>CAUYUJ010005225.1:319941-342441 GCA_963575745.1 Prorocentrum cordatum
TCGCGAACCGAAAACGGCCGATTCCTTACTCGACGTGTCAAGGTAGGAAGTCTGTCCACCCCCGATCCGTCCCCCCATCAATGCACGCCCGACGTAGTGATTTTTTCATTGCGTCGACCCCCAGAGGTCCCGACCCGTTCCCCATGACCGGCTTTGCATCCCGAGTCGTTTTTTGACGCTCCCGAGGCCCGGTGAGGGCCCCCAGAGGCCGAAAATTATGAAAAACCTCCCGTCATGTTTTTTTTCATTACTCTAGAGGGTCTGGGTGATCCGCCCCCCCATTAAGGAACGCCCGATCTGGAAGCTGACGCCGTCCTCCGGCACCTCTCGGGCGCGCGACCCTGCCCGCCCCTCTCCCTGGGCACCCCGGCGTCGCAGCTCTTGCGGCACGGGCGATCTCTCGCCCTGCTTCGGGCCCCGGGGCCCTTAAATATCGACCTGGCTCGAGGAGTACAACAGGATCATGGGGTCCAAAGCTCTGGGCGTGATTTCTACGATGGTGTTGCACTGTTTCGCGACGTCGGATCTCAAGGTCCCTTGCGACCGCTTTCCGTGACTCGGCGACATGCCAGAGTGACCCTCGGCAGGAGCGGTCCTGGGCAAGAGTGGCTGCAGGGGAGGGCCCAGCCCAGACCCCCGACGTCATGATATTTTCATAACGTCGACACCCAGAGTTCTCGACCCATTCCCTGGGACGGGCGTTTCATTCTGAGTCGTATTCTGACGGTCCTGAGGCCCAGGAAGGGCCCCCGGAGGCAGGAGACAATGAAACACATGCAGTCATGGTTTGTTCCCCATCCATCCTGTGTTGGGTCCTCGTTTTGAAGAGACAGCGCCCCGCGTTCTCCTCCTCCTCCTCCTCCTCCTCCTCCTCCTCTCCTCCTTCTCCCCCTCCTCCCTCCTCCCATGCGAGCCTCTGCCCTCCGCACGTCCATTTCGGCACTCTGCCCTCCGCATGCCCATGTCGGAACACCCCTCACACGGTTCGTGGCCCCACAGGCAGCTCTTTCCAAGGCCCAAGTGGCCGCATTCACATGCGTCCACCCCGCTCACCGCATGCCCATTTCGGCACACCCCTCACACAGCTCGTGGCCCCAAAGGAATTCCACCAAAAGCCCCAGCGGCCGCGTTCACATGCGTCCACCCCGCCCAACGCATGCCCATTTCGGCACACCCCTCACACGCTCCATGGCCCCACAGGCAGCTCTTTCAAAGGCCCCAGAGGCCGCGTTCACATGCGTCCACCCCGCCCACCGCATGCCCATTTCGGCACACCCCTCACACAGCTCGTGGCCCCATAGGGAGCTCCACCCAAGGCCCCAGCGGCCGCGTTCACATGCGTCCACCCCGCCCACCGCATGCCCATGTCGGCACACCTCTCACACAGTCTGTGGCCCCATAGGCAGCTCTTCCCAAGGCCCCCGTGGCCGCGTTCACATGCGTCCACCCCGATTTCGGCACACCCCTCACACAGTCCATGGCCCCATATGTAAGCTCCCCCATGCTCCCCAACCATCCCGTATTGGGACCTCGTTTCGAAAAGACAATGCCCCGCGTTCCTTCCTCCCTCCTCCGCCTCTGTGCCTCTGCCCTCTGCATGTGTCTGTTTCGGCACATCCCTCACACGTTTCATGGCCCCGTAGGGAACTCCACATATGGCTCCAGTAGCAGGGTTCGCGCCCTGCCCCATTTCGGCACACCTGACCCACACGATTCGTGGCCCCATAGGGAACTCCACCGAAGGCCACATGGGGCAGGGTTCGCATGGCGGCCCCGCTCAATTTCGGCACACCCTTCACACGCTTCGTGGCCCCATAGGGAGCTCCACCGAAGGCCCCAGTGGTAGGGTTCGCAGGGCCGCCCCGCCCAATGTCGGCACACCCCTCATACTCGCGGCCTCATAAGGAGCTCTACCGAAGGCCCCAGTAGCAGAATTCACATGGCGGCATCGCCCCGTTTCGGCACACCCCTCACACGCTTCGTGGCCCCATAGGGAGCTCCACCGAAGACCTCAGTGGCAGTGTCCCATTTCGGCACACCACTCACACGTTCCGTGGCCCCATAGAGAACTCCACCGAAGGCCACATGGGGCAGGGTTCGCATGGCGGCCCCGTCCCATGCCGGCACACCCCTCACACGCTTCGTGGCCCCATAGGGAGCTCCACCAAAGGCCCATGTGGCAAAGTTCGCATGGCGGCCCCGCTACAGTTCGGCACACCCCTTACACGCTTCGTGGCCCCATATGGAGCCCCACCGAAGGCCCCAGTGGCAGTGTTCGCATGGCGGCCCCGCCCCATTTCGGAACACCCCTCACACGCCTCGCGGCTTCATATAGAGCTCAACCGAAAGGCCTCAGTGGCAGGGTTCGCATGGCGGCCCCGCCCAATGTTGGCACACCCCGCACACCGAGGCACCATAGGGAGCTCCACCGAAGGCCCCAGTGGCAGGGTTCGCATGGCGGCCCCGTTCAATTTCGGCACACACACACACACGCACGTCTCGTGCTCCATATGGGAGCTCCACCGAAGGCCCCAGTGGCAGGGTTCGAATGGCGGCGCCGCCTGCATTTCGGAACACCCCTCACACGCCTCGCAGCCCCATATAGAGATCCACGGACGGCCCCAGTGACAAGGTTCGTATGTTTTCCTCTGTTTAGTTTGACACACCCCTCACATGTTTTGTGGTCCCTAGGGAGCTCCGCCGAAGGCCTCAGTGGCAACGCCCGCATGCGTCCCCCAGCCCATTTCGGCACACCCCGCACACGTTTCGGGGTTTCCATCCGCGTTGTCCCGTGCTTCATCCCTTTCGCGACTTCCTACGAGGAGAAGGCAGTATCCTGCGTTACTCGCAGCTGCAGGTGGTTTGGTTGGGTCCTCCGCCAGGCTAAGTCATGACCCCTCGCACCAGCGAAGGGTCACTCTCGCGCGAAGCCTAAGGACGGCCCCCCGCACCCTCGAGGCCCCCTTCTGGCCACCAGGACCTCTCCAGGGGTGCGATTTGACGGGGATGCCGCGGCGAATCCAGCTGCGGCGACGACGGAACTGTAGCGGCATCGCTGTATATCTCTGTCTGTTACTCTATTGAGATCAGACCATACATGGAAGGACAGGAACGGAGCAGGAGAAGGAGGAGGAGGAGGGGGTTGGTAGAGGAGGAGCAGGCGGAGGAGGAGGAGGAGGAGGAGGAGGAGGGAGAGGAGGATGAACGGGAGGATGAGGATGAGGATGAGGATGATGATTTGGTAGAGGAGGAGCAGGCGGAGGAGGAGGAAGAGGGGGAGGAGGAGGAGGAGGAGGAGGACGAGGAGGAGGAGGAGGAGAGGAAAAGCAGGACGAGGACGAGGAGGAGGAGGAGGAGAAGCAGCAGGAGGAGGAGCAGGAAGAGACGGAAAACCACGAGGAGGAGAAGGAGGTGGAGGAGAGGAGGAGGAGGAGGAGGAGCAGGAGAAGGAGGAGGAGAAGGAAGGAGGAGGAGGATGAGGAGGATGAGGAGGAGGAGGGGCGGAGGAGGGGGAGGAGGAGGAGGAGGAGGAGGAGGAGGAGGAGGAGGAGGAGGAGGAGGAGGAGGAGGAGGAGGAGGAGGAGGAGGAGGAGAAGGAGGAGGAGGGAGGAGAGGAGGAGGAGGAGGAGGAGGAGGAGGAGGACGAAGGAGAGGAGGAGGAGGACGAGGAGGAGGAGGAGGAGGAGGAGCAGGAGCAGGAGGAGGAGGGGAAAAAGGAGGAAAAGGAGGAGGAGGAGGAGCAGGAGGAGGAAAAGTAGAAGGTGGGCAGAGGAGGAGCAGGTGGAGGAGGAGGAGGAGGAGGAGGAGGAGGAGGAGAAGGAGAAGAGGAGGAGCAGGAGGAGGAGGAGCAGGAGGGGGAGAAGGAGGAGAAGGGGGAGGAGGATGGGATGGGACGGCGTTCGCAGGTCCGCGTGGGACACGCCGCGCGTCTACTCCTCGCTCAGAAAACGGTAGGTTGCGCCAGGTGAGATACGTTTCAAGATGCGTCTGGTAGGACTCACTGGTGAGCGCCACGTCTGTCCATGATAATCCACGTTGGTTGAAATAATTAAAGATTTTTCTCTCCCATCGCCATGCCCGAAAACGTCGTGGATGTCCCTGCCAACCGGAGTGCTTCGCCGCAAAGTCGCGCAAGTGGCTAATCGACCTCCAATGCAAGACTTTGTATGTGATCCGGTGGATGTCCGCCGCGCCCTGTCTGACCAGCTTGCCTGCCCATTCAAACTGTGTCCTGCGCCAAGAATCCACCCACGGCTCAACCTCATATTGCCCCATTGTTTTGGATACCAGTTTCTCACAGCGCTCGCAATAATCGCCAACTTCTTCTTCAGGGAACTTCGCAATGCGCAAGATTGTTCTGATCATACGCCGCTGCACTCCAGAGATATGCCGCTCCTGGTGGGCAGTGAGATTCCAAGCTCCAGACCCCCATAGTAAAGTCGCCTTGACAATCATGTCGAGAAATTGCAGCTTTCGCCTCAAAGAGCCCCGCTTGTGCGTGAAAAGGGCAAGGTACTTATTGAAGCACGCCCACGCCTTGGTCACGCGGTGGCCGAGCTCCTTCTCGAAGGAATTGTCCATGGTGAAGCGTGTGCCCAGCATCTGGAAACCCTCGCTCCTCCCGGCGCGGGCCACGACCTTGCCGTCTATGGTGATCTGCATAGGGATATCGTCTGAAGCCGTCGTGCACCACGTACAATCTGCCACTGGCACAATCCACCCAGCTATCCGCAGTCTTGCCAGGAAAGCCCGCGCCATCTTTTGCAACATGTCACAGGATGTGCCAAAAAGCCAGAAGTTATCAGCAAAGCACAGCACGCCGTAGTAGTCACCATCGATGCATACCCCCCATTGTTTTTTCACACGCTGCTTGTTGAAAGCCTCGATGTCTGTGTCCAGAATTAAATTGAAAACATTAGGAGCGTCAGGTCCGCCCTGGCAGAGGGACCGAATGCGTGAAAGCATATCGCTGCGAACGTCCCCGGCCACCACCGTCGACTTCAGCCTGCGAATATCCCGGAAGATTGCTGCCACTGTGACCTTTTTTCAGCCCCTTCTTAACAAGTCTCTTCTCGCCGATGCAGTGGTTGACGGTGTCGTATGCCTTGAACAAGTCGCCGTCGAATACGTAGAGAGCTGGCAGCACGTGGGTCCATTCCACGTGCTTCTCGACGAGGTTGCGAAGCATGAGTATGACGTCCAATGCTTGGCGCCTGGGGCGGAAAGCAAATTGGAATTGGCTGAAATTGTCAAGAAGCCCACCTTCAAGCTCCATCAGACAAGCAAGGTACACCTTCATCAACACAGGGATGACGGTGATCGGCCGCAACTTCGAGGGATGTGTGGGGTCAACTTTTTTGAGGATACACTGCGCGAGGACGTCATCCCACGCAGTCTCTTCGTCTTCCGATTTGTGGTTGAGGAGTCGTAATTTGAACGCTTCTGCCAAGACGTCGAACATGTCCTCGTCCAGGCTTGCCAACATCTCTGCGACAATGTTGTCGTCCGCGCACGTCTTGTTATGAGCAAGCTTGTAAACAACCCTTCTAACGAGGTATCCGTCGAACTTCTGAAACATGTCCAACACGTTCGTGTGCCATGACTTGTAAATCCAATCCGGAAGTGCTTCGCGAAGAGACCTTTCGTCATTGTACAGCTCTTGAAAATATGACGTAAGCATGCGGCCCTTCTCCTCTGCGCTCAACGCTAAGTCGCCGGTGTTCGCATCTTCGAAGAAGGGCACCGTAGTCCGCTTGAAGGGTCGCACTGGGCGTACTTTCAATATGGCATCGTCCATTTGTGCATCGATCCTCAGCCTTGCGAGTCGACGTCGCTGTTTGGTGGTTTGGTTCGCAAGCAAAGCTCGGGCCAGGGGGTCTCGCTCGACTCGAAGAGCTCGCTGGATGCCGTCGAGATGTCGTTTTGCTCGTAGAATGTCTGCGTTGTCGCGCCGGGCCACGCGTTGACCCCGGCCGCAATTGGCAGCCTCAGAGGCGATGGCACAAGTGATCGAAGATAAGGTCGGAATCTCCTCCGAAAAATCGATCGTCCGCAACTGCGTGAGATTAGTGTCCACGTCTTCAAATGCTCCGGCCTTCGCGTCGCCGTGCATGTCATCGCCGATGCACCTCCCGACCTTCTTCACGAAGTCTATTTCGCCCCACTCCTGCAACAAGTACGGCCGCGTCCACCAAGAATTGGAGGAGCCCGGTTTGCCAGCATATGCGGCCATTTCGTCGGCCTCGTCGTTGCCAGCGATCCCGGTGTGCGACTTGACTTTGACGATCTTCACAAAGAAATGCAGCTTCAATTGATGCCACAAGTGACCCATGAGCGTAACCAGTTCGATGTTCTCCTTGGGGTAGAATCTTTCCAGTTAGGATGCCCACCACGTACAAGGGGCCCACCCCGAAAATCAATTTGTTGACGTCCCTCATCAAGGAGAGGTTGTCCGGATTGCGCGGGTCCCGCGTGGAGAGCAAGAACAATATAGCTTCTATCATTGCTGTGACCTCCCCCGTGTTGCTGGAAAAACGCTGGGCTCCGACATACATATCTTTGCGTGGTTCCGTGACAACTGGGCCTGCCGCCGCTAACAAAGTTGGACCGTCTCCAGCGGTGTCCCCAACGCTTTTCAAGACAAAACTCCAAGAAACGAAGTATGGACGATTCTTTCGGTATGAACAATGACCATCCGTGAATACATGCATGGCGTTGTTCTCGAACTCCTTGCTAACCTCCCCGTTGTAACCATGCCCGCTCTGGATAGATAGGCGATCCCGCACATTGTCCGCGAAGCTGAAGTCTGTCAGTCGCCATCCTATTGGTTTCGGCGTGGACTTCGTGGTGTTATGCCTCATCTTCGCGTCGACGGCTCCGCCGATGCCCCAGACAAGAGCACGATGATCCGAGGTAGTTGCATCCATCTCTGTCGGCCTGCACGTACACCTGCTTTCCAAAACCCGTGAAACCAACACAAAATCAATCTGCTTTGGGGCTGCCTTCAGGTTATAATGAGTGAAAATCCCATCGCGCTCGTTCTGGCTAAACGTGTTCAGTGCAACCAAGTCGTGCTCTAACATGAAATCCAAAAATGCTCTGCCTTTGCGTCCGGCTGGATGCTCTCCGAACGGTCCAATGAAATCCTCAAACAAACGATTACCATGTTCACGTAGTCCTAACCTGTCCTGCACATCCGCACCAATCAATAAGTGTCCACCCTCAGGTACTCCTACACAGAGCTTCTCAATGTCAGCGATGCTCTCCTTGTATGGCGCAAGGTCGCAATGAGGATAAAGATGAGCAGAAATGCACCTTATGTGCACCCCGGGGAGCTTGAAATCGATTGCAATCGCCCTCCCCTCATGCTTGAACGAATTCGGAACGATGTACTCGATGGCCGTCGCGTTAACGATGAAAGCCAATCTCCGCTGGCCCTTCCTGGAGCCTGCAGGGAAAACCAAGTGACCATCGTCGGTGCACTTCTTGAGAGCGCCGGTGAAACCCGTGAGTTCCTGGAGTAGGAGAACATGCCATTGGACCTCGCCCGAAATAGCGCGACAAAACTGGTTCCACTCCCGCAAGGCCAACCCCTCGACGTTCCAGCTCACTCCCCGGAACAATTGAACGTCAGCTCGGCCCCGGGCCCGTGTGTGACCAACCACGCCTGGGTCCACTATGTGTTCGCCCTCCCCCTCCCTACCTGTCCATGCACACAGCCACGTCCATCACACGAACTCCTCCTCCTTCTTGCTCCTGAGCGTCATGGCGTTCACCTCAAGCACCTTCGCGGCCAGGTCGAAATTCCCGAGCTTGTGCAGATGGTTGGTGATAGTCGGCCCGACCTCCAAGTCGAGGGTGTCCGGCTTCCGCTTGACGATCTGTACATTCTTGGTCTCGCCGTCCACGTCCAGCTTGATCCAGGCCATGCCGTTGACGTCGTTGTGCTTGATGGTCTTCCACCAGTCCTGCTCCGTCAGGCCCAATGGTATCATCGCAGCGTCCTTGACGGCTTTCACCACACCGAACACTTTACGACTCAAGAGCTGCTCGTCCCGTGATTTGTCGATGGTGTGGAAGAGGCTCTTACCCTTAAAAGCGAATGTCTTGCCCTTCATCTTCTTCAGGAAGCTCCACATGTCGTCGCAATGCCGAAAAACTATTTTCCATTTGCTCGACGGGTTGCCAATCGAAACGATGTCCTCGATCCCAAGGTTATCCACGATCTGCTCCCGGATGGAGTCCTTCAACACCTGGCTGTCCAAGTCCTCACTGAACCCACCCACGAATAGGACCCTCCGTTTGCCTAAGGGAAGAAGGTGCTGTTCGCTCAAACGTGTCTGTCCGTTCTCCGTCCTGCCTACCTCCCCAACCATCCCGCCTTTGCGGAACGCCTCGAACTCGCGCTCCAACTTCTGGTGCTGCTGCCGGACCTCGCTGATCTCCTCTCGCACCGCTTTGAATTCGCCGGTGGTGTGCTTGGAGAACTTGTCGAAACTCACCTTCACGTTCTGTACATCAGTCTTGACCGATTCGATCTGCCCACCCAGCGATCGGTTGAGAGCGTTGATGATCCGGTCGCCCTCTGACTCGTCGATCGTCTCCTTCCTTTTCTCTTTCTTCTCCTTCTTCTCCTTCTTCTCCCTCCTGTCCCTCTGCGAACGCTCCCGGGAGCTGCGAGAACGACCTGAGCGATCAGAATCGGACATCTCTTGCAGAAGTTGTGTGCGGTTCAGGGCGGCTAGGCAAAGGCTCCGAACGGCGCTGCCTCCTCGTTGGCACTTGAGCCAAAATGGCAAAATGGGGGAGGAGGAGGAGGAGGAGGAGGAGGAGGAGGAGGAGGAGGAGGAGGAGGAGGAGGAGGAGGAGGAGGAGAGGGAAAGTAGAAGGTGGGCAGAGGAGGAGCAGGTGGAGGAGGAGGAGGAGGAGGAGGAGGAGGAGGAGCAGGAGGAGGAGGATGAGGAGGGCCAGGAGGAGGAGGAGGAGAAAGACGAGAAGGATGAGGAGGAGGAGGGGAGGCAAGAGGAGGAGGAGGAGGAGGAGGAGGAGGAGGAGGAGGAAGAGGAGGCGGAGGAGGTGGGTAGAGGAGGAGCAGGAGAAGGTGGAAGAAGAGGAGGATGAGGAGGAAGACGAGGAGGATGAGGAGGGGAGGCAAGAGGAGGAGGAGGAGGAGGAGGAGGAGGAGGAGGAGGAGGAGGAGGAGGAGGAGGAACACAGGCGCCCCTGCGCCTCCACCCGCACGGCGCTCTCCTGGAAGGACGCGTCGGAGACGCCCACGGGCTCCAGCCAGTGCGTGGCCCCCGCCTCCTGCGCGCTCCTGGGGAAGCACCAACGCGGTACCGCCACCGCTGCTCCCTGGACCTCTCCCAGGGTGGCCAGAACTCAGAGGCGAACCCAGTGGCAAGACGAGGCCAGGACGAAATAACATCGGGTGAAGACAAATCGAGAAACTCTGAGGTCCGGCGGCTCTGGGGGATGTCTCGGGCGCCGCGGCCTTCTCAGAGCGTCCCGGAACGCGCTGAGAGCGTTCCAGAACGCTCTGGGATGGATTTGTCCTCGTCCTAGCCCCGTCCGATGTGGTGGCGACGAGGGCCTCGCAGGAGGCCCGAAAAGGGCGAAAAATATGCAAGGGGAGCGGCATGCGTAATTGGAGAGGGTCTCTAGTATCTCCTTCACATACGGGAGCGAGGAGGGAAGGACGAGTCTTATTGCCAGCCGAGAGCTGGGGGGGGGGGGGCAGCATTGAAGACCCTCTGGGGTTACTATTTCTACCTCTGTAGGGAGAAGGAAACGCACGACCACCACCTGCAGGATGGAGGCATAGTGTGGTCAGGGGTGGCGGTGGTGTACATCGTTTCGGGCGCTCTCGCGGAGCATCGTGCACGCCCGCATCCCGCACACCAGCTCACCCTGATTCCCCCCAGTTGGTGGTGGTGGTGCGCTTCCTTCGGCGGCGAGCGAGGGGGGGAAGCGAGAAGTAGAAGGCCCTCTCGGCAGGCGGCGGGGGGGGGCTTCTCGGAAGGCCCCTGGCCTTCGGAGAAGTCCTCTGTGCCTCCAGGGGGAGGCTCCGAACCCGTCGTGGCAGACCGGGGGGGCTGCCGAGCCTTCCGAGAAGGCCCGCCCCCTGTCCCAGGCCCCCGACGTCATGATTTTTTCATGACGTCGACCCCCAGAGATCTCCACCCATTCCCCGGGACCGGCTTTGCATCCTGAGTCGTTTTTTGACGCTCCCGAGGCCCGGTGAGGGCCCCCGGAGGCCGAACATGAAGGAAAAACCGCCCGTCATGATTTTTGTCATTACTCGAGGGGGTCTGGGGTCGCTTCCCCCCCCGGGGCTCGCCGCCGAGGCGTGCTCCCGGCTCGGGGCTCCAGCCGTTGCAGGTGCCGACCAGCACCAACGGCTCCCGCACGCTGCACGGGCGCGGCCCGGGCGCGGGCGCCGCGGGCGGGAGCGTCTGCCCGGGCCGCTCCTCCGATGGGGCCACGGCGTGGGGGGCTCGAGGTTGCAAGGCCGCTTGGCATCGTTGAACCCCAGAGATCCGATGTCGTGATTTTGTCAAGGCGGGGCCCCCAGAAGTCTCGACCCATTCTCCAGGACCGGTTTTCATCCTGAATGGTTTTTTGACGGTCCGGGGGCCTTGCGAGGGCCCCTCGAGGCCGAAAAACAGGAAAAACCTACGTCTTGATTTTTGTCGATACGTTGGATCTCTGGGACCGACCCGTATCCCCGTGGGCTTGGCCTGGGACCCACTGGCCGATTTGTCCCCCAGAATGACGACGTATCCGCTGTTTCCCTCGGGTCTCGAGGGGTACCTCCCCAACAAGGTTTGGATGGTGGGGGTTTGGACGAGGGGTCTGGATGCGGACGGGGATGGGCACAGAGGTCGGTGCAACGATACCGAGGCTCGAGGCGTTCCAGGCTTTCGGACGCCTTGGTCTTTGTTCCCCGGCTGTCCAGCCTCGGGATGCTCCCCAGCAACTGCGCCTCGCCCCGAGACCCCCGACGTAATGTGTTTTCGCTACGTCGACCCCCAGAGGTCCCGATCCCCGCTCCCCATGACCGGCTTTGCATCCTGAGTCGTTTTTTGACGCTCCCGAGGCCCAGCGAAGGCCCCTGGGGGCCGAACATTTTGGAAACACCTTCCGTCATGATCTTTGTCATTGCTCGAGGCGGTCTGGGCCGAGAGCGCTCCCCGGGGGTGCCCCGGATCGTCCCGAGCGGCCGCCGGGCGGCCCGTGCGGCCGGGGAGTCTCGGCCTCAGAACAAATCGCGCGAAGATCCGCTGAGAAACATCGCGCGCTTGGAATCTGACGTGTGACGACGCTGGCAGATGGCAGAGACACCGCCACCCGAAGACCCTGCCAACTCTACGCAAACTGACCTCATCACGAAGCGTCCTATTCAGGCCACGCCCCTGCTCTCGCGTGTGCATCTGCTGCAGTCCGGCTGCGCAGTCGCTGCAGGCCGGCGCAGGGGGTCGGAGCAGCACGGGGCAGACCTCGGCGCTGGCCCGCGCCGCGCGAGGGGCGACGGGCCCCCGACAGCGAGGCCTCGCGCGGAGCCCTGGCGGGGGAAAAGGCCGTCGTTAGGTCGGGCAGCGGCGTCGGCACCTTCTCGTCCTCCGACCTGCTGCTGCTTCGAGAGGCCTCGACTGCCGACGCTCTCGGCGAGGCGCAGCTGCTGGAACCCATGGCTAGAAGAAGAAGAAGAAGAAGAACAAAAACGCCTCAAACATTGACTCTCCGCGCGGATTGGGGTCCAGCGCACATCCAGGAAATCCGCGCGGAGCGCCAAAAGTGTATGCTTATAGCGTTACCTTTCCTTCTGCGAATGACAACAAAAGGCTACAGGAGGATTTTAGACGACAAATAAGCAGTAGTCAACAAATAAAGTAAAGTACCCTAAAATTGTTAGAAACAACAAAAAACGCTATATTCTCGCAAATTTCGGCCCCCCTAGGGGCCCTCGCCGGGCCTCGGGAGCGTCAAGAAACGACTCAGGATGCAAAGCCGGTCCTGGGGAAGGGGTCGAGACTTACGGAGACACGCCATTGGATCTCTGGGAACCCAGACCCCCGACGTCATGATTTTTTCATGACGTCGACCCCCAGAGATCTCGACCCATTCCCCGGGACCGGCTTTGCATCCTGAGTCGTTTTTTGACGCTCCCGAGGCCCGGTGAGGGCCCCCGGAGGCCGAACATGAAGGAAAAACCGCCCGTCATGATTTTTTCGCTACTCGAGGGGGTCTGGGAACGACGCCGCGCGCGGATCCCTGGCGGGAAAAAAGGGCGATCGGGCCCCTGCATCAGCGATATTTGAGCGGGCGATCGGGGGTCGGTGTGCCCCGCCCTACAGCAGGAGATCGCCTACAAAAAAAAACTTCAATGGGCCCCAGGACACACAAATAAATACACACAAATAAAAAGATTCCCCATATTTTCCAAATTGTTGTGGTTTTTGCCTTCCCCCCCAATTCCCATATTTTCCTATATTTTCTGAGGTATCGACGATTAATTGTGTCTGTGTGTTTCTTTCCCTCCTGACTACAGCAGGAGATCGCCTACAAGAAAAACCTCCCATGAGAAGCCCAAGCCTTCGACCCCAGGGCGTCCACTGGGGTTTGGTGTGGGAGCGTCACGCTGTGCATTGCAAAACCGTCGAAACCCAAGAAGCTGAAGGGCACCCTGGAGGCAAGGCAGGGTGTTTCTTGGCATGGTCTTCCACTGTAAGCACCCCTCCCGTAGGAAGAAGAAACAACTGCATAATCATGCACGATTGGCGCTCCGCGCGGATCTCTTGGATCTGCGCCTGACCCCCCTTGGCGCGCGGCGCGCGCCAGGCGCCAGAGGCGCCGCTGGGGGGGCCCCGGCGCGGATCCAAAAGTTTATGTTTATGCAGCTGTTTCGTCTTCGATCCCCGACGCTGCCCCTGGATACTCATCACTCACTCACTCTCACGGCTGGTTCGGGCTAGTTCCTGCAGCCGTCCCCAGCCCTGCCCCCCCCAAACAGGAAGCAGGGCCGGCTTCAAGGTGGCGGCACTAACCGAAAGGGGGGGCTGCCCCAAGAGGTGAGGGAGAAACGCGGAGTGGCACGACACGCCCTGGATCCTCGTCCTCGTCCTCCTCGTCCTCGGAGGGGGTGGCGGGCTCGTCTGGTGGCGACGAGCCGTCCTGCCTCAGCGGTTTGGACACGTGCCGGACGTAGCGCCGGACCTCCCGGTGGATCTGGTCGAAGTCGCGCCCCTGCTTTTGGGAGGCATCTCCTGGAAATCCTTCGCTAGGACGGTTGCCCGCCCGTCGGAAGATGCAGGTGGGAGCTAAGCAGCTGAGTGGGCGCATGAAGTAGGAAGGCGGAACAAGCTTGGATGTTCATTCTGGGGACCCTCCTGCAGGCACTCGCTCGACTCCTGCGTCCAAAGCCGCGTCGAACGTCCGTCAATTTGAATCGACCTTCGGTCGAACCTGAGTCGAACCTGAGTCGAACCTTGAGTCGAACCTGAGTCGAACCTGATGTGGGAGCATGAGATTATAATACGGGAAGAAACAACGGCATAAACATAAACGTTGGCACTCCGCTCGAGTCTCTTGGATCTGCGCCCGACCCCCCTCCCTGGCGCGCGGGGCGCGCCCTGGGGGTCCCAGCGCGGCTCCAAGAAATCCGCGCGGAGCGCCAAACATTTCTGTTTGTGGCATTTTTCCTTCTTCAACAGTAGGGACGCGGAAAAAGTAGACTGGGTTCGGGCCCGCCCAGCGAACAACAACAAGCAGCAAGAGCATACCGTTTCTTGGGGCGACGAAGTCGATGCATATCCACTGCTCCCTGGCTGGGCTCATCCTGAACCCAGCAGCGGTGTATACGCCAAGCCCTCCTGGCTTGGCCAGGAGAGCGGATGCACAGCTCCAGGGTTCAGGATGGGCCTGGCCCAGGAGCCAATGGACGTGTATAGATTTCTTAGCCCGATTCTTGAGGCAGCCAAGCGCTTGCAGCAAAAATCCCGGAATCTCCCAAAGCGTGTGCTGGCGGCGCCCACAACCCAGACCCCCGACGTCGCGTTTTTTGGTCATGACGTCGACCCCCAAAGGTCTCGACCACTTCCCCGCGAACCGGCTTCTCCTTGGGACACCCGAAATGGGTACCGAAAGAATGGGTACAATGCCCAACAACAAATGTTGTCCCACACCAACAGCGGCCGCTGGTGGGCAGGCGGCCTTCTGTCTCGAATGGGCACAGACCGCGGCGGCGCGGACAGCGAGTCCTGTTAAAAATGAACAGGAACTGCTGTTGGGCATCGTACCCATTCTTTCCGTGCCCATCTCGTTCGTGCAGATCTCCTCCGGAGTCGTTGTTTGACGGCCCCGAGGCCCGGCAAGGGCACCCCAGAGGCCGAACATCGCGGCAGGCCTGCCGTGGTCTGGGAGGCGGGTGCCGGCGGCGCCCACGAGGGGTGCGGGTGCGAGGTGGGCGGCCGCCCGAGAAGGCCTCCTGCAGGCAGATCTCGGAGGAAATAGGAAACATGGACCGAACATATTCCCCTAAAAGCCCCAAATCGTGGAAGCATCGTCCCCAGGCTATTGTTCGACTCTTTTTGAACATTCCTCCTGCAGAGGGACGGGGCCCGACTTGAGCCTTCTCGCAAGGCACGGGGCCCTTCTCGGGAGCTGGCCCCCGAGAGTCCATCGCCGGGGGTCGCCAGGGGGCCTTCACAGGGGGCCCCCCTGCCCCCTGCCGCCCCAAAGCCGTCTCGGCTGCACACGCAAGGACCCCGAGATCCTCGCGATGCAAATTTCGTTCGCACCGGGCGTTTTCGCCCCACTGCGGGCCCCGGGACCCTCACAGATCGATCCGGCTCGAGAAATGACGCAGAAAGATGTTGTCTGGGGCTCTGGTCGTGGTTTTCTGCGATGCTGCATTCTTGTTTGCAGCGTCGGATCTCAGGGGAGTGACCCTGGATAAGAGTGACCTTTGGCGCGACGGCACGCATGCCGCTGCTACGTCATCGCGCGCCGCGATCGGGGGACCCCGGTAGGCCCGCACCAAAGGTCACTCCGGCGAAGCCGAACGTCCACCCCTGGCCTCCTGGAAGGCCGACCCCACTGGACCACACGCTCGTAGGCTACTCGGCCCGATCAAAACGCCACCGAACCTGATGTGGCCAGATGAGACTCAAGACTGAATCAGGACGGGATTATGCCGGACTGAACGGGCATGCCAGATTATCGGAGGCGAGCCCAAGGGGAAGCGAGAAGGGGTAGGCCTTCTCAGAAGTCTCGGGAGCCCCCCGGCCATCTGAGACATGTTCTTAGCCTTCCCCGGATGCACAGAAAAACAACTCTCAGAAGGCGGGAGGGTTTCTAAGAAGCCACGCCGCTTTCTGAGAAGGCCTTCTCCTTTCCACTTCCCCCCCTCGCTCTCCGCCGAGAGATTGGGCTGGTCTTCGACCACGGATCTACCAGCGCCTCTGCCGAATTCGACCTCCCAGGAGTTGCATCCTGACCTTCTGGCGCTCGTTCTCCACGTGCCTCCTCACAGCGAAGGCGGCCTCCGAGGCGCTCACGATCGACTCCGTCACGAGCTCCACGGAGGCCTCGCGAGACCTGCCGCGCATCCAGTGCGGCCGCCCCTCCTCTCAGGGCAGGGCCACGTTGAGTCAACGGCGGCTCTGCCGCCCAACGCAGCTAAAGGAGACCAAGGAGAGACAAATACCTAAACACAAATTCACGGATTCACCATCTTTGTCCATACTTCCCGGACTTTCTTATGACCCTCAACTTCCACAGATTCCCACCACTTTCGTGGAGATCAGCGTTCTTGGTGTCCGTGCTCATTTCTCCCTCCAGGTCCCGCCGCGCTTTCTCTGCCTCAATTACTTCCCGACGTGCCCCACCCGTAGCCCGGCTGGCGCCTGCACCTGCTTCGACTCGCTTGTGCCGCTGCCTTGACAAGTTGATGTGGTCCCCACCGACTGCTCCCAGGGGGGGCGCACCTCGAGACAACGGTCGGGCGTTGCTGAAGGAGCTCCTGGCTCATTTTGCCCCCAGCTGTTCGCTCAGTTCTGGAACCACTGGGGCCCTCTGGGCCTCCTTACGGGTGCCCTGAGGCCGCGGGGGCCTCCTTGGAGCTCCCTGGGGGCTCCTTGGGCCAGGGGGCACTTCTGGCCACTCTGCCGCCCGACGAACTCCCGGCGACGACGTCTCCCCGCAGCCTCGGCCAACGCGCGCGAGACTGGCCGGCGGGCCGCCAGCTTTCCCCACGAGGAGGAGGAGGATGACGAGGAGGAGGAGGAGGAGGAGGAGGAGGAGGAGGAGGAGCAGGAGCAGGAGAAGGATGGGGTGGAGGAGGAGGAGGAGGAGAAGAGGAGAAGGAGGAGGAGAAGAAGGAACAGGAGAAGGAGGAGGACGAGGAGAAGCAGGAGGAGCAGGAAGAGGAGGAGGAGGAGAAGAAGAAGAGGAGGAGAGAGGAGGAGGAGGAGGCAGGAGGAGGAGAAGAAGGAGTTGGAGGACGAGGAGGAGAATGAGGAGGAGGAGGAGGATGAGCAGGAGAAGAAGGAGGAGGAGGAGAAGGAGGAGGAGCAGGAGGAGGAGGAGGAAAGGAAAAGGGGAAGGAGGAAGGGGAGGAGGAGGAGGAGGAGGAGGAGGAGGAGGAGGAGGAGGAGCAGGAGGAGGAGAAGGAGGTGGAGGAGGAGGAGGAGGAGGAGGAGGAGGAGGAGGAGGAGGAAGGGGTGGAGGAGGTGGCCCCCTCCTCCTCCTCCTCCTCCTCCTCCTCCTCTTCCTCCTCCTCCTCTGTCTCCGTTTTCAGCTTCCAGTGTCGGCAGCAGAATCCGCAATCCACAGGGAGCAGAAATTAGAGCAGAGAAACTGGAAGAGAGACTCTAAAGACGGACGTATCCACACCGCCT
Source organism: Prorocentrum cordatum (assembly GCA_963575745.1). Lineage (NCBI taxonomy): Eukaryota > Dinophyceae > Prorocentrales > Prorocentraceae > Prorocentrum > Prorocentrum cordatum. The sequence continues at coordinate 336,840 of CAUYUJ010005225.1, forward strand.
GCTGTCCTCTCAGCGGTGCGCCACGCCCGAAACCATGCCTTCTGGCCATCGGGCCGCGGCCTTCCTTGCGAAGAGCCAGGGGCCGCCTCGCAGCATGCTCGCTGCTGGGCCTCTCGCTGCAAAGCACCCCATCCCCAGACCCCCGACGTCATGATTTTTTCATGACATCGACCCCCAGAGATCTCGACCCATTCCCCGGGACCGGTTTTTCATCCTGAGTCGTTTTGTTGACGGCCCCGAGGGCCGGTTAGGGTCTCCAAAAGGCCGAAAATTAGGAAAACCTCCCGGCATGATTTTTTCATTACCAGAGGGGGTCTGGGTCACATGTGCAGGCGCCGCCTCGGGAGCGCTCCACCGTTCCGAGCACCAGAAGATGGTGGGCGGGCTCGGGATCCCCTGCCCGCAAACGATGCCCCCCCCTTCCTCCCCGCTCCCAGCTCCGGATCGGCCAACGGACCGCCCGTGGCCCCCCCCCTCTCCTTTTGCTCCTCCTCCTCCTCCTCCTCATCTTCTTCTTCTTCTTCTTCTTCTTCCTCCTCCTCCTCCTAATCCTCCTCCTCCTCCTCCTCCTCCTCCTCCGCCTCCTCCTCCCGCTCCAGATGGGCCCCTTGACCACTCCCAGGGCCCCTCCCGGACCATCTTCCGAAGCGGATGCCCAGCCGGGGGCGACGAGGGTCCCCCCCCAGGGACCCTCCTCCCCCCAAAAAATTGGCGGGAAACGCCCAGGGTTGGGTCGGGCCTGTCCCCCTACCGGCGGATGTTGGGCGAAAAGTTCAAAATACTTCAAAAAATCCAAACACTTCAAAATACGACCGGGACGGGCATCGGCTACACGCAAGAGCGACCCTGCAGTCAACACGTGCAATAAGGACGCACGATAAGGATGCAAGGGCCTTGGAAGGTCATGTCGACACTTTGCGGGCAGGGCGCGGCCAGCGAAAGCGGCCAAGGATCGACCGAAGGAGAAGGCTGCAAGGGTAACCTTGGGAAGTCGCTCATCCCTACTATGCGGTCTGACTGTGCAGGGATAAACAAATAAGACGAAGCTAGGACGAGTAAAGCTGGGTGAGGATATATCGAGGAGCTCTGAGATCCCGCGGCTCTGCAGGATGTCTCGGGCGGCGCGGCCTTCTCAGAGCGTTACAGAACGCTCTGAGAGCGCTCCGGAACGCTGTGGAACAGACTGATCCTCGTCCTGGACCCGCCAGAAAGCGGCCAGCAGAGCCATCGACTTTCGGAGGCCTGGGCGGACATCTTGGATCGGCGCTGCGCCCCCCCCCCCCCTCCCTCCCTGGCGCGCGGAGCGACCCAGGGGCGACGCCGAAGGTGCCACCAGGGCATGGGGGGCCCAGCGCCAATCCACGAAGTCCGCGCGGGCTTCCCAATCAATTCGTATTTCTACCGATTTGTTCTTCCCAGACCCCCGACGTCATGATTTCTTAATAAAGTCGACCCTGAGAGGTCTCGACCCATTCCCCTGGACAGGTTTCATCCTGAATCGTTTTTTGACGGTCCCGAGGGCCAGTACGGGCTTCCGGAGAATTCGGAAAAAAAAACTCACGTCGTGAGTTTTGCACTAACCTTAGGTCGGGCCTGTCCCCCTACAGGCGGATTTTGGACGAAACTAAAAATTACCCCAGAAATGCCCAACAAATATTCAAAAGTGGTCAAAGTGTCGTCCCCTGACTATTTTTTGACTATTTTGGAATTTCCCCCCTGTAGGGGGACAGGCCCGACAGTGACTGGCCCTCGTGCCCACGCCTCCGTCCGACGCCGCAGCTTCTGACCACCCAGACCCCCTCGAGTAATGAGAAAATCATGACAGAAGGTTGTTCTTTTTCTTCCAGCGGGGGCCCTCGCTGGGCCTCGGGAGCGTCAAAAAACGGCTCAGGATGCAAAGCCGGTCCTGGGGAATGGGTCGCGACTTCCGGAGACCGCGCATTGAAACAATCACGACATCGGATCGCTGGGGCCCTCCTCCCCACGCCTCCGTCCGACGCCGCAACTTCTGACCACGTGGCTCCCCAGAGGTCTGGCAGGCCAGTCTGCCTCCAACGAGAAATCGGAGCCCGAATCGGAATCCCAAGATGAATCAAGTCAGACTCGGAAGCCATCGAAGTCGAATCGAATCGGATCGGAGGAATCGAAACGAGCCCTGCCCCAGTCGTTTTTGATGGTCCTGGGGCCTGGCGAGGGCCCATGGGGCCCAAAAACAGGCAAAGCCGTCCGTCGTGTTTTTTTCTCACAGCGGGGGGAGTCGTGTATCCACTGGCCCCGATCACTCCACGACCTGGGAGAATCAGGCCTTGCAGGATCCTGCAGGATCCTGCAGGATCCCGCAGGATCCTGCAAGATCCTGCGCCCAAGCCCGGGTCAATGCACCCCTGGCTCTGCAGGATCCTGCAAAATCTGGCACTCTGACTGGCCCCCGTTTGCATTTACCCCCGTCCTTTGATTTGGACGCCCGATTGGGGTACGGAAAACATGGGCACAATGCTCAACAACAAATGCTGTCACAAACCAACACCAGCCGCTGTTGGGCAGGCGGCCTCCTGTCTCAAATGGACGCAGCCCGCGGCGACGCCGACAGCGGCTCCTGCTCAAAGTGCACACGCAAAAACTGCTGCCGGCCCTCGTGCCCGTTCTTTCCGTACCCACTTCGTGCGTCCCGACCCCAGACCCCCGACGTAATGATTTTTTCATTACGTCGACCCCCAGAGGTCCCGACCCTTTCCCCATGACCGGCTTTGCATCCTGAGTCGTTTTTTGACACTCCCGAGGCCCAGTGAGGGCCCCCCGATGCCGAAAATTAGGAAAAACCTCCCATCATGACTTTTTCATTACTCGAGGGGATCTGGGACTGGAGCCCCGAAGGAAGTCGGTAACCCGATCCTCCGGCAGCCGCAGGAGCCGGTCCACGATCGCCCCCGCCGCGCCCCCGACGCTGCCGCCCCCCAGCGCCAGGGCGTCCATCAGCCACATGGAGCTGCGGGCGCCCGGGGCGGGGGCCGCCATGGGAGCCCCGGCCGCCGGCCCTCCGGCGGGCGCTGCGCGTGGGCCGCCCTCTGGTCGTGCGGCGTCGCGCCGCCGACGCCGGGGGCGGCGGCGAGGGCAGGGAGAAGGGCCAGGAGGACCACAGGCGACGGACGCCAGACGACGGACACGACGGCGGCGGCGACGACGACGACGACGACGACGACGACGACGACGACGACGAGGGCGGAGACGACGACGAGGACGAGGACGACGGCGAGGACGAGGACGACCAGCACGGGGACGAGGACGAGGACGTCGACGAGGACGAGGACGACCAGGACGGGGACGAGGACGAGGACGGCGGCGAGGACGAGGACGGCGGCGAAGACGAGGACGAGGACGAGGACGAGGACGAGGACGACGACGACAACGACGACGGCGACGGCGACGGCGACGGCGACGGCGACGGCGACGGCGACGACAACGGCAACGGCGGGCTCCCGCGTGGGGCGTCCAGGGCCGGCCTCCGGCCAGGGCGCCGCGCGCCGCGCCGGCGCCTCTCGCCTCAGGGGGGCCGCGGGGGCGGCGGCGCGTCGCTCGCGACCTCGGCGTGGGCGGGGCGAGCCCCGAGGCCCCCTCCTCGGATCGAGAGGAGGGGCGGAGAACCTTCTCCCCCCTCCCTCCCCCTCCCACTCCCCCCTCCCCCCTCCCTCCTCCCTCCTCCCTCCTCCCTCCTCCTCCTCCTCCTCCTCTTCCTCCTCCTCCTCCTCATCCTCCTCCTCCTCCTCCTCTCCTCCCTCCTCCTCCTCCTCCTCCTCCTCCTCCTCCTCCTCCTCCTCCTCCTCCCTCCATCTCCTCTCTCCTCCTCCCTCCTCCTCCTCCTCCTCCTCCTCCTCCTCCTCCTCCTCCTCCTCCTCCTCAGGGGGGGCGACGACATCCTCCCTTAGACCCTGGCGTCATAATTTTTTCGAGCCGGGCGCTTTCGCCCAGAGTCGGGCCCCGGGATCCTCAGAGATGGACCCGGCTCGAAAACTGGCGCAGAAACACGGGGTCTGTGGCTCCACCTTCGACTCTTCGCGATGCTGCAACTTTCCCGACACGTCGGACCTCGGGGCCTGCGCTCTTCGGGGGGCACCAGGAGGCCAGTCTCTCTGAGAGGGTGGCCGCGAGGCTGTCCGGAAAAAGCCGGCAGGCCTGGAAAACTTGATCGGGCGTAACCCCTGCGGCCCCAGACCCCCTCGAGTAATGAAAAAATCATGACGGGAATTTTTTCCTAATTTTCGGCCTCGGGGGGCCCTCACCGGGCCTCGGGAGCGTCAAAAAACGACTCAGGATACAAAGCCGGTCATATAGAAACTTTCGGGACTTCTGGGGGTCGACGTAATGAAAAAACTCATTACGTCGGGGGTCTGGGCCTGCGGCTTGGCCCGCGGAGTGGAGTGAGGGAGGGGGGGCACGGGAGGCCAAGGGCTCCTGCAGTGCCCGCGGCGGTCGGTCCAGCCCGAGGGAGCGCAGGGGACCTCCCTCCTCCTCCTCCTCCTCCTCCTCCTCCTCCTCCTCCTGCTCTTGCTCCTACCCTGGCCCATGCTGCTAGTCATCTCTTCGCCCTCGCGCGCTGCACCCGCCCCGCTGCAACACGCCCTTCGCTCTCGCCTCCCCGGTGGCGGCAGAGCAGGGCGGCGCAAAGCGGCGGGGTCAGCAGGCCCGCTCTGCCACTGCAAAGTGCAAACGAAGCGTGGCCGCAAGAACCCGGGTCGAGCACCCCAGACCCCCTCGAGCAATGAAAAAATCATGACGGGATTTTTGTTTCCTAATTTTCGGCCTCCAGGGGCCCTCACCCGGCCTCGGGAGCGTCAAAAAACGACTCAGGATGCAAAGCTGGTCCTGGGGAAAGGGTCGGGACCTCTGGGTGTCGGCGCCATGAACAAATCATGACGTCGGGGGTCTGGGACGTTTGTGTCCGCAGGCCCGGCGAGCGCGCGGGCTGGTCGAGCAGCTCAGGGGCGCCGAGCAGCAAGTCGGGCACAGCACGAGAGGGGGGGACAGGAAATGCAGGGCTGCCGCGGCGGAGAGGGGGAGGGAAGGGCGGTCCCGGGCGCGTGCTGCGGCCCATGCAGGTGCGTTCAGGTGCATCTGGGAAGCGGGCCGTGCCAAGGTGCAAAGCCAGGTGGCGATCCGGGCAGGCCCGAGCAAGGTCGGTAGCCAGCGCCAGGTGGCGGGATCAGTGTGGGTCGAGCACACGAGCCCCGTTGCCGAAGGCTCAAGGCTCGGATCCATTCACGATGGTCCCGGGGCCGGGGAACGGGAGGGTGATGACCAAGGGGGGGAGGACATCATGGCCAGGGCCACAATGTTTGCCCGGACTTCAGGGCCCCCGCCGCTCAGTCCGATGCGACCCTTGGCTCCGGCGCCCCTTGGGCCGCACACTTACCTCGGGCAAGGATGCGCACCCCCCAGACCCCCGACGTCATGCTTTTTTTCACACCGTCGACCCTCACAGGTCTGGACCCAGTCCCCTGAACCAAATTCTCATCCGGGGTCATTTTTGGACGGTCCCGACGGCCGGTTCGGGCCTCCAGGGGCCGAACACTTGGAAAAACCTCCCGTCACGATTTTCCTTAGCCCG
>CAUYUJ010005225.1:347441-364941 GCA_963575745.1 Prorocentrum cordatum
CGAGCTCCGAGAGGTGCACGGTTTCCCCTGGGGCCGTAGGCGACCCGAGGAAGAGGAGGAGAAGGAGGAGGAGGAGGAGGAGGAGGAGGAGGAGGAGGAGGGGAGAGGGGGGAGGGGAAGGATGAGCAGGAGGAGGAGGAGCAGGAGCAGGAGGAGGAGGAGGAGGAGGAGGTGGTGGTGGAGGAGGAGGAGGAGGAGGAGGAGGATGAGGAGTGAAGAGGAGGGAGGAGGAATAGGAGGAGAAGGAGGAGGAGGAGGAGGAGGACGGGTCGCCTCAGCCCTTCGGAGAAGCCCTCCACCGAGAGGCCCGGCAGCGCAGGCGACCGCCTGCACCGCATCGGCCTATCGGCGCCGCGGGGGGGGAGGTCGGCGCGTCGCGCGGCCGTGCAGAAGGTTCTCGCCGCCTCGCCCCGACCTGCAGGCTGACCGCGCAAGACGCGCCGCTGGAGCGGCCCCAGCGGCGGCCTGTGGCGGCCGCCGGCGTCGGCGCACCACCACCGCAGCGCTGCTGAGAGAACGGATGCCTCCGAGTCGCTCCGCATCGCCAATGCGTCGGCGATGCCGCGGCGACGCCGGCATAGCGTGAGTCGAGCTCCACGTCGAGCCGCATCGCCGACGCAGCGCCGATGCGGCGCCGTCCTCCGACCCCGCCTGCTCGAACCCCATGTGGGAGGCCTGGAGAGAGACGCCCTCGGCCGCAGAGTGCGGCGGGGCCCGGTCGTCCGATAACTACCCTGGGCGCCATCCCGGGGGGAAGCAGCTCCTCGCCGCCACCTCGGCCCTGGGGCCGCCCGCGGCTCGAGGCGGCTCGGGGCGGAGCGCTGGCCTTAGGGGAGCGGGCCGGAACCTCTGGGGGGGCGGGGCGCCTTCCACACAACTGGGGCGTGAGTTCGGGAACCCTGAACCTGCCAACTCCTGGAGGTGCACCTTGTACTTCCGCCGCCTTCCGCCAGCCCTCAAGCCGGCTTCCGCCGGCGGAGGCGGCCTCGCTTTGCCTCCGCCGCCCCTCCGCCGCCCTCCGCGGCGGAAGAGGCAACAGCTCCTTCCATCCTCGAAGGCAAGGCCCTTTCTGGATCGCCCCGCATGAAGACGTCGGGTGTCTGGGGACTTCTGCTCCATCGAGCCGGGGGTCGGCACCGTTTGCTTAGGAGGAGGAGGAGGAGGAAGAGGAGGAGGAGGAGGAGGAGGAGGAGGAGGAGGACGAGGACGAGGAGGAGGACGAGGAGGAGGACGAGGAGGAGGACGAGGAGGAGGAGGAGGATGGGCCTTGCGGAAGAGCCTTGCTGGAACGCCTTGGGAGCCGGCAGCGCTCCCGAGTTCGGTGCCCCCGCCGTGGGGCCCCTGCTGGTGAGGCTCCTTGCCTCGACGGGCGAACGCCTTTCTACGGCACTGCAGGTCTCCACGGTGGGGTCGGAGGAGTGGGGAGGGAGACTTGCTGGGGCAATGCCGCCGGGGTCCACCACTGAGGGGGCGCGTTGCTTCCTCGAGACGGCGCCATTTCCTGGAGGAAGATGCCCCCCCACCCCCCATGCCCAGGCCACCCCCGAACTACCCAAAACGACCCCAAACGTCCACACACCTTCTCGAGCTTCGATCCCGGAACCTTGATCCTCGGGAGGAACTGGCGACCCCCCGAGTGGTGATCCCCCTTGGCGCTGCCCGGTATTTTGCCCCTGCACTGCGCAGGGGATACACCGAACGACGGGGCCCCGAGAAGACGAGAGGACCCGAGGGGACAGAAAGGGGGGCCGAGACTGAGAGCGAACACCGGCCGAGCGAAGGGGCCTGCGGGAGGACTCCACGAGAGGTAAGGGGGGAGGAGAGGAGGGGCTCAGGGATAACCCTCCTCCTCCTTCTCCTCCTCCTCCTCCTCCCTCCTCCTCCTCCTCCTCCTCCTCCTCCTCCCTCGATCCTCGTTCCAGGTCACGGCGAGGAGGCAGAGGCATGGGACGACGAAGGAAAGGCCAAATCAATCAACATCGACTCTGAACAGAAACGGAACGGATCGGACTGCGAATCGGGTCGGGCCGCACTGGGAGGGAGCCGGAATCGAGTCGGATCGGCCGCGCCAAGATGCACAACGGCACCGTGCAGGCGTCAAGCGGCATCGGGCCGCCGGAACACCAGAATCCGATCGGATCGGCCCGGCAGGCCGAAGCCGAGGTCGAATCGGATCGATCGGATCGAGATGGGCCCTGGGCTGATCGGATCGAATCGGATCGAGATCGGATCGATCGGATCGAATCGGATCGATCGGATCGAGATCGATCGAATCGGATCGATCGGATCGAGAGGGTCACTGAGGTGGGAACGGGGGGGGGATGGAGGGGGCGGGGGGTAAGGAAAAAGGACGGACGGGTTGGGAGGACGAGGAGGGAGGGATGACGAGGAAGGGGAGGGACGAGGAGGGAGGGAGGACAAGGAGGGAAAGAAAACTGGAGAGAGAGAGGAGGGAACGAGGCAACGAGAGACGGAGGAGAAGGAGGAGGAAGAGGAGGAGGAGGAGAACCGGTGTAAACCCAAGACGCCACAAAGATGTTCAAATAAACCCTCCCACCAAATTCCCTCTTCATAGGTCTCTACAAGATCTCATTATCATTGCGGGGAGTGCCCCGCTAGAAGACAAAAGTCCGATAATCCCAAATTTTGCCCAAACACCATCCCTGTTACTTCAGCGCCGCGAGTCAACATGACCGATACGTCTTGACAATCCTACATCGTTCCAGAACGCCGTTCCTGGGACTTCTACACCGCGAATCAGCATGACGGTTGCGCCCTGCCAGCCCTAAATCGTGCCAGAAACCATTCCGGGGACATCAGCAGGACGAACCCTTTGAACCGTTGCACCCTTTTAAGACGACTGCACGCGGCGCTAAGGCGAGAACCGCATTTTGAAAAGGGGCCGCAATCCATCCTTGAACATGCTGCAAGCTGTTGAAAACGAATATGCGGAACGCAAAAGCTAGAACTCCATTTTGGAAAAACGCCCGCCCTCCATCCGTGAAGGTGCTGCACACTTGTAAGACGAATGTGCGCGGCGCTCAGGCGAGAACCACATTTTGAAAACCAGTCGCCCCCCCTCCGTAAAACGGTTGCAAAGTCATTCAACGAATGCGCGCGGTGCTTAAACAAAAACGCCGTTAACAATGTGAGCACCCGCCCGCAGTCCGTGAAACTGCTGTACAATCCAAACTCCTGGACCATAAATGATAAGAATGTCTCGGGCAAAACACCCGGCCCGCCCTAATTACGGACACGTCTGGCGGTGCGACAGAGAGGATTCACGAATAAGGAAAAATCAACGGAGGAGGAGGAGGAGGACCGATGTAAACCCAAAACTCATCAACGATGTTGGAATACACCCTCCCTCCAAGCCCCCCCTTCGTACGCCCCTACAAAGGTTCATTCCAACTTATGACATTGCCCCGGTGGAGACGGCCGTGCGAAAATCCTAAAGTGCGCCAACGCACCTTGTTCAAGAAAACAACGCCGCGAGTTTACCTGACTCTTCCGTCTTGTCGATCCTGCACCGTGCCAGAGCACAATTCCTGGGACTTCAACACCGTTAATCAACGCAACTGTTCCGCCCTGACACTTCTGAACCGTTCCAAAGCACCACTTCTGGTGCGTTAAGCAATGCTCACCAATCCTACTCTCTATATATGTGTATACATGTGTATATAAATTAAAGAAATACGAATGCGCGCGGCGCTAAAGCGAGAACAACAGTTTGAAAAAGAGCCACCCTCAATCCGTGAAGCTCTTGCAACGTTTATGTACCAATGTGCGCGAGGCACGAAAACACCACTTTCAAAAATGAGCCGCCGTCAACCCGTTCACCTCCTGCATAGTTTTAGAACGAATGTGCGCGGCGCTGAAGCGAGAACCAGGATGTTGAAACCGACATGACCCCAACCCGCATAACTTTTGCAAATATTTGACACGAACGTGCGCGGCGCTAAAAGAAATGACCCGACCTCAATCCGTGAAACGGTTGCACATGTTTCAAGCGCGTGCGCGCGGCGCTCGGCCGAGACTTACATGTTGAAAACCACCCACCCTCCACATGTGAAAAGGTTACGAATTCTGAAGCTGCAGAATCACAAATGGTGACGAAATCTCGAACGTAACGCCCACCCGCCCGTTCGTCCGGCCCCGGGGTGCGACAAGAGGAGTTATCGATGAGGAAAAGGAATTGATGATGATGCGGAGGATGAGAATGAACCAATGTAAACCCAAGGCTCACCAACGATGTTGGAACACACCATGCCGCCAAGCTCCCTCTTCAGAAGCCCCTACAAAAATTCATGTCCTCTGAGGGAACTGCCCAATTGGTGCAAACCGTGTAAAATATCACGAAACGTGCCGAAACAGCACTGCCAGGACTTCAGCGCCACGAGTTCACTTGACCCGTACGCGTTGGCGACCCTGCGCCGCGCCACTGTATTATTTTTGGCATTTCAACGCTACGAATCAAGGTAATTGCTGTGCTCCGATCGCCTTGAACCGTTACATGACATCGCTTTTGGTACGTTAACAATGAGCACCAGTGAAGCCCCTGGAAACTTTCACGACGAATGTGCGCGGCGCTTCAGCGAGAGCCACATTTGAAAAGGAACCACCCTCAATATCTTGCACAAGCTTGGAGCGAATGTGCGCGGCTCTGAGGCGAGAGCCACATGTTCAAAACCTTCCGCTCTCAATTCGTGACGTTCTTACAATAGTATGAGACGAATGTGCGCGGCTCTGAAGCGAGAACCACGTGTCGAAATCCACCCGTCCCTAATCTGGGAAACGCTTGCGAACTTTGAAACACAAATGTGCGCGGCGCTACGGCGAGAACCACATGTTCAAAACCACCCGCCCTCAATCCGAGAAGCACTTGCGAACTTTGAACACGAATGTGCGCGACGCTGCGGCGAGAACCACATGTTGAAAACCAACCCACCGTCCATCCGAGAAAAACTTCCGAACTTCGAATACGCATGGGCGCGGCGCTAAAGCGAGAGCCACACTTTGAAAACCACTTGCACTCCATTTGCGAAGGTGTTGCCGATTCTTGAGCTTCAGGATCATAGGTGGTTAGGACCTTTCAGGCAAAACGCCCAGCCCGCCCTTCCGACGGGCCACGGGGTGCGACAAGGAGGAATTATTCAGAAGAGAAAGAATTAAGGAAAACGCTGGGTGGTGGCAGTTGGCGCCTTAGGGTATTGAAATCTGAGTTGCGGAAGTATGTTGCCACCCCCGAGGCCGAGGGGCCGCAGGGAAGGCCTCGGCCCCCTCCATTGGCAATGGCGCTGTAAGGTGACAGTGTCAAAAATGGGAGCGGGACCCCCGGCAGCCCCTGTGATGGCAGCTGCCGGTAGGGTGGGGCCTATGATAGTCCCCACGGGGGTGGATGAGGCCTACGATGGTCCTCGCCAAGGAGGAAGGGGAAGAGAGTCGCAGAGTCGCCGAGGTGGGGCGTAGCGACGATGCCGTCCGCGATGCGTCTTGGTCCTGAGGCGGGAATTCCTGAAAAGGACGGGATGAAACACAACAGCGACATACACCATTTCGACCTCGACTGAGTAGGCCCTGCGCGCTCCTGAAAGGGAGGGGGGGAAACACAAAAACGGCACACTAAGTTTCGACACCGAAACGAAGTAGGCCCTGCGCATTCGGTGGTATCCCACGGGGGGGATAACGACTGCGCACGCAACGCTCAGGTACCTGTTTGTTGCGCCCCCCGCCCCGGGGACTGCTGGGCCCCGCCGAAAGCAAACCCAAAGAGGGGCAGGCATTCCCCGAATCAAAGACCGAGCGCCCTGAGGTGAGGACAGAGATCCGGGGGCCACCACATCCCTCCTCAGGCACGCTGCATCGGGGGGCGGGATCTGTCCACCCCCGCCTGGGCGCAACAAAATGAAACCAACCCAAAGAACTCCCCCAGCGAGAGGTCCAGTTACGCCACCTCCGTCGGACAGCCCTGCTTACACACAATGTCGCGAGGCGGCCTCAGGGAACGGGAAGGCTGGCACATCTAGAGCAGCAGCAGGAGGAGCGGGAAGAGGACGAGCAGAAGGGAGGAGGGGAGGACGAGGCGGGGGCAAGGGAACAGTGAGGGCGCTCGTGGAGGGAACCACGGTGCGCAGGGATGGATCTGGAGGCCGACCGCTTCTGGCAACGGTATTCCGAATTGGAGCGCGGAGCCGCGGCCCCGACAGCGCCTACACGCTGGTGGGGTGCAGCGAAGAGCGCGCATGCAAGACATCAGCAGCGTGATCCCATCTCATCACCTCCTCTCTCCTCCTCTCTGCCACTCGTCACGTCTCCTCCTCCTCTCTCCTCCCCTCTCCTCCTCTTTTTTTTTTTTTTTTCTCTCTCTCTCTCTCTCTCTCTCCTTCTCTCTCCTTCTCTCTAGGCCCCTCTCTGCTCCTCTCTCTACTCCTCTCTCTTACATTTCCTTCCTCTCCTCAACTTTGTTCCTCCTCTTCTCTCCTCCTCCTCCTCCTCCTCATCATCATCATCATCATCCTCCTCCTCCTCCTCCTCCTCCTCCTCCTCCTCCTCCTCCTCCTCCTCCTCCTCCTCCTCCCCCTCCCCCTCCAACTCCTCCTCCTCCTTCTTTCCTATGGTGTCTCCCCTCTTCTCTCCTTTTCCTCCTCCTGCACATCCTCATCCTCATCCTCTTGATCATCCTCATCCTCCTCCTGTTCACTCCTCCCTCTCTCTCCTCCTCTCTGCTCTTCTCCCCTCCTCTCCTCTCCTCTCCTCTCTCCTCCTCCTCTCTTCCTCCACCTTCTCCCTCCTCCTTCTCCTTCTCATCCTCGTCCTCCCCTTCCACCGCTACTCCTTCTCCTTTCGCCTCCTCCTCTCCTCTTCCTCCTCCCCAATCTCTTTCCTGGTGAATAATTCACCCCTGTCGCCCCCCCAAACGTGTCGGCACGGCGTCTCGTCTCAGACTGCTCCACCAGTTCCGATCCAGAGGCTGGGAATGTGCAACAGCTTCACAGATGGAGGGCGGGTCTGTTCGAACATGTTGTTCTCGCCGTATAGCGCCGCGCACATTCGCTTCGAAAGTTTGCAACCGTGTCCGGGATGTGCACCATTCGTGCCCCGGCGGGCCCCTTGGGGTCCTTCTAGGGCACGAGAGGTGTAACCCTCCTTCGCCCTCCCATGCAACGTCCCCCCCCACCCCCCCGTTGGGGCCGCGCGCACAACGGGGAGGGGGAGGGGGGAAGGCTTCTTGGAAGCCGGGGTGCTTCTAAAAAAGCCTTCCACCCTTCCCTGAACCCCCCTCTGCGCGTGGCCGACAACCAATGACGTAAACATGAAAGCTCGGAGGATGGCTAGGTTACAGTCGGGGCGTTGACCTAAGGAACCCTAAATAAGGAACGAGGCCCCCTTGTCCCCTAAGTGAAACTCCGATTTCCCATCGAAACCCTAAGCAAAACCAAAGGCGAACTGCAAAACAACTAAGGAACACCGAACCCCTCCCCAACGAAAAGGGTTCCTTCCTCAGCGCCCCGACTGTATGAGTGGTCCTCCTCCGTGCGGGCGGCTCGCGAGCGCCCGGGGCCTCCCCCCCGCAGAGCCCCCGAGAGGAAGGCGCCCGGGGTGACGGATCGGGGATCTACTGACCCAGGTGAATCCAAGCCCGGGTCAGTCGGGCCTTGCAGGATCCTGCAGGATCCTGCAGGATCATGCAGAGCCCTGCGCCAAGGCCAAGCTCAATGCACCCCTGGCCCTTCAAGATCCTCCAAGATCTGGCGCTCCGACTGATATCCATTTGCATTGACCCCCGTCTCTTGAGCCCCGAACGGACCGCCCCGTGATCTCTCCGGTATGAGAGAGACCTCCTAGATGGGGTCCGAGGAGATGGGTTTGGAGGATCGCGCCGCATCGGCGCTGGGGTGAGAGCCACATTTTGAAAACCGCCCGTCCTCCATCTGCAAAACTGTTGCCCATCTTTCTGTAAGTTTCACGATCATACACGGTGAGGAAGTCGCAGGCGCTGGCCCGCCCTTCCAACTGGCCTCGGGGTCGGCGGATCGCGCCGCATCGCCGATGCATGGGCGATGTATCGCCGTTGCATGGGTGCTACATCGGAGACCTTGGCGGTGCATCGGCGACGCCAGCGCAGAGAAAATCGGGCTCCGCATCGAGCCGCATCGGAGATGCATCGGCGATGCGGCAGAATCCTCCGACCCCGTCCATAGTCCGACCCCATCTGAGAGGTCTAAAGGAATTCCGAACAAATCGGACCATGTCTGTCACCAACAACCAGGACATGCTCGCGTCGTGAACAAAACCAGGACGGAGGGTTCTCGTTGTCGTCGGCCTCTGGGGGCCCTCAGCGGGCCCCGGGACCGTCAGAAAACGACTCCAAATGAAAAACAATTCCCAAATCGGGGGTCTACTGACCCGGGTCAATGCAAACCCGGGTCAGTCGGGCCTTGCAGGGTTTTGCAGCCTCATGCACCCAAGCCCCAAGCCAGCATGCAGGGTCCTGCAGCCAAACCAGGGTCAATGCGCCCTTGGATCTGCCGGACCCTGCAAGATCCGGCGATATGACTGACCCCCGTTCGCATTGACCCCCGACCAAGGAAAGAGTCGGGACTTCCGTGGACCGCGCATCGGACCATCTGTCATCACCAGCCAGAGCCCTGGAGAACGGGTCCGCTTCTCCGGGGCTTCGGCTGGGTCCCCGCCCCCGTCCCTCTCCGGGGGTCGTTGGGGCCCCTGAAGGGGCGGGGTGGGCGGTCCGGGCTCCCTGAAGAGGGACTTCGATAAACCAAGACTTTGGCGCGCCCACGAGGAGTGCAGTCGTGTGTCGAAGCCCTCTCCGGTATATTCGTCCTCCCCGTGGGCAACACTTAGAGCTCTGGCTTGCAATGCCCTGGTCTAGAAGGCTCTCATCCTCCTCCTCCCTCTCCTCTTTCTCCTCCTTCTCCTCCTCCTAGCGCCGGCTCAGCCAGGCCTACCGGGGCCGCGAGCCAGCGCCAGGGGCGCTTCCCGCGCCCCCTCCCCCACTCCTCCTCCGCCCCCCTCCCGCGCCGCCGCCCCGCGCGCTGCCATGGAGCGGACGCCGCCCTGGCGTGTCGCACGCCCTCGTCGCACGGCGGCTGAGCGGCGCGCCCAGGCCGCCCGCGCGCAGGTGCGGGCCGTGTAGGCCCTTCTGCGCGGCTTTGACGCGCTGCATCACCGTGGGTGTCGCCCCACGCTCTTGGGGGCTGCTCTCGCCCAGGTGCTGGGCGACCAGGCTGCGGTTCGTCGTCCAGGTCAAGGGCCTCCTGATGTGCGGCCTCCTGCTGACCTTGTTCCTCGGCTTCCGACTGGAGCTCGTCCTCCTGATGGGTGCGCTGTTGAAATTCCTCGTGGTCCGGGTGCTCCCATTCTTGCCCGTGCCGGCGCTCGGGACCCGTGGTCAACCGGTCCGGACCCGTGGTCCCAAGCACCTGTATGTCCCGCTCCTCGTGATGGTGCTCTTCGGCCAGCTGCGGTTGCAGAGGAGCCAGCTCAGCGTGATGTTCAGCGTGCCGCTTGTCCTGGCAAGGGCGGCGCGCCCGATGATGATGGTCGCATTGCTCTTCGTCGCGCTCGATTTGCTGTCGCTGGTGTTCCCCGTGTTGCTTTTCCTGGCAAGGGGAATGCGCCTGACGATGATGATCGAGCTTTTCGTCGCCAGCCTCCGCGGCCGCCTGTGGGCACAGCGGCTCCTGGCGGCTTCCTTGGCAAGGGCCAGGGCAAGGGCGAAGTCAAGGGCATCACGGCGGAGCCCTCCACCCCTTGCCTCCTCATATCATGTTTCCTTCCTCCCTCCCTCCGCCTCTCCCCCCCGTAGCTGTGGCGACAATATTGCTGGGGCGGTGGAGGTTTGGTGGATGGAGGAGATGTTGTGTGGGCAATGACATATTGGCCGCCTGCAGTCCGGGCAGGCTCTGGAACTGGCGACTGCCAGCGCGGAGTTAAGATGGGAGACCTTGCGTGGTGCTCTCTCGGAGGTTGAGCTTTCTGGCATGTTGGTGCGAAGGGGGCCCTGTGCCGCTGAGCGGCGCAGGGTCTCCGTCTAACCTTTGTTGCTGGATGGCTCAGCCTTGTCCCCCCGAAGTGTTCAATCCAATCCTCCTCCTCCTCCTCCTCCCGCTCTCCTCGCTCCTCCTCGCTCCTCCTCCTCGCTCCTCCTCCTCCTCCTCCTCCTCCTCCTCCTCCTCCTCCTCCTCCTTCTCCTCCCTCTTGACACCAGTTCCGCACCCCCGTGCCGGAGCCGAAAGGGCCCCAGAGCTGCGGGGCCGTGGTGCTCGGAGCCGCGCCGACGGTCTTTGGCCTCGGCGCTGCCCGGGTTGCTACAGCCTGCTGCGCTCTCTACAGTCGGGGCCTTGACCTAAGGAACCCTAAATAAGGAACGAGGCCCATTTTCTCCATAAGTTAACCTTCGAGTTCCGACCGAAAACATCAGGAAAACCTGAGGCAAGCTGCGAAACACTTAAGGAACGCGGAGCCCCTCCCCAACGAAAAGGGTTCCTTCTTCAGGGCCCCGACTGTATATATTCGGCACGCGCGGGGGCGAACTGACCCGACGTCCTGCAGAGGGTGGGCGAAGCCGGGAGAAGGGGATTCTAGGATTCTAGGTTGGCCTCGCGAGCGCCCCAAAAAGGGGCACGCGGTCCAGGCAGAACGAAAACAAGCAGCAACAGGCGGCAGCGGCGACGGCGGCGGCCGGGACAGCGACGGCGACGGCGACACGACAAACGACGTGACGCCCCGCAGAGGGAGGGGGAGAGAGGGAGGTAGGGAGGGAGGGCGGCCAATGGGCAGCCAACCAGGTGCTGAGTGGAATGCGTCGCGCCGTGAGCATGAGCCCAGCGCGCTCTCCAGCCACCGCTGCTGCACGTACCAGGCTGGCGCATGTGATCTGTGTGTGTGTGTGTGTGTGTGTGTGTGTGTGTGTGTGTGTGTGTGTGTGTGTGTGTGTGTGTGCGTGCGTGCGTGCGTGCGTGCGTGCGTGCGTGCGTGCGTGCGTGCGTGCGTGCGTGCGTGCGTGCGTGCGTGCGTGCGTGCGCGTGTGTGTGTGTGTGTGTGTGTCTGTGTGCACGGGCGTGGGTGACCTGTGCAAGATGAGTTCGTAGGTAGCGCCCAACAGTGAGACCATCGCTCGCGTAACCACATATGTTCGGCGACTGTGGTTGCAAGCGCCCGCCGAGTACGCGTAGCAGGCGAGGATAGCTGCTCAGCGCACGAATACGGGAATCATAGGGGAAAACAAACCTACCTCGCTTTTGACCACCCTCGCTTCCGAGAGATACCAAACGATGCCAAATTGCAGCCTGCACAGGTCAGGCCGCTTGACGAGGAGGCGCGTGGCATGGCTTGGTTTTGCCTGGAAGCGAAAGCGGGGTAGGTAATTCACGCTCTAGAATCAGGCGAGCAGCTGCAATCGCCGCTATGGGCGTGGCCGCATCTCCGTCTCAGCAGCAGCAGATCTTGGGCAGGGGAAGAGCGTCTTGGCATTCGCATATGCCTACCACGGTATGACCTTAGAGCGAACAAGGATCCGATACTACTGCAAGCAGAGTCCGTAGCACGTGAAACCGATGGATCAAGCCAAGACGGGTTCGGTGAGAAACGTCCTAAGAACGCTCCGTGCAGACCACGACGGGTCCCTGGAACATTCTTTCGTGGGCCCACGGGCTATCTAGGGCGCCTTGCCAATGCTTGAATCATGTTGCCCCCATCATACTTAAGGACCAAATCCGAGAAATTATTTCGAGCACCTGGCAGGAAGAGTTGAGCAGGGACCGACCGTCCCGGCATTCCTATAGACCTACCACGAAATGTTCTTAGAACCCAAACATGTTCTAATACCAAAAACACGGTTCTCAGAACATAAGCCCGATGTGATAAAACAAGACAGACGCCGCCAGAGAAGTTCCAAGAACATTTCGTGGAAACCACAAAAGGTTCTTAGAACATTGCCAGAGATCCGATGTCGTGATTTTTTCAATACTCGGTCCCCGGAAGTCTCGACCCATTCCCCAGGACCGGTTTTTCATCCTGAGTCGTTTTTTGACGCTCCCGAGGCCTGGCGAGGGCTCCCAGGGGCCGAAATCAGCGGAAAACCTCCGTCTTGATTCATTCCAGGCGTCGGATCTCTGGGTTGTCTGGTGGGGCTATAGGCGAGCCAGGACGCTTCGACACCGCTTGAAAGAGAGCGCCCGCGCGGACTGCGCCGGCCCGGGCACGGCGCGCGCCCGCGCGCGGGGGGCGCGCGCTCAGGCCCGGCCGCCGGCGCAGGACTCCTGAGCTCTCGTGCTCTCGCGGTGGCGGGCGGCAACGACGACGACGACGACGACGACGACGACGACGACGAGGTCGACGAGGTCGACAACGACGACGACGACGAGGACGACGAGGACGACGACGACTACGACGACGACTCCTGCTCCTCCTTCTCCTCCTCCTCCTCCCACTATCTCCCTCCTCTCTCCCCCCTCCGCATCCGCTCCTTCGCCACCTCCTCCTCCTCCGGGCAAGCCGGAGCGGGTCGGCTGGGGCAGCTGCGTACCCAGACCCCCTCGAGGAATGAACAAAATCATGGCGGGAGGTTTTTCCCCATTTTCGGCCTCCAGGGGCCTGCACCGGGCCTCGGGAGCGTCAAAAGACGTCTCAGGATGCAACGCCGGTCATGGGGAAAGGGTCGGGACCTCTGGGGGTCGACGCAATGAGAAAACATTACGTCGGGGGTCTGGGTATCGTGGTGGCAATGTTCGTCGGTCTTCTGCTATGGTTTCCTCGACCTTTGAGCGGTCGCGTCATGCTTCCGAGGCTCCCAGGAACAAGGCTCCGTCGGTTCTAACCCTGAGCTCCTATTCTCGCCCTCCCCCCTGTCGGCGAAACCTTATCGCCCCCTGAAAGTGAGATCCCGCGCCCAGGATTCCTGAGGAATCCCAAGGTTTCGCTGTCTCCCCCCACCAGAAAATCATTCACATATTCCAGGTGCCAGCCATGTCGCTCAGCGGTCCCCCCCCTGCGGAATCAATTCATTATCTCAGGTGCCAGGGACAACCGGGGGAAGATCGACAAGTGAGCGTTTTTTTTACTCTGCGTTTCGACAGTGGGCGGAAAGGGGAGGGGAGGGGGGGTCTGGCTCCGGATCTCTGCTGTGTGCGGCTGTTTGCGGCAGTGCGTCCTGCGGGGGAGGCTCCACATGTTCGAAACAGTCTTCCAAGACAGCCAAGATCTGCTCCAGGGTTGGGGGTTGCGAGGGTCCGCGCTGATCGGCAAAACAACGAATCAAAAAACGATCACTACTTGGAAATCAGGCTTATAAGTTTGCGTCGCTCCTGTTCGAAAAAGCCTCCCAAGACAGCCAAGATCTACTCCAGGGTGGGGGTTGCGAGGGCCCGCGCTGATCGGTAAAACAACGAATCAGAAAACGAAGACCACTTGGAACTCAGGCTTATAGGTTTGCGTCGCTCCGCGAGATGCGCTCCAGCTGCTGCACCTCGCCAGGAGCACTCCAGGGGTGCCCACAGGTCGTCCCGGACGGCCGTCGGAGGCAAATTATATGCCCCAGAGGCCGCTCGGCAAGTAGCGCCGGGGCGTGGACCTAAGGAACCCTCAATAAGGAACGAGGCCCCTTTGATCCCTAAGCTCGACTTCGACTCCCGATCGAAAACCCAGGGGCAACCTCGGGTAAGCTGCGACGGTGAGACAATCAGGGAACACCGAGCCCCTCCTCAACGAAGAGGGTTCCTTCTTCTGGGGGGAGGTAGGAGGAGGAGGAGGAGGAGGAGGAGGAGGAGGAGGAGGAGGAGGAGGAGGAGGAGCCCCTCCTCCTGTACGCGCAGTGGCGGCTGCTGCGTTGGGCTCTGACGCCGCGTGGGCTGTCCAGGGCTGAACGCTGGCGGCCCTCCGACAGCGCAGACCGTTCGGCGTCGGCCGAACTCCACCCCGGAGCGCCCTCGGCGGGGGTCGCTGTCTGGCCGAGTCGGCACGAGCCCACGGTGCGATGAGGGAGGGGGGCGCCAAGGACGATGTACCAGAAGGGGGCGGCGAGATGGGAGGGGAGCTGGAGGCGGAGCGTCAGCAAGAAGAGAGACGGGGAGAGAGGGAGAGGGAGGGAGAGAGAGAGAGAGAGAGCTCGACAGAGACAGAGAGAGAGAGAGAGAGAGAAACACAAAAAACGAGGAAGAAAGAGAGAGAGAGAGAGAGAAAGAGAGGAAGAGAGAAAAAAGAGAGAGAGAGAGAGAGCGCGGTGACGGGGAAGATGCAGCGGCAGGAACACATGCGACGCAAGGAGTAACAATTGGAGGACCACGAGCGAAAGGGAAACAAGCAGAGTACCATCTCGACTTGACACCTATTCGCTTGCCTCCGTAAGACCTGTTGGCGGGGAGAGGGGTATTATTATGTTCGCAGCGAGGGGTGGGGATGGGTGGGTGAGAGCGAGAAGATGCGGAGGGAGAGGGGGAGGATGTCGGGATGGGCGTGGGATTGAGAGTGGGGAAGGGATAAAGGAAATGAGAAGGGAAGAAGCAGGGAAAGGAGAGAGCGAGAGAGAAAGAGAGAGAGAGAGAGAAAGAGAGAGAGAGAGAGAGAGAGAGAGAAAGAGAGAGAGAGAGAAAGAGAGAGAGAGAGAGACAGTGGGAGTCCGCAAGATTGTGTCTGCCTCCTTCTCTTCGCGTGCGTCGTCGTCGTCGTCGTCGTCGTCGTCTCGTCGTCACCCTCCCCCTCTTTCTCGCTATTCTTGCGGTTCCTCCATGTCTTCTCGACTTGCTGCTACTACGTCTCTTCCTTCTCCTCCTCCTTCTCCTCATCCTCCGGCCCTAAAGTTCGCGTTTGAAGCCAGCTCCCGCTCCCGCCCATGCTGTGGCTCCTCCTGCTCCTCCTCCTGCTAGAAAAAACTGCGCCCGCCAACCGCGCAAAGGAATGCCGAATCCGCCGACCCCTGTGGAGCTTCCCAAGAAGTCCCCCAAGAGGCCCCTCAGAGCGCAAAGGCTCCCAAGAGAGCCCCAAGAAGGGCTCCAGAACGCCAGCGTCGTCGTCGTTGCCACCGCCGTCGTCCTCGTCCTCGTCTTCGTCCTCGTCTTCGTCGTCGTCCCGGCGGCACCGGTCGCAAAGCATTCCCAATAACTTGCTGAAGCCGCCAATCCTTTTGGGTCATCAGGCGCGCGAGATTGCTCGCCTGCGCTATTTCGCGAAAGCGGCCGCAAGCCCTGCGGCCCCACATGCCCCACCGCATACCATTTCTGTTTTCATCCGCTGGCTCCGGGCGGCGAATATTCATCACTGTTGGGTTCCCGCATGTTGGGGAGAGTTTTTTTGTTTCGCCCACCACTCGCCGACATTTGGCGAACCACTAGCCCCTGCAACTTGGCGGACCTTTGATGTCTCGCCCCCTACCGCAAACGCTGCGCTCGTTGCAATGTCGTCGCTGCAGTGCAATCGATGGGATTATCGTCCGAGTATGCTGGAACAGTCAAAGTACCATCGTTGCACTCGTACCCAAAGTATGTCTCAGTGGTTCCCTTCATCTTGAGCAGAATTGTCGAAGAGACAGCTTGCGAACGGTCGGGTCAACGAACGTGGGACCGATCGGTCGCTTCTCCTCGAAGGCAATTTTGTGTGGACTGTGGGCGACCTGAATCTTGGCGGAATCACTATGAGGCGCTCGGTGACAATGAAGATGACGTAGGACGGTGCTGTGCGGTTGCCCCCATCGTTGACAGCAAATTCGACGCCGTCCTTCTGTTACGCTTCGAAACGCAAGGCTGATGGCAGCCAGGGCGATGCCCGCCGCTCGTGTGTGTTCGAAATTGCTTGGCGCTCCTGGCTGCGCGCGAGACCAAACCTGCCTGGCAAGACAGAGAGCCTGCCGTCGATCTTGAGGTGACAGGCTGCGAACTGGCCTCCCCTCCCCGTCGCTCCCGGACCCGCTCCTCTCCCCTCCCCTCCTGGCTAACCGGTGCAAGTCGCCGCGGATGGCACAAAAATAAGGGCACCGAACTCTGTACACCGACGCTTCTTCCGGCCCTGCATTGGATCTTTGCACTGGGGAGCGGATCCTGGTGTACAGGGGACCCTGGTGTATCCATTATTCGTTGTTTCCCCGGGGCATCGGGGAAACACGTATACACCACGCCACCCCAGCGTCGTCCTCGACCCTCAAGAAGTCCTGGAACTGAAAAACAGCCCGCCACTGGTAATGTATATGTTCCAGTTTCCGAAAAAGAGCCTCAAGCCAGCCCAATGCTGCCCCCCCCCCCTGGTGACTCTCATAGGCAGCACACGCGGGCCCCAGCAAAGCTGGACGGGCGGCCCGTGCGGCCCTGTGACCAGCACACTGCCAAAGCTGCCCACAGGAAGGCCAGGAGCGCGCGAGAGGCCGCAAGGCGCGGACCAAGCGAGGCACTCGGGCGTCACCTGTGCTTCCGGGGCCTCCCGCCCTGGTGACGTCAAGACGGCCTCGGAGGACCCGGAGACGGGGCCCACGAGGGGCCGAAGAGAACCACACGGTGGCCCAGCACGGCTCCAGGACGCGAAGGTTCGGTGGCAACTCATGGGAGCCTCCCATAACATCTCGCCGGCGCCTGCAAATCGACGCTAATCGACGCTAGTCGACGCTAATCGACGCTAAATCGACGCTAAATCGACAGGAACAGACGCCAGATCGGCGCATTCCCATCGACTCCCAGACGCTAATCGACGCTAGTCGACGCCCGCTAAAGACGGAACGAAGAGGGTACGTCAGGTTCGTGTCGTGCCGACTTCTGCGTTGGTTTCTGACACCGCGGGGATCGTTCAACCTTGAACGATCGGCCGATTCCGAAACGTCCAAATCGTTCCACATCGAACGATTCTGGGTCGCCCGCGGCGTTCAAAGTTGAACGCCGCTGGCGGGGTCGCCGCCGGTCGACACAACACGAACCTACCGTACACACGGCTCCAGATGATGTGCTACCGAACCAAGGGGATCACCTCGGACTCGGCGAGGCCCCGGTAGGCCGGGCAGTCGCCCAGAGATGGACCACTGGGGGGGCCCAGCGAGCGGGCCCTATAAGAGCGGCGCACGCGATTCCAGGAGGAACAGAGAGCCCAAGATGAAGGGGCCCTGGGACACACAAATAAATACACGCAAATAACAGGAATCCCCATAATTTCCTACATTTTCTGGGTTTTTGTCTTCCCCCCCAATTCCCATAGTTTCCCCTATTTTCCTGGGAGGCGACGATTCATTGTGTCTGTGTGTTTTTTTCCCCTCCTGATAAGATAGCTCCCAGGCAGTGCCCGGTGCACCGAAAAAGGGGAAGGCAGCTGCCCCGGTGCTTTTTTCCACTGCCTCGGAGCTCCTGCCAGCCTCCAGGGCCACCAGAGAACTCCCTGCCGGCCGGAGAGGGCCCCGACTGGTGCCAGAACGATCCAACAGCGCCCATGGAGGGCCCCAAGACCCCCGACGACTCGACATCCTCGAGTCTGGGGCCCCTGGACCTCCCGACCCCCTACCCACAGGACGGCT
>CAUYUJ010005225.1:369941-379941 GCA_963575745.1 Prorocentrum cordatum
GCTGCTCCTCCAGCCTGTCGAGGGTGCGGCAGGCCTCCGCATCGCCCGCCCACCCTGCCGGCTGTGGGCCCCGCCGCTGCTCCTCCAGGGCGCTGGCGAGCTGTCGCTGTCCCTCGTGCAAGAGGCCCACGCTGTCTGCCAGCTCGAGCCTCGAGGCAGACACCTCCTCCAGCTTCCTGCAGCTGTGCCGGCTCTCCTGCATCACGGTGAGCACGTCGATGGACTTGGCCCCGCCGTGCAGGCGGATGCAGGCGGCCACGAAGTCCTCCACGCCGATCTCGCCACAATCGTTCACGTCGAGGAGCTCGAAGATATACTCCGCCTCGCTCCGGCTCACGTTTATGGCCTTCAAGTCCCTCTCGACCTGAGGGTCCTCCAGCCTGGCCTGGATCTCCTTCAGGGTGATCAGGGCTCGGCCGCCCTTGTGGTCCAACGAGAGCTTATCCGTCGAAGGGAAGAGGGCGATGATCCGCTCCTCGATCAAGGAGTCCTCCCCTTTCTCGGCGCTCTGCAAGGCGGTCTGTACGAATACGCCAGTAACGACATTCATGAATATATGAAATTGTACATGCCGAAGCCCCGGATGTCGGAGTCAACGACATTCATGACCGCCAGCAGCGAGAAGGCAATGTAGGCCGCGAAGGCCCAGCCCAGCAGGAGCCCCAGATCCTTCTCCAGCGGCTCGCCCAGGACGTCCCAGTCGATGCCGCCCGATATCGCCTTCCACAGGGAGAGCCAGGCGTCTGGCAAGGACCCGAAGTAATTCCTCATCCGCAGCTCCCTCTCAGTGAGCGCCTCCTCGGTGGAGTCGGTGAGGTCCGCCATGTGGGTCGTGATCTGCTGGACGAAGAAGATGCCCACGATGTACATCAAGAGGAACAGCAGGGCCATGGTCCACCCGAGCGACTTGAGGGAGCCAATGATCGAGGTGACGATCCTGCGCAGCTCGGCGAACATGTCTATGAAGCGTATGATGCGCAGCACCTTGAGCACCCGACCACCCTGAGGAGCCTCACGCTGCTCAGGTCGACGTCAGACCTAAAAAAGCCCGTCAGCAGGGTGAACGCCTCCTCGAGGACCTGCATCAAGACGATCAGGAAGTCGAACCAATTCCACAACACCGAAACCTCCCTTTTCGTCAGGAACTGCACCTGGTGCACGTAGAGCTTCAGCATCAGCTCCGCCAGAAATATGACCAAGAAGGTGAGGTCCATGAACCGGTACAACGCTGTCGAGCCGAACATCTGTGGCATGTCCTGAGTGACGCGCCGAGCCTGCCAATCGGCCTCGAATCCGATCAAGGCCGCGTTCAGGGCGATGACGATCCCCATGAAGGTCTCAAACCTGCCGCTCTCGAGTATGTCCTTGCCGCTCACGTCGAAGAGAGACTTCATCGCAACGGGCGGCTTCGGGACGCCCAGCTGGAGCTGGCTCCACGAGCGGGGCCAGAGCGCCAGTGGCTGAGAGCCGTCGCCGAACGCGGTGCGGCACCCTCCGCTCTCTGCGTCCTCGGGGGCGGTGGGGCGGTCCTTGGAAGGGGGCCGCGCCGCCGCGGCGCGCCGCCGCGAGGCGCGCACACACCGACCTCCGGTGACGGAGGCGCGGGGCCCGCGGCGGCCCGCCCGCACGTCGGGCGTGACGGGCCGCCTGGAGGCCCGTCCGCTAGGCCCGCTCTTCCGGGGCGACATCATCAGGAAGGAGGAGCGTCGCTCCCCAGCGCCCGGGCCCCGCCCGGGGTTCGCGCCGCTCTCGCTGGCGCGGCGCCCCTTCGAAGGCGACCGCGCGGCCGAGTCGGGCGAGTCGGGCGTGACGGCCAAGAACGAGGAGCTCCGCTGCCCAGCACCTGATGCCGGGAGGCTGGCAGACCGGCTGGGGCTCTCTGGCTGCGGGGCGGGGCTGCCGGCCCCCCCCGGGGAGCTCTCGCGGCCCCGCGCCTCCGCGCCGCACGGGCGCAGCGCGCCTCTCCGGGCGGCCCCCAGGTAGCCCTGCGCCTCGGCACGGGGATCGACCTACGCAGTGCCTCTCGTTTTCGTTCTGTTCTCGTTTTCTCTCGTTGTGTCTCCAATCGGCCTTTGCTGCAGAACGAGGCCGAACCGAAAACTGCCCACGAAATCGCCCAAACACCGCTGAGGCCGACCCTCGCCTGCGCCTCGGCGCCGCACGCGCGCAGGACGTCGCCCGTGGCGGCCTGCAGATGGGGCAGCAGCGGGTCGCGCACGAAGCGCTGGAGCTCCAGCCTCAGGCTCGCCCTCGTCAGGGGCCCGTCCGTGCCCGCGTCCGCCGCGGCGGCTGCGTCCCCGGCTGGCGCCCGGCCGACCGGCCACTCGCCGGAGGACGAGGAGCTGGGGGACATTGCGCCGACGGGTACGTCAGGGGCGGCTTCCTCGAAGGCGAGCGAGAGGCCGTGCATCCCCTCAGGTCGCAGTGCGCTTCCTTGCATAGCGAGGTGCCGAGGCATCGGTCGGGATGGAGCTGTACATTTTATCTGGGTCCCACGCGACGGCCTGGAACCGAAAGTCTTGAGCCAAAATGGCTACGGCTAAGGCGAGAGCCACATTTTGAAAACCACCCGCCTTCCATATGTAAAAACCGTTGCCAAGAACTCTAAAGCTGCAGGGTCAGAGTGGTAAGGAAGTCTCAGACTCAACGCCCGGTTGCCCTTCTGACTGGCATTTGGGTGGGACAGGAAGGAGCGATTTACAATGACAAGGAATGGAGGGAGGAGGAGGAGGGGGGAGAGGATGAGGAGGAGGAGGGGGAGGAGGTGGAGAAGGAGGAGGAGGAGGAGGACGAGGAAGAGGAGGAGGAGCAGGAGGAGGAGGAGGGGGAGGAGGAGGGCGAGGAGGAGAGGAGGAGAAAGAGAGGAGAAGAACGAGGAGGAGGAGGAGGGAGGAGGAGGAGGAGGAGGAGGAGGAGAAGAATGAGAAGGAGGAAGAGCAGGAGGAGAAGGAGGAGGAGGAAAAGGAGGAGGAGGAGGAGGAGGGGTGGGGGAGAGCAGAAGGAGGATAAAAATCTTAGTGATGATGATGAGGAGGAGGAGGAGAAGGAGGAGGTGGAGAAGGAGTGGGAGGACGACGAAAGCTGCGATCATCGAGCTTTGAGCGGGGGACGATCAGCGAGCTTTGAGCTTTGAGGTGGAGAAGGAGTGGGAGTGGAAAAGGAGTTTTGAGCCTAGTCAACTTCAAAAGGGGGGATAAGGAGAAGGAGGAGGAGGAGGAGGAGGAGGGGAGGAGGAGGACGGGGAGGAGGAGAAGGAGGAAGAAGAGGAGGGGGAGGAGCAGGATGCGGAGGGGGAGCAGGAGGAGGAGGAGGAGGAGGAGGAGGAGGAGGAGGAGGAGGAGGGGGAGAAGGGGGAGGTAGGGGGGAGGAGGAGGAGGGAGGAGGAGGAAGAGGAGGAGGAGGAGGAGGAGGAGGAGGAGGTGGAGGAGGACGGGGAGGAGGACGAAAAGGAGGAGGAGGAGGAGGAGGAGGTGGAGCTGGAGGGAAAGGGTGATGATGATGATGATGATGATGAGGAGGAGGAGGAGGATGAGGAGAAGGGGGAGAAGGAGGGAGGGGGACAAGCTAGGTGCACTCGCCTCATATCTGGCGTCCTACCCCTCCATCCCATCATGTACCATGGCGTAGATCCCCTCTCTATTCGCACAGTCGGATGTCGAGCAGGGCAATGATCGTGAGAGGGTGCGCGATGCATTGTAGAGCACGGCGTGGCATGGCGTAGAAGAGCACGGCAGAGCGTAGAATGTCATAGCATGGCGTGGCATTGCAGAATACCGCACAATATGTCAAGGGATACTCTTCGAAAGGTCGGGGCCAGTCTGGAGTCGCGGCTCCATGTTTAGCTCCCCGGGCTCCGCGACAAGCTCCCCATTATCCCAGTGCGACCCTACCTAGGAGTTGGAGCATTTAGGAAAGCAACATCTACATCTACACCGACAGCTACATTTATATATATACACACCTGCATATACATCTACATCAACATCAACAGCGAGACTCACATCTACATTTACAACTACACCTACATCTACACCTACAGTTACATATACATCTACACCTACATCCACATCTACACCCACACCTACATCTACAGCTACATCTACACTTTCGCATTGGTGTTGCTGTTGCTTTGCGTTGCCTTTGCTATGGCTCTTGCTATGGTGTGATATGCTATGCTATGCTGCGCTGTGCTCTGCTAAGCAATGCTATGCGATGATATGGTATGTTATGCTGCGCTATGCTATGATATGACATGCTATGCTATGCTGAGCTATGCAATGCTATGCTATGATTGGCTATGCCATGCTATGTGATGCTGTGCTAATGCTGCGCTGCGCTATGCTGCGCTGCGCTGAGCTAAGCTAAGGTAAGCTAAGCTATGCTAAGCTAAGCTAAGCTAAGCTAGGCTAGGCTAAGCTAAGCTAAGCTAAACTACACCAAGCTAAGCTAAGCTAAGCTCAGCAAATATGATATACGCTAAGCTAAGCTAAGCTAAGCTAAGCTAAACCAAGCTAGGCTAGGAAAAAGCTAAGCTAAGCTGAGCTAAGCTAAGTTAAGCTAAGATGAGATAAGCGAAGCTAAGCTAGACTTAGCTAAGCTAAGCTAAGCTTAGCTTAGCTTAACTAAGCTGGGTGAACCCAGGGGGCGCAACTGGGGGAACCGCGGGGCGGATACTGGGGGAGCCGCCCGGGGCGGTGTGCACTGCCCGGCCCCTTTAAGAAAGAGGGTAAGAACCCTTCTAGGCAGAGCCTAAGTAGGGAACAGGGCGGGGCTGATGGAGAGCACACGCCGGCAGGGGTCTCCCGCTTGATACTTCCTCCAAACGCCGCCGCACAGAATAGGGGGCGCCTTCAGCGGCCAAAAAACTCAACGAATCGGCACCGGATGCGCAATCACTTGCGATGTTTTCTTCTTGGGGAAAGTTTGTAGATTTGGGGCCTATTGAAAAACTTAGAAGGACCGAAAACGCCCGCGCTGCAGCGGGAACGCGTTTTGGAACACCCAGTGGCGCAGAAATGGGACCAGCGCGGCAGCGGGAGCAACATTTTGAAGGACCGAAAAGAATCGGATTGCCAAAAACACATAAGACAACCAGGATATGAGGCCAGCGCTGCGGCGGGAGCACGATTCGGAACGAGCGGAAGCGCAGAAATGAGACGAACGCTGCAGCGGGAGCACAATTCGAAACGAGCGGAAGGCCGACAATGAGACCAACGCTTCAGCGGGAGCAACATATCGAACAACAACAAAACAAAAACGCCGAAGCGAAATCCCAGTTCCCAGGAATCCTGTGTAACAAAAGAATGCGCGGAGGGGGGGCGAATATCTTCGGGACGTTATTCAGGAAGAGAAGAGAATACGATGCATCTTTTGCAAGTGGTGAGGAATAGGAGGAAGAGGGGGAGGAGGAGGAGGAGGAGGAGGAGGAGGAGGAGGAGGAGGAGGAGGAGGAGGAGGAGGAGGAGGAGGAGGAGGGGTAGGAGGAGGATGATGACGACGAGGAGGAGGAAGAGGTGGTGGAGGAAGAATGTGAGGATGAGGATGATGATGATGATAATGATGAAAAGGAGGAGGAGGAGGAAAAGGATAAGAAAACAAAGAAAAAGAGGCCAGGAGGAAAAAGAGGAGGAGGGGAAAAAGAGGATACATAAAAAAGGAAGAGTTGGAAGAGGAGGAGGAGGAGGACCAGTGCAAACCCTGGAGTCATCAACGATGTTGGAATAAACATCCCTCCATTATTCCTTTTTCATAGGCTCCTACGACGGTTCATGCTCACTGAAGGAATTGCCTCGTTGGGGGACAGCCGTTTGAAAAACCCTGAAACATACCAAAAGAGTGTTCTCGGGATTCCAGCGCCACGGATCAAACTTCCTGTTGCGTCTGGACGATTCTGAATGGTGCCAGAACGCCGTTCCTGGGACTTCACCATGGCAAACCAACGTACCTGCTGCACCCTCAGAATCATGAACCGTTCCAAAACAACATTTCTGGTACGTTGACGATGGAAACTCGTGAAATGGTTACAAGCTTTCAAGACGAATGTGCGCGGCGCTAAAGCGAGAACCATATTTTGAAAAGGAGCCGCCCTCAACCCGTGAAAGTCTTGCAAATGCTTACCACGAGCGCACGCGGTAATAAACGAAAACAACATTTTGAAAACGTGCCGCCATCAACCCGTGAAACTGTTGCACATGCTTTGGAAAGCTTGCGCGGCGCTGAAACGACAAGCATATTTTGAAAACGTGATGCCTTCAATCCGCGAAGCTCTTAACATGCTTTAAAACGAATGAGCGCGGCGCTAAGGCGAGAGCCACATTTTGAAAACATGTCGCCCTCCATCGGTGAAGCTGTTGCCAATGTTTCAGCTTCAGGGTCACAAGTGGTGAGGAAGTCTCAGGCGGAACGCCCGGCCCGCCCTAAAACCTGGCTTCGGGGTGCGACAGGGAGAATTTACCCAAACCCCCGACGTCATGATTTCTTCATTGCGTCGACCCCCAGAGGTCCCGACCCTTTCCCCATGACCGGCTTTGCATCCTGAGTCGTTGTTTGACGTTCCCGAGGCCCGGTGAGGGCCCCCGGAGGCCGAAAATGAAGAAAAACCTTCCGTCATGATTTTTTCATTACTCGAGGGGGTCTGGGTATGTAGAAGGAACCGGAATGGAGAATGGAGGAGGGGGAAGGAGGAGGCGGGGAGGAGGAGGACGAGGAGGACCTGCAGCAGACGGCCCTGGACCCGACAATTTATCGAAGTCTCCTCACTCCCGCCGCCGGCCGCAGGCCTCCGCGGGCGGGCCCCCCGCCGAGCTCCGTTCCCGCGGGCCTGCCGCGAGCCTCCCGCCGAGGCCCTCTCTCTGGAGCGCCCCGGCGGTCGCTGGAGAATCGGGCCGGCCGCTGGATGGTCGACCCAGCGCTGGGTGGCGCCTCCTCTTCCTCCCCCGCCCCCCTATCCTCCTCAACTCCCCCATGCTCCTCATCCATCTATTCATCCTCCTGCCACTTCACCCTCATCTTGCTTCTGCTCCTGTTCCTGCCAATCCTCCTCCTCCCCCCTCCTCCTCCCCTTCCTCCTCCTCATGTCCTCCTCCTCCATTCCTCCTTTTTCTCCTCCTCCTCTTCCTCCTCCTATCCTGCTCATAATCGTCCTCCTCCTCCTGCTCCTCCGCCTCGTGCTATTCCGCTCGTCCCCTCTGCATTCTCCATGCATTTGCCCTCGACTCCTGCTCCCCGTCCCCACCTGCCCACCTGCCCAACAGTTAGCATGGGAGCGTGCGCGGGGGTCCCCGGAGGCGGACTTGCCGCCCGCCGCCCCGCTGGCGGCGCTTCCACCTGAGCGGTGCCAGCTGCGCCCCCCGCGCCTCCTCGCCCTCGTCGTTGCCCTCGTCGTCGACGTCGTGGTCGTCATCGTGCTCGTCGGGCGATCGCGATGGTGTTCGTCCCGCTCGTCCAAGCGTACTGAGCCGTCGTTGTGCCAGTAGGAATAGTAGTCGTAGTAGTCGTAGTAGTCGTAGTCCTAGTGCCAGTAGTGCTAGTAGTGCTAGTAGTGCTAGTAGTAGTAGTAGTAGTAGTAGTAGTAGTAGTAGTAGTAGTAGTAGTAGTAGTAGTAGTAGTAGTAGTAGTAGTAGTAGTAGTAGTAGTAGTAGTAGTAGTAGTAGTAGTAGTAGTAGTAGTAGTAGTAGTAGTAGTAGCAGTAGCAGTAGCAGCAGCAGCAGCAGGAGTAGTAGTAGTAGTAGTAGTAGCAGCAGCAGGGAGGGGTTTCTTAAGCTAACCCCCCCCTCCCTTGGCGCCGCCCTGCTGGAAGCTACCTCCCCCCCTCCCCCCCTTTCGTGCAAAGGGGGAGGGGGGAGTGGGGGGCTTGGAGCTACCCCCCCCCCTTTGGCCGCCCCGGAAGAACTCCCCCTCCTACCCCCTTATCCAAAGGGGGGGGGGGTGCTTAAGCTACCCCCCCCCCCTCCCCACTTGGAGCCGCCCTGCTGGAAGCTCCCCCCCCCCTCCCCCCCTTTGTGCCAGGGGAGGGGGGGGGGGCTTGGACGCCCCCCCCCCCTTCCCCCTGTGGCCGCCGATCCGACCTGGACTACCCCATCCTCCTGATCCTCCTCCTCCTCTTCCTCCTCCTCCTCCTCCTCCTCCTCCTCCTCATAATCATCGTCATCATCATCATCATCATCATCATCATCATCATCATCATCATCATCATCATCATCATCATCATCATGATCATCATCCATCATCATCATCATCATCATCATCATTATCCAGAGCGCCCCAGATCGGCGGCACTGGCCGGAGGCCAGCACAAAATACATATAAATATATAGATCATGTATGTATACATGATCGTAGGTCTGTCTGTCTGTCTGTCTGTCGGTCGGTCTGTCTGTCTGTATGTATGCATGCATGTTTCTCTGCATGTACGTATACATGCATGCATGCTTGTATGTATGTATGCGACACATATATATATATGTGTGTATGTATGTGTGTAGGATACGTTGCTCCTTCTCCTGCTCATAGCTGTTGGTCCTCCTCCTCCTCCTCCTGCTCCTCCTCCTCCTCCTCCTCCTCCTCCTCCTCCTCCTCCTCCCCCTCCTCCGATTCCCGCGGTCCGCCGTCCTCCTCCTCCTCCTCCCGCCTCTCCTCCTCTCCTTCCTCCTCCTCCTTATCCCCCTCCTCCTCCTGCTCCTCCCCTCCCTCCTCCCCTCCTCCCCTCCTCCCTCCCTCCTCTCCTCCTCCTCCTCCTCGTCCTCCTCCTCCTCCTCCTCCTCCTCTCCTCCTCCCTCCTCCTCCTCCTCCTCCTCCTCCTCCTCCTCCTCCCCCTCCCCCTCCTCCCCCGTGCTCCCCGTGCCCCCCGCCCTCCTGCATTTCCTTTCTCTCCACCCTGATCCCCCCCCCCATCCCTCATCCCCCTGGCCCTCCTCCTCCCTCCTCCCTCACTCCTCGCTTCCTCGGTTTCCCTCGCTCTGCCCTCGCTCCGCCGTGGCTGCAGAACGGCATCAGCACGAGATCGGCCCACGAAACCGACGCCCTCCGCCCGCCCCCGCGGCACCTCCGTGCGCGCGGAGCTCCGGGGCGGGCGGCTCGCGGGGGCGGGCCCCTCGGGGGTCCGCGACGGCGGAGCGCCGGCGCCGGGGCGGCCTGCGCAGCCCCTTTCGGTTCGGCACTGGTCACAGGAAGAGGCAAATGTGCCTCGAAGTATGTGGGCCTCCCAGATCGGGTCCGAGTAGATGGGGTCGGAGGATCGCGCCGCATCGCCTAGGAGACCTTCGGAGATGCCTCTAGAGATGCCTCTAGAGATGCCTCTGCGAGGCCTCGTGCGTCTTATCCACGGTGCGGGGACGGTGTCGGGATGGGCCGAAGGCCACCGCCCACTGTGCGTGCCACTGGTGCACGGAGGGCCAGTCGGGTCTCGGCCCAACCCGCCGGCCACCCGGATAGGCCTGCAAGGCCGCAGAAAAGCTGGAACAACTCGTCTCCAAGACGTCTAAGATGGCCTAGCATAGGGCCTCCAAGATGCCTCCAAGACAACTAAAATGGCCCCAAGAGAACCCAAGATGGCCCCAGGAGGGCCCAATATGGCCCCAAGATGTCTCCAATACGGCCCGAGATGCACCCAAAACGGCCCAAGATGGCCAAGGCGGTCCCTAAGATGCCCCAAGAGGGTGACAAGAGGACCTCCAGGAGGTCAAACTCATTGATTGTCGTGTCTGTGCTTCCCGTGGTGTTAGCATTCTCGCCTTTGCGGGCTTCCGCCGAGCCACGACGGCCGCTCGTTTCTGGAGCCCGTGTGGAACACTTGGGAATCTGGGGTATCCTGGAATGCATGTATGTATATATATATATATATATATATATATGCATGCATGCATGTTTCGATGCAGGTATGTATACATGCGTGCATGCTTGTATGTGTGTTTGCTAGATATATACACGTGTGTATTATACGTAATTGAATATGTATGTGTACATGTATATGCATATGTATATGTATATGCATGTGTATATG
>CAUYUJ010005225.1:389941-429941 GCA_963575745.1 Prorocentrum cordatum
ACGGAGCTCCACCGCAGGCTCCAATGGGAAAGTTCGCATGCATTCCACCCCCCATTTTGGCGCACTCCTCACACGGTTCGTGGTCCCATAAGGAGCTCCACCGAAGGCCCCAGTGGGAAAGTTTGCATGCAGTTCCACCCCTCATTTCGGCGCACCCCTCACACGGTTCGTGATCCCATCGGGAGCTCCACCGAAGTTTCCAACGGGAGTTTGCATGCAGTTACACCTCACTTCGGCGCACCCCTCGGGGCCCCGCAGGGAGCTCCACAGAAGGCCCCAGTTGGGAAAGTTCGCATGCAATTCCACCCCACATTTCGGCGCACCCCTCACACGGTTCGCGGCCCCATAAGGAGCTCCACCGAAGGCTCCAATGGGAAAGTCTGCATGCAGCTCCACCCCCCATGTCGGCGCACCCCTCACGCTTTCCGTGGCCCCGTAGGGAGCTACACCTAAAGCCCCAGTGGGAAAGTTCGCATGCAGATCCCCCTCCACTTCGTCGCACCCTTCACACGCTTCGTGGCCCCATATGAAGCTCCACCGATGGCCCGAGTGGAAAAGCTCGACAGCAGTTCCGCCCTTCATTTCGGCGCACCCTTCACACGTCTCGTGGCCCCATTGGGAGACCCACCGGAGGTCCCAATGGGAACGTTCGCATGCAGTTCCACCGCCGATTTCGGCGTGGAGCCCCCTGCACTCTGCTTTTGCATCTCGCTGTCGCTCGAGACCTCTCTGCGATGCCTGCAGGACTGACGCTTAATTTGGACGCCCGAAATGGGCACGTAAACAATAGGCACAGGCCCAACAGCAACTGTTGTCCCGAACCAACAGCGGCCGCTGTTTGGCGGGCGGCCGTCTGTCTCAAATAGACCTCATCCGCGGCGACGCCGACAGCGCATCCAGCTCCAAATGAACAAGAACTGCTGCCGGCCTTTTTTTGCCCGTTCTCTCCGTACCCACTCCGGGCGTCCCGACTGGAGCCCCGAAGGATGCCGGTGCCCGATCCTCCGATCCCAGGAGGAGGAGGAGGAGGAGGAGGAGGAGGAGGAGGAGGAGGAGGAGAGGAGGAGGAGGGGGGGGAGGAGGAGGAGGGGGAAGAGGAGGAGGGGGAGGAGGCCCCGAAGAGGTCGGTGCTCAACATGAGCAAGAACTGCTGCCGGTCTTGTGCCCCGTCTTTCCGTCCCCATCTCGGTCGTCCCGACGGAAGGGGCCCGCGCGCTCGGCCCGGCCGCCCGTTCGGGCCCGCCCGCCCGTTCGGGCCCGCCCGCCCGACACGCCCGCCCGGCTCTGCCACTTTGGGCGTGGGTCGAAAACGGGTCTCGCTTAGGTCGGTGGGTGATTCTTAAATGTAAATAAAACAACGAATATATGTGTGTGTATATATACATATATATATATATATATATGATACCGGAGAGAAGCCCCAATCAGGGCTATAGGGCTAGGGGGCTATAGGGCTATAGGGCTATTGAGCTATAGGGCTATAGAGCTCTAGGGCTATAGAGTTGTAGGGCTATAGCGCTATTGGGCTTTTGGGCTATAGGGAACCCCCGGGCACCCCCGGGCACCCCCGTGCACGCCCGGGCACGCCCGGGCACGCCCGGGCACCCGGGCACCCGCGGGCACCCGGGCACCCCCGAGCACCCCCGGGCACCGGGGCGTGCAGCGAAAATCGGCGGCCAACCTCACCCCCGGGCACCCCCGGGCACCCGGGCGTGCACCGAGAGTCGGCGGCAAACCTAACCTATCCATATGAATCCGCTAGGACCCCTACAGAGGCAAGCTTTGATTGGGGAATCTATATATATATATATATATATATATATATATGCATGACTGCAGTGGCGCTTCGCGCCATGCACCTTGGTCCTTGAAGTTTGGTATGCAGGCGGAATAGCAGGAAGGTCAAGCCGACAATTTAGCGATGACTCCTTGTTGCCTTTTCCGGCATCGCCGTTATAATAATGCTATTCGTTATCGTTCCTCCATGCTTCTTTTTCTTCATTTTCGCCATACTCTGCGCATTCCCCCCATCCTCCTCAGCTCATTCTTGCGGAGGCTCCTCCTTGGAGAGCCTCTGGGGGCCTCACAAAAGTTGTTTCAGGCTTTCTTAAGGCCTTCTGGAGGCCTCCTGGGCGTATTCTGCGGGCCTCTGGGGGCTTCCTCGGGCCACCCTGCCTCCAACCGCGGTCTCCCTGAACGACCGGGTCACGATTAGGAATGTTTCGGAGGGTGGGCCATCTTGGGCCGCCATGGGGCTCTCTGAGGGCCATCTTGGACCCGTGTTGTGCCGTTTTGGGGCTCTCTTGGACTGCCTGGAAGCCTCTCGGGTGGTTGTGGGGCGATTTTGGAGCCTACCAGGCGGCTTCGGACGCCCAGAAGACCGCCGCCTTGGAGCGTCGGGAAGCCGAAAAGAGGAGAACCCCAACATTCACCAAAAACCAACAAAATTCACTGATGTTTGCCTCTTGGGGCCTTCTTGGGAGTGCTCTTGGAGGCCTCTTTGGGGCCGTCCTGGAGGCCTCTTGGGCCATTTTGAGGTCACGTCGGTCACTCTTGGAGCGCTCTTGTGCCGTCTTGGGGGTCTCTGGGACGTCTTCGATGACCCCCCTGATCGCTCTAGGTGTGCTGGGAAGGCTAGGCAACACATCCTGCTAGGCCCGGGGGGCCGCTTCGAGGCCCGTCCGGAGGGTCCCAAAGCCGCAGATCCTGGGAATTCGTGTTTTTTTTGGGGGGGGGGGTCCCCCCGCCCAGGCTTGTAAGAAGATAGGACTTCTATATATATCTATATATATATATACATAAATACATACTATGTATCTATACATGTATATCCATATATACATAAATGGGCATGCCCCCCTACAGGGGGGATTTTTGGACGAACAATGGAAAATACCCGCCCGCCCGTTCGGGTCCGCCCACCCGACACGCCCGTCTGGCTCTGCCATTTGGGCGACGGTCGAAAACCAGTTCCAGAATCACCCCCCCAGGCCGTAGTAGAGGGGCCGTCCAGTTCCAGAATCAGCCCCCCCAGTTGCAGAATCACCCCCCCCAGGAGCTCCTGGGAGCACCTGGGAGTGCCTGAGCAGCCTGGGAGCCTGAGGAGCCTGAGGAGCCTGAGGTGACTTACGCTTAGGTCGGGCATGTCCCCTTACAGGGGGAATTTTAGACGGCTTCGTTTTTTCTCTCCCCCCCCAACCAAACAAAAACACAAAAATATACAAACATACTCCAACAATCTTCAAGAAATGGTCCCCAAACTATTGGTTTGATTACTTTTGCAAATTCCTCCTTCAGAGGGACAGGCCCGACTTAATCTTACGCGAGATGACACAACGACCTTACGCGGCGGCTTACACGGGCCGCCAGCGCGGTACGCTACGCTGGAAGCGAGGGCGCTCACGCGCGACCTTACGCGAGCAGCTTGCGCGCCAAGAGCGGTGAAGACGACCCAGTTTTTGCATCGCTCACCTGTATTCTGCTCCTAACCCCATCCTGGTAGTATTTGTCATGCTCCATCCTTCTCCCTCCCCTTTGCCCCTGCTTACCATCCTCCCTCTCCCCGTGTTATAGAAGCTTCGCCAGGTACACGTGACAGGTAAGGGGGGTCGATCCCCAAGAGGGGTACGATCGAAGACGAACAGGGCGGGTATCGAGGGCTTGGGATATACATGAGGAGTGGCACGCCAGGGGCTAAGAACGGACAGTTGCCAACTGAGAATTGCATTCTCACTTCTTACAAAAAACGGTTGATCCCCCCGTGGTGCACATTGCGTGTTTCAATGAAAATGCTCCTCCCGGGGCTCGCACCGTTCTTTTTATCAGGGATGGTGTTGGTCCTCAAACTGCAGTGCTGGGCCCTGAACTACAACAGCAATAGCCCCCACCCGATACTTTCTCACAATGTACTCCAAAAGTCGCGCTATCGCACGGGAGTTCCTGATTATGTATGCAGGAGTTGCTCTGTCGCGTGGGACTTCCTGGCAGTGTATTGCGGCGCCGTGCCCCCAAGACTCGAGAATCACGCTATCGCTTTGGCGTTCGTCATTGGCCTGCTCCAGGCTTACTTTGGAAAGCGCGCTGTCGCTTGAAACTTCCTTACGATGTATGTTGGATTGACGCTTCACCGACCCGCGCGCTCGACCTGGCCGTCTTGGCCCGCCCGCCCGACATGCCCGTTGGGGTCCACCCGCCCGACCCGCCCGACTGGTTCTGCCGCTTGCTCCCGTGCTCCTGATACCATCCTGCAGTTTTCTTTCGTGTTCCATCTTTATCCCTTCCCCTTTGTGCTTTCTGTCCTCTCGTCCTTCCCCTGTTTTAGGGGATGCGCCAACTACACATGGCATGTGGGGAAGATATACTCCCAAAGGGGGTACGATCGAAGACGAAGAAGGCGGGTATCGAGGGTTCGGGGTATATGTGTAAAGCGGCACGCGAGCAGATAAGAACGAACATTATTTTAAAAAACAAAAAGCAAATTCTCATTTCGAAAACACAAGTATTGTGAATCCTCCCTCCCGCGGGAACTGCATTTCTTAAAGTAATGTGCTCCTCCCGGGGCTCGCGCTCTGTTTGATACGATTGAAAAAATGGTCCTCAGGTCGGGTCCCTGGCCCGCGACTTACAACAACAACAACAACAACAACCATTTTACCCTCATGCGCGATGTTGCCGCACGACGCATGCGACCATCATGGTAACCATCCACGGAATGGGGGCCTCTTGTTCTATAGCGGGGCCCGTTACTCCCATTCCCAGATCTCCCGCCCAATGAGGTCTTGCAAACGCCTTCTCCGAAGAATTTCAACAGATCCCGCCCCGCAAACACATGCCCGCGCCTTGCTGCGCCGATGCGACACCGCTAGTGGAACCCCAACGAAGGGTAAATCACAAGGAAGTATCGAACGACAGGATTGCCTTGGTGGGGATGGGGGCTGTCGGCGGTGAGGCAAGGACGTGGCCCTGAATAGAAAGGGAGGAAGTCTCGAACAGGGCTGCTGTTGTTGGAAGCGGCGCCAATGCTGAAGAGAGTACGGCGCTAGTCCAGCGTAAAACAAAACGAAGTCTCGAGCGGGAACGCTGGTTTTGTTGGGACGGCGGCTTTCGGCGGCGAGGAGGAACACCGCTTTGAGTAAGAAAGGAGGACGCTTCGAGCGGGAGTCGTGGTTTTGCCGGGGCGGGGGCTGTCGGCGGCGAGGAACAACCGTCCCTAGGAAAAAGAAAGGACACTTCGAGCGGGAGCGTTGTTCTTGTTGGGAACGGCGCCAATTCAAAAGAGAGTTGGGCGCCAGCCCAGCGTAAAACAAAGGAAATCTCGGGCGGGAGCGCTGGTTTTGTCGGGGCGGCGGTTTTCGGCGGCGGGGAGGAGCACCGCCTTGAGTAAGAAGGGAGGAAGCCTCGAGCGGGAGCCGTGGTTTTGTCGGGACGGGGGCGCCAACCCAACGTACAACGGAAGGAATTCTCAGGCGGTGGCGCTGGTTTTGTCGGGGCGGCGGTTTTCGGCGGCGAGGAGAAGCACCACCTTGAGTAAGAAAGGGAGGAAGCCTCGAGCGGGAGCGTTGTTGTTGATGGGGGCGGCGCCGATGCGAGAAAGACTCGCGTGCCAGTCCAATGTAAAACTGGAGTCTCGAGCGGAAGCGCTGGTTTTGCTAGGACGGCGGCTTTCGGCGGCGAGCAAGAACACCAGCCCTGATAAAAAAGGAGGAGGTCTCGAGCGGGAGCGTTGTTGTTGTTGTTGTTGTTGTTGTCGTTGTCGTTGTCGTTGTCGTTGTCGTCGTCGTCGTTGTTGTTGTTGCTGTTGGGGGGCCGGTTTTGGCGGTCCCCCAAACCGCGCGAGCGTGAGTCTCATTTCAATGAAAATGTAGCCGGCGCCTCGGCGAGAGCGCCAGAATGCCTGTAAGGTGTCAAACAATAATAATTGTTTAGTGGGTAACACCCAACAACAACAACGACAACAACAACAACAACAACAATAATTATAAGACGGTTCGCTCTTACTTGCCCGAGCCTCATTCAAAACGGAGTCCCCACACCCTCGATACCCGCCCTTGTTGTCTTCGATCACACCCCCTTTTGGAGGATGATTTCTCTTTGCGGGGGGCGTCGGGCTTAGACAGGCGGGCAAACCTGAACGGGCGGACAATCCTTCGTGGGCGTAGATGTGCCCGCCATTGGAATTCGCTTGGGCCCTGCAATAAGAGGAACGGGAAAACGAGGGAGAGCGGGAGAAAGGGAAGGGGAGGGACGAAGGAAGATGGAAAACGCCAGGAGAGAAGGAGCGAAGAGGGGGGCGGTTGATTAGAGGCACGGAGAGAGAGAGAGAGAGAGAGAGGGAGAGAGAAACACAAACAATAAAGACCGACATATAAGACAGGTAAAGAAACAATGGAGAGAGATAGAGAGAGAGAGAGAGAGAAAGAGAGGGGAGAAAGAGAGAGAGAGAGAGAGACAGAGAGAGAGAGAGAGAAAGAAAGAAAGAAAGAGAGAGGGAGGAGGCAGGAAAGGGAATGGAAAAGGGAGGAGGGAGAGGAGGGAGAGGGGATAGGGCAGAGAGGCACAAGGATGAGGGAAGAGAGGAGGGAGAGAGAAGGGAGGAGAGAAGGGAGGAGGGAGGAGGGAGAGGGAGAAGGAGCAGGAAGGTAAGAACGTGAACGTCCGAGGAAGTTCTAGGCGAAAGCGCCGTTCATGAAGGAAGTCTGGGGCGGAAACCCACGACGGGCGGGCGATCCCCTGACGGGGGGGTCGGGCGGGTGAGACATTCAAGCGGGATGCCTGAGTATGGCGAGAGCGCGGTGAGTACGTAAACTGTAACGGCGTCCTTGGCGCAGCGTGTTTCCCGAGCGTCGAAAGCGCGATGTATGAATAACTTGCATCGAAGTCACAGGCGAGAGCGCAATCTCTGAATAAAATGTGAAGGGTTCTCAAGCGGGAGCGGGGGTCTTGATTAATCGCGAGGAAGTCTTGATTCAATTGCGAGGAGGTCTCAAGCGGGAGCGCCGTTCCTGAGTAAATTGTAAGGAAGTCTCAGATGGGAGCGGGGGTCCTGACTAAATTGCGAGGGGGTCACAGGCGGGAGCACCGATCCTGAGAAAAATTGTAAGGATGTCTCAATAGCGGGGGTCCGGAGCAAATTTGCAGGAAGTCTCAAGCGGGAGCCGTTGCTCTTGTAATCCGGGGGGCCAGGGGCCCAGTTCGAGCACCAAGACTTCCCCTGCCAAAAAGCAGGGTGCGAGCGTCGAGGGGCGGACTTTGATGGAGAAAAAACAGCATGCACCCGTGATGGGGGGATAAGCAATTATTATTCTTCATAAGTGAGAGTTCAACAACTCCTGCCTGATTCGCCCTCACAATATATCAAAATCGCGCTCTCGCGCGGCACATCCTCACACTGTTTACAGGAATCGCGCTTTCGCTTGGCACTTCCTCACAATGTATTCAGACGCCGCGACCTCGACACTCAGGAATCACGCTCCCGCTTTGGCCTTTCTCGCGATTTACTTGGGAATCGCGCTATCGATCGAGACGTCCTCGCAATTCATGCACGACTCACGCTTCAGCACCCCGCCTGCTCGACCTGGCCGCCTGGGCCTGCCTTGCCGACCCGCCCACAAGGATCCGCCCGCCCGATCTGCCCAGTTCGTTCTGCCACGTGTTTTCTGCTCCTGGCCCCCTTCCTGCTAATCTCCCTTGTTCTCCATCCTTTTCCCTCTCCCTTCCACCCGAAGCTCTTCCCTTGTTTCACAGCCTGCGCTCATTGCGCGTGACAGGTAAGGAAGGTATACCCCCAAAGGAGGTACGACCGAAGACGAAGAAGGAGAGTACCGAGGGCTTGGGATATATGTGGTGAATGGCACGCACGCAGATAAGAATAACCAGTATTAAAATGATTGTTGTTGTTGAACTCTCACGACTGAAGAATGATTATTGTTGATCTCCCCCTCCGGTGCACATTGTATGTTTCAATTGAAATGCCCCTCCCGGCGCTCGCACCCTGTTTTTTTATCCGGGAAAATCTTCCTCCTCAAACTGTGCCCCTGGCCCCCGGTTTGCAACAACAACGGCTCCCGCTTGATAGTTCCTCGAAATTTACTCAAGCATCGCGCTCCCGCCTGAGACTTCCTCGCAATTTGCTCAGGCGCCGCGCTCTTGCCATTCAGGAGTCGCGCGTTCGCTGGGATCCGCCCGTTAGGGTCCACCCGCGGGTCTGCCGCTAGTTTTCCGGATCCTCTCTTAAGCCCCCCACCTTCTAATCTCTCTCGTCCGCAGATCTGCTCCCTCCCTCTTGTCCCTTGCCCCCCTCCCTTCCCCCACTCCTTTCCTCCTCGTTTTTTGTCTCTCTCTCTCTCTCTCTTTTTCTCTCTCTCTCTCTCTCTCTCTCCCTCTATTTCTGTCGTTTTCTCTCTCTCTCTCTCTCTGTCTCTCTCTTTCTCTCTCTCTCTCTCTCTCTCTCCTTCCTCACTCCTCTTGCTCTTTCGGGGGCTGCGCCCAATACACGTGGCAGGTCAGGAACATGCACCCCCCAGAGGGGGTACGATCGAAGACGACGAGGGCGGGTATCGGGGGCTTGGGATATACGTGGTGAGGTACGCGTGAGCAGATAAGAGCGAACAGTCGTAAAATGATTGTTGTTGCTGGTGTTCTTGATGTTGTTGTTGTCGTCCTCGCCCGCGCCCCTTTGGCGACCCACCCCGCGACCCACCCCGCGACCCACCCCGAGACCCACCCCGCGACCCACCCGCGACCCACCCGCGACCCACCCCGCGCCCGCACCCTTACTCTTATCCGCTATTGTGGGGTGTTACGTAGTAGGGGTGGTAATGGTAGCGGCAGTAATAATATCAATGGTCGCGATACAGATAATAATCGTCGCTGTCGTCCCCGATCCACGTGTCCTCGTCGTCGTGGCCGTGGCCGTGCTCGGTCTTCCCATCTCCCCACCGCGTCGTCGCGGTCGTCTTTTTTCGGCCTCGCCGTTTTTTTTCGTGCTATCGCCGTCTCGCCGCTGGCTGTGAGCGTCGCTGGACGTCGTGGTGGTGAGAAGGTCGTCGCTGCGCCATCTTCTCCGCCTCGCCCCCCCGCTCCCCTTCCTTACCCTGCCCCCACACGCCCTCCTCCTCCTCCTCCTCCTCCTCCTCCTCCTCCTCCTCCTCCTCCTCCTCCTCCTCCTCCTCCCCCTGCCTCCGCCCCTCGCCCTCCGCCTCGCCCTCCCCAATGGGGGCGGCAGACGCGCCGATGGGGGGCGTGCACAAAAAAAGTGCGCTGCCTCACCGCAAGGAGCCCACAACTGGCCGCTTTGATATATTTTTATATATATAAATCATGGGTATATATATATAAATCATGGGTATATATATACATATATATAAATCATGGTATATATATATATATATAAATCATGGGTAATGCTGCCCTGCGCTGGGGCTGGCAATCTAATCGGCATCGGTCCCGCAGAGGGCACGACGCGGCGACACCCTGGCCCGTGGTCCAGGTATCATGGCTCCCTTATCACATGGATCATGCCATGGCGAACGTTTTCTTGATCGGCGTCTCGACATTGGGCCAAGAGGGGAGAGGGGGGGGTCTGACTCCGGACCTCTGCTTCATGCAATTGCTTGAAACAATGCGTTCTACGGGGAACAGCTCCACCGGCTGGAAAGTTGCCCCCCAAAGCCGCGAAGATCTACTCCACCTGGGGGGCGGGGCGTGAGGGCCCGCGCCGATCGGCAAAACAGTGAACAAAATAACGATCGCGGATCCATCGCTCGCCTGCCTGGAGAAGCGTTTGGCCGTGGCTAGCGGTTCCGCGTGCGTGTTGGCGGGCGCACAGAGCCCGGTTTCCCGCCTTGACGGCGCGAGGCCTCTGATCTGTCCCGTCGGCGACGGAGGCCGCGGCAGTCCGCTCCAGCGCGGGGCCCATCGGGGCAACCGAGGGGCGAATTGTCCGGCGTGCAAGGGGAGGGAACGACAACGGGGGCGGGCGCGCTAAAAGGGCGAGGCCTCCGAACACTTTTTTCGTCCGCGGCGAGGGGGCGAACTGCGCTGCAGCGGGAAGCTAGACAGGGGCACTAACTAGCGAATTGGCCGGCGGGCAAAGAGAGGGGGGGGCGGCCGAGAGGAAGAGGGGACGCTCAGCTCAGGGGCAGCCGGGGGGGGGCAGCAGCAGCCAGGCGCGCAGGGCCAGAGCGCGGTGGGCGGCCGTGGCGAAACGAGGCCTCTGAGCACGGATCTCTGGGATTGCACCGTGGCGTCCGTTCGACGCCGAGCCGCCCGAGTCGTGCTGGGCTTCATGAGCGTCGCTCCTCGGGCCGCGGAAGGGCCTCGTGAGGCCCGCGTGGGGGCCGTGGGGCCCTCGGCGACCCATGCCCAGAGCGTGGGTCCTCCTCCTCCTCCTCCTCCTCCTCCTCCTCCTCCTCCTCCTCGAGGAGCGGCAGGCCTCTCAGCACGTGGGCCCGGATCCCGCGGCGCTGGCCGCCGAAGCCGCCGCCGCACCTCGACGAGCCGCCCCCCCCCCCTCAAACGTCGGCCCGCTGGCCCGCGCGAGCGGGAGCTCGCGCCGCCCGCCTGCCTCCACCTCGGCCCCGACCCCACCGGTGCCGGCCCTGGGCGGCGGCAGTCGCAGGCGGCGGCGCGCGCTGCAGCGGCCCACGGCGGCGAGCGCCGCGGCCCCCCTCGCTCTCTCGGCGGGCCCGCGGCGCGCGCTCGGCGGCCCTCGGCCGCCTCTCTCGCACGCCCGGCTGCGCCGCGAGCAGGCGCGGCAGCTCCGCGCGGTCGCCCCGAGGGCTCGGCACGCCGGCGCCGCTGGACGGCTCGGCAAGGCTCGGCGGAAGCGGGCGAGCCTCAGAGGCTCGCCCTGCGGCGTCCCTGAGCTGTCGTTGGCGTGCCTCGAGGGTCTTGCCAGCGCCTTCGGCCGACCGCTCGCGGTGAGCGCATGAGGGTTGCCGCCTTCTCCTGCGTGGCATCGTTGGCTGCAGTTCCTGTTCCGCGTGCTGTGCAATCTGCTCTTATCGCACCAGCCTGGCCTTTGAGCATCCCGGGTCTCGCTTGACTGCAGCAGGTCCTCGGAGCCACG
Organism: Prorocentrum cordatum; assembly: GCA_963575745.1. NCBI lineage: Eukaryota > Dinophyceae > Prorocentrales > Prorocentraceae > Prorocentrum > Prorocentrum cordatum. The sequence continues at coordinate 401,010 of CAUYUJ010005225.1, forward strand.
CCGTGGCTGACGACGACGGCGACGCCTTCGGCAGCGTCTTCCCCGTCCTGGCAGGCGGGCTTCCTTCGAGGGAGTGGCTTCGGTGGTCCTCCCGCTCTTGCGGGAGGCACGGCCTGTCTGGGCTGACAGCGAATGCTGTGCTGCCTCAGGTGACGCCGCACACCGCCTCCCCCAAGGAGTGGCTTCGGTGGTGCTCGGTCCTTTCGCCTCCCCCGTCCACTGCGGAGGCGTGAGAACCCGACCAGCCAGCACGAGGGGCTCCGGCTGGCGCTGGGAGCAGGGCCGTGCGCGGCGCTCAGGGCGAGGTGAAGGGTTCTGCTCGTGTGGTGGCGTGTTGTTCGCTCGGAGCCCCGCTGGTTAGGCGTTCGCCTGCCGCCTGCGCCCTCGGCGACCGCCACTGTGCGGTTGCTTGAACCTGAGCTCGTGCCGCGCGAGCCTGGCCCATAGCTAAAACGAGTGCTCCAGTGGCAGCGTTCGCATGGCAGCATCGTGCCCATGTTGGCACACCCCTCACATGTTTCGTGGCTCCATAGGGAGCTCCACTGAAGGCCCCAGTGGCAGCGTTCGCATGGCGTCCCCGCGCCCATTTTGACACACCCCTCACACGTTTCGTGGCCCCATAGGGAGCTCCACCGAAGGCCCCAATGGCAGCGTTCGCATGCGTCTCCCCCCGACCATTTCGGCGTACCGCTCACGCGCTCCGTGACCCCATAGGGAGCTCCACCGAAGGCCCCAGTGGCGACTTTCCCATGGCGGCTCCGCTCCTATGTTGGTACACCCCTCCCACGTTTCGCGGCCCCATATGGAGCGCCACCGAAAGCCCCAATGGCTGCGACCGCATGCGTCCCCGCCCCAATTCGGCACACCCTTTACACGCTTCGTGGCACATAAGAGGATCCACCGAAGGCGATACCCACAACGGCGATACTCATAACTGCATGTGGTTGGGCCCTTCGCCCGGATCATTATAATCGCTTGCTGCCATTCTGTCCTCCTCCTCCTCCTCCTCCTTCTCCTCCTTCTCCTCCTCCTCCCTCCCATCCCCTTCCCTCCCCGCCCCGCCCCGCCCCTCCCCTCCCCTCCCCTCCCCTCCCCTCTCCTCCTTGGCCGCCCTTGCCACCGCACTCGTCCTCGAAGTCGGGGCAGCAGCTGTTGTGCGCCTCCCGAGGCGGTCGCGGGGCGCGCGCGCCGCGCGGCGGGCGGCGGGCGCTGAGGGGGCCTCCCTCCGATGGCGGCCGGGGCGGGGCGACCGGAGGGCAGCGAACCACTCGCGGATCTTCTGACCCGGGTCAATCCAGACCCCAGTCAGCAAGAAACCAAAAACTGCAATGCAGGAAAAAACTGCAGCGCAAGTCTTCGCAGACCCGGGTCAGCCAATAGGCGCGGCCGCCTCGCGGCCACGAGCGGCTCGCTAACCCGGGTCAGCCAGAGGGGGTCTTCGCAGGACCCTGCAGGATCCGGTGCCCCGGCTGACCCCCGTTTGCATTGACCCCCGTCTCGAGGCTCCCGAACCACCCTCGTGGTGAGCACCCCGGCAAGCGAACCCCTCTAGTAAACGCACCTCCGGGAGGGACCGCGAAGGGCAGGGCTGCGCAATAACAGGGAGGGGATGGAGCAGGGCGGGGCTGATCGGCAAAGGCCCTGGGCGGTGCAGTGTGCCCCCAGTCATGGGGGGGGCGGGGTGGAGATCTCCCCCTGGAAGGGGGGGAGGGCCTGTCACATGGTGATTGCTGCGCCCCCCGCTGAGCAGGAGGAGGGGGAGGGGGCGGAGGAGGAAAAGGGGGGAGGAGCAGGGGGGAGGGAGGAGGAGGAGGAGGAGGAGGAGGAGGAGGAGGAGGAGGAGGAGGAGGAGGAGGAGGAGGAGGAGGAGGAGGAGGAGGAGGGGTGGAATGACGGGTTGGACGATGAGGTGGAAGAGGGGGTAGGGGAGGGGGAGTAGGAGGAGGAGAGGGAGGAGGAGGAGGGGGGGGAGGAGGAGGAGGAGGAGGAGGAGGAGGAGGAGGAGGAGGAGGAGAACGACAAGTGTAAACCAAAGACCCATGAGCGATGCTGCAGAAAACCCTCCCTACACGCTGCCTCCTCACAAGTACCTACAAGAATGTGTTGTCACTGCGGGAAAGGCCCCGTTGGAAGACAACCCGTCTAAGAATCCCCAATCGCTCCAAAACTGAATTCCTGGGACTTCCTCGCCGCGAATCAACTTTACTGTTGAGTTACGGCAATCCTGAGTCGCGCCAGAACACCATGCACGGGACCTGAACACCGCGAATCAGAATGACTGATGCGCCCTGACAATCCAAAATCGTGCTGGAGCATTCCTGGGATGTCAACCATTAGAACCGGTGAAGCTGCTGCAAGCCTTTCAAACGAATGTGCGCGGCGAAAAGTGAGAGAACCACATTCCGAAAGCGAGCCGCCCTCCACTCGTGAAGCTCTTCTGAACGATTGCAACAAATGCGCGTGGTGTTAAGTCGGGGAGACGTAAAACTCAGGTACGGGAAACTCGGGTTGGCCTGACGGGGGCCATCATGAAAATGTGGCTCTGCTCATTTTTCGCCGCCAGAGATGAAACACATATCCGATAGCACTGAAGGGCCTGCGAGCTGACCAGAGGCATCACACATATCGGAGGCACCCGAAGACATTTATCAGGATCCCCCCAGCTTTGCTGAGCAGGAGGGTGAAAGGGGTAGGCTTGGGGATAGCCGGAAAAAACTTGAGCCATCGTGTCAATGGACCGATGCTGCAAGGACGGCGGTGCTCCAACACCGCAGACAACATTCCCGAGCAAGCACATACATGTGGCTCTGCTCATTTTTCGCCGCCAGAGATGAAACACATATCCGATAGCACTGAAGGGCCTGCGAGCTGACCAGAGGCATCACACAGATGGGAGGCACCCGAAGACATTTATCAGGATCCCCAATCCCCAATTCTTGGAACTGGCCAACGGCCTACGCGAAGCGTTTAAATAACAGCTCACAGATATGTTCTACAAATGATTGCGGATATGGCTGGGCAACTAAAGTCTTGAATTCCCCCATAGCATTCTTACCTACAAGTTGCTCGTTTTTCTTATTAGTGGCCGAGCACCTGCCCCTACTCATGACACATCTTTTGATAGCCGAGAGCTCTGGACATCCAAAAGCCAGCAGGGCCGTGCTGTTCTGCCACGGCGTCCCATGCTGGCAAAAGCTCGAGGTATACATTTCGGCCCCGAGACGCTTGAGCGAGTTGAAAGGACGGGTCAGCCAAATTCTAGAGGTGAAGGGATTTTCAATGACGACACGCACATTCGCCAGGATGCAAGCACGAGCCAGCGAGGCCGAGGCACGCATCAACGCGTTGCCTAGGCGGACCTTCGCAGAATCCTTGTCACTGAGGCCGGGGACGCCGAGCAGCCCTGGCCCCGAATCTCGGAGGGGGGCGGGACCAGCCCCCCCTCTCCGAGCTCTGGACCAGGAGGCGCAAGGGCCCCCCAGCCAGACGAGACGGCAGGCAGGCGAGACAGCGAGCTCAAGGAGGGCCGCCCATGCCTCGGGTCTGAGGATGTCTTGGCTGGCCGAGTGCGCAATGTCGAAGGTGTAGACGCGGTAGCCTTTGCTGGCCAGCTCGAGCGAGAGGCGACGGCAGCCGGCGAAGACCTCGATGCAGTAGCCGCGCCTCCTGCGGACACCAGGCGGCGGCTCAACGATGCCGTAAGGGCGCCCGGCAGCGATTGCAGGGCAGCCAGAGCCGCCGTCATCGCGGCCCGCGGCAGCTGGGCCTCGTCTCGCTGCAGCCGGGCCGCCGCCTCGTAACGTCTCATCGAGGCGTCGGCACTCCAGCGGCCGCGCTGCTTCACCTCCAGCGGCGCCCACATTCTCCCTCCTGTCCTCCGACGGCCCGCCGTGCCTCATCTGGTACAAGACATACAGCTTCGTCATCCCGAGGTGCAGCTGGGCGGCCCTGAACAGCGCGGCGAAAGAGACCATCGAGAACGGGAAGATCCTCTGGCTGGTCGCCAGCTTCACTGCGATCAGCAGCGCCTCGCCGACGAAGAGCCTCCTCGGATGGTCGATCATCAGGCTCTCGTTCGTCGCCATGGTCTTCGACGTCTGGCCTCTCTCCTCGGGATGAAGGTTCAGAGCGACAAAGGACGAGGTCGGGAACAGCGGCGCCACCACGTCCGCCACCTGAAGGTAGAGCCCCTCCGAGGGCCTCAGGTAGCACGTGAAGCACAGCACCACCAGCAGCGCTGCCAGCGGCTCGCCCCAGTCCAGCATCACCTGCGCCACCGCGACCGCGACCAGCCAGGGCATCGGCGGCCGCGTGACCGCCGGCTCCAGGCGCGACCAGGCCAGGAGGGCCCGCGACGCGCGGGGCAGCGAGGCCCCCCCTCTGCCCGCCGACGGGATAGTCGCCTGCCAGGCCGCGTAGAGCACCTGCCCCGCGGAACGGTCGTCGCCCTCGGTGTACATCGCCTGCGCCAGCTCGGCCATCGCGAAATCGGCGGACTCCAGCGAGATCACCAGCAAGCCCCGGAGGAGGCAGAAGGCGGCCAGCCTGCGCAGGGCGCCGAAATACCTCGGCCACGACTGCGCCTTGACGGCAGCGAGCGCCATCGCGCTGGCCACCCCCAAGCCAAATGGGCGCGCGACCTCGACGATGTCCGTCACGAGCTCCGGCGACAAGGGCAGCGACCTGGTCTGCTTGGCAAGGCCCCTGGACGAAGCAGGGCGCCTCAGGACCGCAGAGGAGCACGTCCGAGCCCTCCCAGAGCCGCGAGCCACCATCCGCCGCGTTCAGCTCAGACGGGTGCCACCGATGGCGCACCCGCACGTCGCCTGCGAGTGTAAGTGCGAGAAGACGCCTGCAGATCCTCAACAATCCTGGGGCGGAAGACCTGCCTTTCTCTGAAACCAAAATGAGTGATAGATTATCCCGAAGATGAAGAAGTGAGCAGCCGAAAGACGCCAGGGAACGGAGTTGGTGCCTGAGGGCTGCCACGGAGCCCCTATTTCGAGTACAATGATGTTTTCGACCTCCAGGAAACGAGCTGCGAAGTCGAGCTGCCAATCCTTGGTATGCAAGAGCTCCTGAGGCATCTCGACGAAGATGGGGCTCCCGTCCCAGACCTCTGGAGTCTCGACGGGGTCCACCGGCTTGACAGTGTTGATGCTGCTGAAAACGTCCGAGCCCAAGAGCGCATGATCGCGAGCCCTGATAGCGGGGGTCCCAGCCTTGTACCTAGACTTCGCCTTGAAGGATCCAAGCGACCTGACGACCTCGGAGCCCAGCGTCCGCGAGCACACGGCATACCCAGACAGACACGCGTCCGACGAGGTGACCCTGGGGCTCCACGGTCTATCGAGCCGCGCCCGACAGAACGGCAGCAGCGCGAGGAACCACCTGATCTCCCTGCACACCGACCCCCAGACACGGCAGCGGCTGACGGAGTGAGCCGAGATGAAGGAGTAGACGTGATGGAAGATAGCGAACATTTCACGACGCAAGTGGCAAAGGTGGGTGCAGTGGCCCACGAACCGCTCCAAAGCTTTGCCGCTGACGCGGGGGCGCCGAAGAAGCCAGAGCCCTGCGGCCCTCAGCAATTCCAGCTTGCGATCCGTGGGCACGACGAGCTTCTCACGCCCCATGGCCTTGTAGCCCAGAGTGACGGCGTCAACCGAGGGCCCCGAGATCTCGTGGACAACGAACCCGATGCTCCTGAAGTGATTGACCAAGTCATCCCGCATCTTCCCTGTGCGCTGCGCGTCAGAGCCCACGACGTTGATGTTGTCGGCGTAGGCAAGCAGCGCAGGCCGGCCGTCCGACATGTCGGGCGCAGGGCGTTCGTCACTCAAGATGCGGTCCACGGGCACCGCCTGGCTGCAAACGGACTGGGGATAGACCACGCGCTGAGCAACCCACATCGCCCAGCTCCAGCCCATCGGTAGCACAGCCAAGCAGGGCGACACAATGCTGCCGTCTGCGAGCGCTGATGCGTCCGACGGCAGCCTGCACTTGGTCCTAAGCAGGCTGACATCGAGCGCTGACAGGGCGAAGAACTCTGACAGCTCCTCAGAGATGCCCAAGTGATAGAAGTAGTTCTTCAAGTCCGCCTGGGCGGTGAACATCTCCTCCTCTGGGCCAAACTCGAGATCCGCCAACTTGCTCCCAGACGACATGTTCATCTTTGGGCATCTGGCGAAACGAGTGTTGACCGCTCTGCAGTCCCATACTATCCGCAGCTGCCCTGACTTCTTACGAACAAAGAACGGCGTGATGAGGTCCTGAGCGTTCGTCGAATACCTCAGCATGTTCGCGCGGTCCAGCCGCGCCACGAAGTCAGCGTACTTGTGCACATCTGTGGCCAGCGTCGGGTCCATGTAGGGAATCACAGGGGCCCCACTCTCACAACGCTGGCCGAACTCATCGTCAGATAGCATCATACGCGCTCGGAACTCCCTCAGGCAACGCGCCCCCTCGGGATCGAGAACATCAAGTGCGGCTGGAGGCTGCTCCAACTCCTCCGGAACCGCGATCCGCGTGGCGTCATATCTGGCCACAGCACTTGGAACCTCCCCACTGTCGTAGACGAGGTCGGAGCCGAGAAGCTCGCGGACGGCTTCTCGTTGCTGCGAAAAAGAAGGCACTCGAGCGGGATCAACGTGCCTCAAAACTGTGCGCTGCGCCGCTGCTTGGGCCGCGCTCCTGTCCGCCGTGAGCGGTGCCTGCACCGAGGAAGATGGCATGCCGTAGAGCTCTTTCAAGGCCTCGATGCACTCATTGGCCCTGACTCCCTTGGCGCGCCGATGCCGTAGGCGCTGGCGAACGGAGTGAGAGAGATGCGGGGCGCCCGGCGTCGCCTCCTCAAAAATCGGGAGCGGGAAGAGCTCCCTGGGACGCGCCTCCCCGCGCTACCCTGAGTCGGCAGGGGATAGCTGGGATGGCGAGCAAGGGGGGCCGGCGGGCCCAATCGCCGCCCCCTCGGCCCGCGGCGCGTCATTGGCCCCCGCCGCCTCCCGCAGGCGGCTGGCCACTTCCTCTGCCACAACCCTTGCTGCGTGCGACGGCCTCCTCCCTCGCCTTGCGAGCCTCCTTCATGATCGCTGCCTCTTGCTTAAGCTAATCCGCGACGTGGGCCGACAGGCCCGGCGAAATCGCCGCGCCTCCTGCGCGACGGCTCCAACCCATGAACTGATCGGCGGCCGTGTAGTCGGGCTGGCTCGGCGAGACTCTGTGGGCCTCCTTTATCAGGGCGAGCCTCCTCGACATGAGTTCGAACGCGAGCAACGACGGGCAGTTCAGCTGGTCATGCATCACCGCCGCGTCGAACATCCTGCTGAGCACCTCATGCTCGTAGACGCTCCTGTCCCCCGACGGTGCCTTCGAGAGGCGGACCCAGTTCTCGCGGGCGTGGAAGGCACTGTTGCCGTTGTCCCTCACATGCTTCATGAACCAGAGGACCGTCCTTGGACCCTGCAAGTCCCAGCCGCCAGGGATCGGCTCCTCAGACGAGCTGGCAACCGCATCGTCCCACGTGCGACGGCGCTCGCCTTGCACATCACGCTTCACTGCCATCGCGCGTGCATCGCCCTTCGCCAACATCAGCGCGTCGGCGACCGAGAGCAGCGCCACCGGGATGGATACCCCAGCCCCGTGGACGATGGCACGATCTCCAAGGCTGAGGGCGCCAACTGGGAGCTGGTGGCAGACGAGGTCCCCGATCGAGTAGCCTGCGCGATCCTCCACCGCGTACCAGCAGTTGCCCGGCGGCGGCACCAGCGCCCCGGCAGGCGCGGCGGCGGCTGCGGCGGCACCGCCGCCCAGCCAGCCCGGGCGGGATGCCGAGCGCGGCGCCCGCGGCGGCGCTGTCGGCGCCGGCGGCGGCCACGCGGCCAGGGGGCACGAGCGCTCCTGCCCCAGGGGCCGGCGCTGCCCCCCCGGCGGGCACCACCGCTCCCGCCGCCACGGCCGCGGGCGCGGCGGGCGGGTTGTAGTGCGCGACGAGCGGGAGCGGCGCGCACGGCACGCCTAGCGTGTGGGCCCCCAGCATCGCGTAGGCGTCGACGGCGGCCTGAGCTGGCGCGGCCCTGAAGCCATAGATCTGCGCCGCCACCACACCTGCAGGAACCTCCAGCGCGTGCGACAGAACGTGCACACTCTCGAAGTCCACGCCCACGGCGTAGGTCTCCTCGTAGTGATTCTGGTCGGGCGTCGCCCCGTAGCAGTCGGCGGTCCCCGGACGGACAGCGACCACCAACCGCGCATGATGTACGACAGGGCCTGGCACGCGCCGATACCTCACAAGCACATAGTCTCCAGGGTTAAGCGCCATCGTGACGCACGGCGGAGCTTCAGCTGCGGACGAAGGTGAGCTGCGCCTGCGCCTGCTGTCTCAGCGACGTCGAGTCGTCCGCCACCGCCACCTGCGGCCCGGGCGAGTGCCCTACCCGCACCTCGCGGGTCGGCAGCCCCCACAGCGCGCCCAGCAGGTAGGCGCCGACGATGAGCAGCGCCACCAACAATGCGCCGCCAGCCACCGCCAGCGGAGAGGGCGTCGGGCAGACGCACGTCGAGGCGGGCACCGCTGGGCAGTACACGACAGGGGCGCAAATCGGGCACGGATGGGTCGCGCCCCACAGGGCCGCCCCGGTACTGATCCCGCGCGCGAGCTCCAGGATCGTGGCGCGGGCTACTTGCTTAGCCGGAAAAAACTTGAGCCATCGTGTCAATGGACCGATGCTGCAAGGACGGCGGTACTCCAGCACCGCAGACAACATTCCCGAGCAAGCACATACATGACGAGATCCAATCTGAAATTCGACGCGGGCTCCCGCTGCAAACATCCCACGGAAACCGGACCGTCAAAATCCAGGACGCGTTCGTCAAAAAACTGCGGCATGCCCGAGTCCCGGCGTACTCGGCGGTGGACAAACCTCCCTTTAATAAACCTCGCTTCAGTGAAAACGGCCTGGACCGAAAACAACGGACCTGGACCCGCAAAAATGACGGCCGCGATGCCCTCTCGCGAACCGAAGACGGCCAATTCGCTTATCGACGTGTCAGGGTAGGAGGTCTGTCCACCCCCGACTTACTCGAGTCTCACGTTTCCCCGACCAAGGCGTGAACCACGTTCTGAAAACGGTCCTCCCCCAAGCCGTGAAACTCTTGCACCATTTTGCGACGAAGGCACCTCTTTGAGAACGGCCCGCCCCCGTCGCTCGTGGAACTCTCTTGAAGAAGATTATCAGACGAGTCTGCGCGGCGTTTGAAAGCGAACGCGGCATGTTGGAAACGTCCCGTCCTCCACCCGAGAAGCTGCTGCGGATGTCACGCTTCAGGAGCAGAAGCGGCTGGGGAGTCTCAGGCAAGGCGCCCCGCCCCCCCCTGCAGACACGTCTGCGGGTGCGATGTGGCGGAGTTATGTACACTGAAAAAAATTGAGGAGGGGCGGAGGAGAGGAGGCGGGAGAGTTGGAGGGATGAGGGGGCGGGGGGGGGGAGAGTGGAGGGATCAGGGGGAAGAGGGCAACGCAAAACACCGAAGTGTCTGACCCAATGTGCTCTGAGCTGCGAGACTGAACCAATTTCGATCGAAGAGGCCGCGTAAGGAATGGGGCATGTCCGTTTGAATGCTGGCAGGCTGACTATTCGATGTGCGCGCAGTGCTCGATACCGGCAGCGTCTGCAGCGGCGGAAGCGACGAAGGTACCCCGCCCATCTGGGACCTCAATGCTTGCCGGAATCAACGCTCCCCCAAAACGCGTAGATTTCTCGCCGGCTCTCATGTGCCAGATGCAGAAGGTCGAATGGACAAGGGAGAGGGATACAAGCTTGAGCCTCGTAACTCAAACACAGCCTGGTCGGTCCAACTTGAGCCGAAGGTGGTCACAGATGATTGAGAGGGAGGGGGATGGGGGAGGGGGGGGATAAGGGAGGAGGAGAAGGGAGGAGGAAGGAGGAGGAGGAGAAGGAGGAGGAGGCGGAGAAGGAGGAGGAGGAGGAGAAAGGGAAAGAGAAACAGAAGGAGGAGGCAGGAAGTACGATGAAGGATGGGAGGGGCTCGGAAACAATCCTCTGAGACCTTCCTAACAACATCCTGTACAATTTCTCGAGATGCGTTCAGCCGTGACCGCGAATGCCCCCCTCAGGTGACTGGGCCGAACAAGTACCAAACCACCATCCTCGTCCTCCTCCTTCTCCTCCTCCTCCCAGGGAGGGAGAACCTTGCAACCTTTGTTGCACTGGCAGTTGAAGTCGCTGTTGAACGCCTCGGTGCAGCCGTAGTCGGCGCAGCTCCCCGCTCCGCCTCCGCGGCGCCAGGGAAAGCTTATGGAACACCTCTTCTACGGTACGGAGCTTTACTTCCCACCGAAGGCGCACACACCTCTTTGTGCTTTGTCCGTGGGCCAGGAGCGCGAGGCTCTGCGCAGCGGGCATAGCAGGCCACCGCGCCGCGGTGGAGGAGCACCTCCTCTACGCAGGAGGAGGAGGGGGGACAGCCCCCTACAATGGGCACACATGAGAAGGAGCCCAGCTACCAGAACTGTCACCTCCCGGAGGTGTGCCCCAGGGCTTCGGGGGCCCCACTGAGGCCCCTGGTGAAAAAGAGACCTCCGTGAGGGCACCTGCTGACAGGTCGGTCACTTATTTGAGGCACCTGCTATAGCTTCTGATGTTTCCAGAAGTGCTCCGAAGCTAACGACACACATCCACAACCTTCTCCACCTCCAGGGGGCCCGAGAAACCCGGGATACTACTGGGGAGACGGAAGGAGATACTGCCAGTCCGCTGCCGCTGCTATCTTTGCCTATCCATCTCTTGCTTTCTCTTTCTCCAAACCTCCCTCCTCCTCCTCCTCCTTCTCCTCCTTCCTGCGTTGTCCGCGCAGTTTTCTCTTTGCCAAGTCGACGGAAGCGGGACCCCGCGCGAGCGCCTTCCGTTCTTCAGGTGGGAACGCATGCCAATCCCAATATCAGGTTGTGACACACTTGTTTTTTGTGTTGTGGAGGGAGGGTGGGAGTGGGTGGGGCTCTCTGACTCACTCGACCTGGCTAACCTGACTTGACTCCTCCTCCTCCTCCTCCTCCTCCTTCTCTTCCTCCTCCGCGTCATCGTACTCAAAGAATTGGACGGAGAAGGGGGGGGGAAGGGAGGATGACATCCTCAGATGAGTTGCACTTCGACCACAGTCTCCTCCGCGCGTGCCAAATTTGGATCTGGGGGAGAAGGAGGGTGTCCATGAATTGCTTCCCTCTACCTGATTTGGGGTCGATGCCTCCCCCCCCGCTCCGCCTGGGCCCCACCGAGATCCCCCTTCCTCTGAGATCCCACGTTGCGAAAGAAGTGCAACATCGTGAGAAATCACGACTGGAGCTCTCTAGACTGCAGATTTCTGCTGCCTGTTCCAGGCCACAGCGATCCGCCAGGGCCCCTGGGCCCGAAGCGGTTCCCTCGCGCTCGCGCAGCCCGTGGCCGCGCAAGCAGCAGTGCGGCTGACAGCAGGCAGGCCGGCAGCAGGGCAAGGACGCCAGGCGGAGGAAGCGAGAGGCTTCGGAAAGCGGAGACCAGAGTGGCTCCAGGGACGAGCTAACCCACTTTGAGGGCGACGCCGAGGCAGCTGGCAACCAGCACGGCATGGGCCAGTCCGGCTCGTGCGGGTCCTTCGGAACCCGAGTTTCACTTTGCTGAGAAAGACAATCATCGTGTTGGGAGGACATGGCTGGGAAGAGACAGGGCACGACTGCGTGATAAGCCCATTCAACATACGAGATCACACGGATGATCTGATCATGCCTGCCAGCCCCATCCTCCTAACCCGAGAACTGTTCCCAAATCAGTGCTTGCACTGAAGGGGTCCTAGCGGAAATTGAAAGATTTGGCGAACATGTCCCGCCGATTTTGTTAGCCGGCTGAAATCCCAAGTTCCCTGTTCCAGGTTCCCGCGTTCCTGGTCAATTGGTTCCGGGCCGATTCTGGCGGGTTCCGGGTTCCAGGGTTCCGGGTCGAACTCCTTATCGATCAAACCATCCACTGACTGGGGGTTTTCCCTGGTGTAATGTCTCTCTGCTCTGCATGTCTCGATTCTAGTGAAGGGGCCCTGGGGCACACAAACGAATACACACAAATGAAAGGCTGCCCCATATTTTCCGATATGTTCTTCTGTCTCCCCCCCCACTGCCCATACTTTCCCATATTCTCTGGGAAATCAACGATTCATGGCGTCTGTGGGTTTTTCCTCCTCCTGATATAGATCGCCCGGTGTGGCGCCCCGGCCGGCCAGAGAGGCGGCGCCTCCCGCGCGGCCTCCGCCCCCGGCGCCGCCGCCGTCCTCGTCGGCGTAGAAGTCCGCCTGCGACTCCGTCGGGTGCGGCGCGGTGTGGGCCGTGCTCTCCTGAGGGCTCCCGCCGTCGCCGTCGTCGTCGTCGCCGACGCCGCCGCCGCGGTCGCCGTCGTCGCGGTCGCCGCCGTAGTTGTCCCAGCGAGCTTGTCCGGCGCGGCGCCGCGTGCGGCTCTGTCGCGGTGGTCGCCGTCGTCGTCGACGCCGCCGTCGCTGCCGCGGTCGTCGTCGAGCATTCCCTCCCTCAATCTCTCCCTCTTCTCCCCCTCCTCCCTCCCCCTCATTCCCTTTCCCTCTCCGCCGCTCCTTCTCTCCTGCTCTCCTCCTCCTCCTCCTCCTCCTCCCCCCTCCTTCGGTCCCTGAACCCCTACCAAAGTTTGTCTGGTGCAATGTGTCATCCCGTGTTTGACATTGTGGCCCGAAAACGGCACCCGGACACCGAAAGAGGCAAGACACTGTCCCGAACCCAGCGTCTCGGAACTGCCCCCCTTTCCTGTTCGCTGGAACCAGGGCTGGACCACCTCAGACCCCCATCCGACTACAACTTTTCCTCCTACAAGCCCCGATCCAGCAGAGCCTGGAATCGATTCGAGAAGTCGAATCGGCGATCGAAATGAATCGGATCGGCGGAAATCGGGATCCGAGACGGCAGAAGTCCAATCGGCAGAAATCGGCAGGCTAACTCGTGGACCTCCATGGAAAAATCGGAACCCGCATCGGCATCGAGGCCGAATCGCATCGGACTGGGAAGCCATCGACATCGGATTGAATCGAATCGAATCGAATCGGAGGAGTCGACATGAGCCCTGCCCGATCCCGCACTTCTCCCGTGTCGTTGGAGCGCGTTTCTTTATTTTCGGCCATAATGGGCATTATAGGGGGGTGGGTGGGGGGGCAAGGCCGGGGGGGTATAATGCAACGCCTCCCCCCCGCCGTGCGCACGGCGGCAGTGCCTGGAGCGGACTGGGGAGGGGGGGGGGGCGTTACGGTTACGTTATAGGGGGGGAGGTGGGGCCAGTGACTATTGCCCATTACTAATTACCCAGACCCGGGACGTAATGATTTTTTCATTACGTCGACCCCCAGAGATCCCGACCCTTTCCCCCCGACCGGCTTGGCATCCCGAGTCGTTTTTCGACGCTCCCGAGGCCCCGGTGAGGGCCCCCGGAGGCCGAAAATTCAGAAAAACCTCCCGTCATGATTTTTGTCATTGCTCGAGGGGAGCGGGGAACGGGGAACGGGGAGCGGGGAGGGGGAGGAGGACCAGGAAGAGGAGTTGAGGTGGGAAAGAAAAGGAGGAAGGGCGCGAGGAGAGGAGGCGCCAGGCTGCGCACAGCCTTCCTGCGCACCTCGAACATGGCAATGGGAACGTCATGGATCAGGAAGGGAAAAACATACACAAACACACCACTCGAGGGGGTCTGGGATTACGCCCCACGCAAAACCGAGAAAAACGCTCTCTTGCTGCTGGCCGCTGGGCCCCGCGCGCCCCGCTCGGCCCCGGCGGCCCGGCGGCCGATCGGGGGCGCACCGCCGGCCACGTGGGGCCGTGCGCCGGGCACCGCCGCCGAGGTGGGGCCGGCCGCCGGTGCCCGCGCGGCCGCCGCGAGGTGCCCGGAGGCCTGGGCCCATTCCTGGAGACGCCCACAGTGTGAGCGTTTGCTCACTCGGCGTCTTGGCACTGGGCGGAAGACCCAGACCCCCTCGGGTAATGAAAAAATCATGACGGGAGGTTTTTCCTAACTTTTTGGCCTTTCGAGGCCCTAACCGGCCCTCGGGACCGTCAAGAAACGATTCAGGATGAAAAACCGGTCCCGGGGAATGGGTCGAGATCTCTGGGGGTCGACGTCATGAAAAAATCATGACGTCGGGGATCTGGGGAGGGGAGGGGAGGGGAGGGGTCTGGCTCCAGGGAGGGCCCCGCGCGGCCGCCGGCCTGGGCCCTTCCTGGAGGCGCCCACAGTGGAGTCAACCCAGACCCCCTCGGGCGATGGAAAGATCACGACGGGAAGTTTTTCCTGGTTTTTTCGGCCTGCGGGGGCCCTCGCGGGGCCTCGGGACGGTCCACAGAAACGAATCAGGATGAGAGACCGGTCCCAGGGAATGGGCCGAGAACTCTGGGGGTCGACGTGATGAAAAAATAATGACGTCGGGGGTCTGGGAGTTCAATCAACCGGCACAGTCAACGCGTATCATCAGGATGCGCGGCAAGGATGCAAGGGCATTTGAGGCCAATGTTGGCGTTTTCCGAGCTTGGCCAGCGAAAGTCGTTCAGGATGGGCCGAAGGGGCTGTGCAATGTGCACTGGCCCGAGGGGGCCTGCTGCCAGTGCCCCGCGGCTGCCCCGAGGTGCCCGGAGGCCTGGGCCCATCCTGGTGGCGCCCACAATGTGAGCGTTTGCTTATTCGGCGTCTTGACAGTGGGTGGAAGAGGGGAGGGGAGGGAGGTGTCTGACTCCAGACCTCTGCGTAGCGCGGCTGTGTGCAACGGTGCGTCCTATGGGGGAGACTCCACCTGCTCGAAACGGGTGCCAGAATCAGCCAAGATCTACTCCAAGGGGGGGAGGGGGGGTGCAAGGGCCCGCGCCGGTCAGCAAACAAAATGATAAAAGAACGAACGCAATACAGTCAACCCGTATACACTGAGACCCTGGCGTCTCATTTTCCTCGAGCACGGTATTTTGTGCCCAAATCTGGGCCCTGAAGCCCTAACAGGTCGATCCGGCTCGAAGAATGGCGCAGAATGATGGGGAGTAGGGCTCCAGTCGTGATTTTCTGATATGTTTCAATTTCTCGACACGTTGGATCTAAAGATATTGAGGACGCACGATAAGGATGCAAGGGCCTTGGAAGGCCATGTCGACACCTTGCGAGCAGGGCGCGGCCAGCGAAAGTGACCGAAGGAATAAGCCGAAAGGGAGAGATGCAAGTGTAACCGTGGAAAGTTGCTCATCATTGCTCTGCGGGTTGACTGTAGAGGCCTCTCAAACGGGGACGAAGGATCGCGCCGCATCGCCGATACACCGACGATGCATCGGCGACGACAGCGGTGCATCGGCGACGCCGGCGTGGAGAACATCGGGCTCCACGTCGAGCCGCATCGCCGATGCATCGGCCCAGAGTTCTGGACCCTTCCCGCTTTCCATGGACCAGATGCAGTGATGACGAACATTGCCAGCTTCCCCACTGAGGGAAATCGAGCTCCACCATGGGAAGCACCAGCCAAGGAAAAGGAAGAGGAGAAGGAAGAGGTTGAGGTGGAGGAGGAGGAGGAGGAGAGGGACAGACGCGCTGTGTGGGCATCCCCAATGGGCACTGCCAGCCACTGGTGTAAACACACAACGGACGCCACGGAGAAGGAGGAGGACGGGAGGCGAGGTGGAACGAACGAGGAGGATGGAAGAGGAGGATGATTAAGAGGAGGAGGAGGAAGAGGAGGACGAGGAGGAGGAGGAGGAGGAGGAGGGAGGAGGAGGAGGAGGGGAGGAGGAGAGGAGGAGGAGAAGGAGGGGGAGGGGTAGGGACAGGGAGGAAGAGGAGGAGGAGGAGGAGGAGGGGAAGGAGGAGGAGGAGGAGGAGGAGGGAGGAGGAGGAGGAGGAGGAGGAAGATGATGATGATGAGGAGGAGGAGGAGGAGGAGGGGGACCGACACGTTGTGTGGGCATCCCCGATGGCTCTGCCAAACACTGATGTAACACACACACACACAACGGACGCCACGGAAAATGAGGACGGGAGGCGAGGGGGACCGAACGAGGAGGAGGGAGGAGGAGGAGGAGGAGGAGGAGGAGGAGGAGGAGGAGGAGGAGGAGGAGGAGGAGGAGGAGAGGGGAATGGGAGGAGGAGCGGGAGGAGGTGGAGGAGAAGGAGGAGGAGGAGGAGGAGGAGGAGGAGGATATAGGAAGAGGAGAGAGGAGAGGAGGAGGAGGAGGAGGAGGAGGAGGAGGAGGAGGGGAGGAGGAGGAGGAGGAGGAGGAGGAGGAGGAGGAGGAGGAGGAGAACGGGGAGAGGGAGGGGGAGGAGGAGGAGGAGGAGGACGACGAGAGGAGGAGGAGGAAGATGATGAGGATGATGATGAGGATGATGATGATGAGGAGGAGGAGGGGAAGGAGGATGAGCATGCGGATTGGTAGGAGGACGAGGAGGAGGGCGAGGAGGAGGAGGAGGAGAAGGATGAGGAGGTGAGGGACAGACGCTATGTGATTGCATCCCCGATGGCTCTGCCAGGCACTGATGTAAATACACAACGGACGCCAGAGAGAAGGAGGATGAGGAGGACCTGAGGCGAAGAGGAACAAACGAGGAGGAGGGAAGAGGAGGAGGGGTAGGAGGACCAGTGTACACCCAAGAGTCATCAACGATGTTGGGATATACCTCCCTCCAAGCTCCCTCTTCATCGGCCCCTTACAAAGGTTATTGTTACTGAAGGAACTGCCTCGTTGGAAGGCAACTGTCTGAAGACCCGAAGCATGCCAAAGCATCGGTCTCGGAATCCCAACGCCACGGATCAACCTGACTGTTGCGTCTTGACGACCCTGACTCGCGCCAGAACGCCATTCCTGCGACGTCGACACCGCGGGTAAACTAACTGCTGCAGCCTATTACATCTGATTCCTTCGATTCCTGGTACGCTGATCATGTGAATCCCTGTGAAAATCTCGCACATGTTAAACAACGAATGTGCGCGGCAATAAGGCTAGAGCCACTTTTCCAACACAAAGAACCACCCTCAATCCGTGCAGATCTTGCGCAATTTAACAATGGATGTGCGCGGCACTGAAGCGAGAACCATAATTTGAAAGGAACCGCCCTGAATCTATGAAGCCCTTGAAGCACTTAAATACATATGTGCGCGGCGCTGAAACGAGTGCCTCTTGTTGAAAACCAATCGCCCTCGATCCGTGAAGCTCTTGCATTTGTTGAAACGAATGTGCGCGGCGCTAAGGCGAGAACCACATTTTGAAACCTAATTGCCCTCAATCCGTGAAACTCTTGCACACGTAGAAGAATACCCTGGCGAAGGACCCGACCATATGCAGCTGTGAGTACCGCAGGTCAGCTGGGACGAAGAAAGGTGAACTTCTTACGGGGCCTTCGGTGGAACTCCCTGTGGAACCCACGAGCCGTGTGAAAGGTGTGCCAAAATGAGTGTAGGTCCACGCATGCGGCCTGTGCCATTGGGGCCTTCGGTAAAGCTCCCTGTGGGGCCACGAACCGTGTGAGGGGTGTGTCAAAATTAGTGGCGGTCCCCGCATGCGGCCTGAGCCACTGAGGCCTTCGGTGGAGCTCCCTGTGGGGCCACGAACCGTGTGATGGGTGTGCCAAAATAGGCGGTGGTCCCCGCATGCTGCCTGTACCACTGGGGCTCTCGGTAGAGCTCCCTGTGGGGCCACGAACCGTGTGAGGGGTGCAGCAAAATGGGTGGAGGTCTCCGCATGCAACCTGTGCCACCGGAGCATTCGGTAGAGCTCCCTGTGGTGCCACGAGCCGTGTGATGGGTGTGCCAAAAAAGGGCGGCGGCCACCGCATGCGGTCTGTGCCACTGGGGCCTTCGGTGGAGCTCCCTGTGGGGCCACGAACCGTGTGATGGGTGTGCCAAAATGGGTGGCGGTCCCCGCATGCGGCCTGTGCCATTGGGGCCTTCGGTAGAGCTCCCTGTGGGGCCACGAACCGTGTGAGGGGTGTGTCAAAATTAGTGGCGGTCCCCGCATGCGGCCTGTGCCACTGGGGCCTTCGGTGGAGCTCCCTGTGGGGCCACGAACCGTGTGAGGGGTGTGCCAAAATTAGTGGCGGTCCTTGCATGCGGCCTGTGCCATTGGGGCCTTCGGTGGAGCTCCCTGTGGGACCACGAACCGTGTGAGTGGTGTGCCAAAATGGGCGGCGGCCCCCGCATGCGGCCTGTACCACTGGGGCCTTCGGTGGAGCTCCCTGTGGGCCACGAACCGTGTGAGGGGTGTGCCAGAATGGGTGGCGGTCCCCGCATGCGGCCTGTGCCACTGGGGCCTTCGGTGGAGCTCCATGTGGGGCCACGAATCATGTGAGAGGTGTGCTAACATCGGTGTCGGTCCCCGCATGCGGCTGTGCCAAAACAACTCAGGTTCCCCCCGACACCATTCCTGGCATATCACCAGTGCCTCGCGGAGGAGGAGGAGGAGGAAAGGAAGGAGGAGTGAGAATGAGGTGACGCGGGGCGCTGTCTCTTCAAAGCGAGGACCCAGCACAGGATGGTTGGGAACGAATGCGGGCGGCGCTAAGGCGAGAGCCACATTTTGAAAACAACCCGCCCTCCATCTGTGAAGCTGTTGCCGATGCTCCAGCTACATAAAGGGTGAGGAAGTCTCAGGCGAAACGCCCGCCCTAAAAACTGGCCTCGGGGGGCGACAGGGATAAGTTATGTATAAGGAACAGGAATGGAGGAGGATGAGGAGGAGGATGAGAAGGAGGAGGAGGAAGATGATGAGGAGGAGGAGGAGGAGGGGAGGAGGAGGGGGAGGAGGGAGGGAGGGAGGGAGGAGGGGAGGGAGGGAGGGAGGGAGGGAGGGAGGGAGGGAGGAGGGAGGGAGGGAGGAGGAGGAGGGGGGAGAGGAGGAGAGGAACAGACGCGTTGTGTTGGCATCCCCGATGGCGCTCTGCCAGCCACTCATGTAACACACACACACACACACACAAGGGACGCCTCGGAGGAGGAGAAGGACGGTAGGAACGAGGAGGAGGGAAGAGGAGAAGGAGGAGGAGGAGGCTGAGGATGAGGAGACGGAAGAGGAGGAGGAAGAGGGGAAGGATGACGAGGAGGAGAGGAGGAGGAGGAGGAGGAGGAGGAGGAGGAGGAGGGGAAGGAGGAGGCGGAGGAGGAGGAGGAGGAGGAAGAGCAGCGGGAGGAGGAGGAGAGGGACTGACGCGTTGTGTGGGCATCCTCGGTGGTTCTGCCAGCCACTGGTCTAAACACACAGCGGATGCCACGGAGAAGGAGGAGGACGGGAGGCGAGGGGGAACGCACGAGGAGGAGGGAAGAGGAGGAGAAGATGAAGGAGGAGGAGGAGAAGATGAAGGAGGAGGGGGAGGAGGAATAGGAGATAGGAGGAGGAGAGTTTTTTTCCAGCAGTTTCATTTCTCACGTGGTGAGGTATATGAGGAGGAGAGGGAGGAGGAGAAGGAGGAGGAGGAAGAGGAAGAGGGGGGAGGAGGAGGAGGAGGAGAAGTAAGAAGAGGAGGAGGAGGGGGGGAGGACTAATGACGCCTCATCCTGCGCTCAAATAGCTACGGAAGGAGCCTGCGCCCCTCATGGTGGCGCCCACACCTCTTTGTGGCCTTCACGAAGGGGTGGCGCGATGGGATGAGATTTCAAGCACGCGGGATTTGGCTTCCCAGAAGGCAGGGGCTTCTCAGAAGGCGGGTGGGCTCCTGAGAGATGCAGCTGGTGCCCAAAAGGGGCCCTAAAGGGCGCCTTTGAGGCCTTTCTCCTCACCCCCAATTTGGGTCACCCCCTATTACCACCCGCCCGAGGCGACCGTAACCGGTTACACGCAGGAGTGACCCTGGGTAAGAGTGACCTCTGGTGCGCGGCTTTTCGGGGGCCGCGGGGGGACCAAACCTGGGCGCGCAAGCCGCTGCTCATGCTTCGCTTTCGGCCGTCGGGGGGCCCATCTGTGCCCGCACCAAAGGTCCCTCCGGCGAGAGGTCACTCTTACGTCTAGTCGACACAAGTCGCTGTCGGGGATCTTCTGACACGGGTCAATCCAGACCCGGGTCAGCAGGAAACCAAAAACTGCAATGCAGGAACAAAAAACTGCAACGCAGGTCTTCGCAAACCCGGGTCAGCCAATATGTGCGGCCGCCTCGCGGCCACGAGCGGCTCCCTAACCCGGGTCAGCCAGAGGGGGTCTTCGCAGGATCCTGCAGGATCCGGCGCCCTGGCTGACCCCCGTTTGCACTGACCCCCGTCTCGAGGCTCCCGATGCTGCCTCCCGGCCCGCGCCCCGGTCCTCGCCCGCGTCGGCGCCCAACGACTCGCCGCCGCCCCCGCTGGCGGGCGCCTCGGCCTCCTCGCCGCGCGGGCAGGGAGGGCGGGCGGCGGGGGACCAGCCGCGCTCCCCCGCGGGGGGGGCCCGAGATCCGGGCGTCGCATGTCTGTTCGCAACGGGCGCTTCGCCGCCCCGATGCGCATCCCGACTGCCGACGGGTCCCCCTAATTTTGGAGAGCTGCGCTGCGGCCACAGCCCCGAAAAAAGTCCATCATGAAACGCGTCATGGTCCAACACAGGGAATATTACCCTGTGACGTACCCAACCCATTTGTATCAATGGAAACGAGGAGTTGGCCGAAACTTGCATGGACAATCAACTTGATGTGTAAGCTACTTGGGACACGCGCCTATGGCATGATGCGCAGGAGAACCATACAAGAACGAGGGGCGACAGCTACAGGCTCAAAGAGGACATGGGGAGCCGGGAACGCAGAGCAGAGAAAAACGTGCGGGAAGCCGAAGCACGGGAGCAGGGGAAGGTGACTGCAGGAGGAGAACAAGGACGAAAGCGGCGTCTAATTTGAGTCTGCGGTGGGTACCCACTGTGCTGTGCCCCCCAGCAGGCCTCGAAAGTGGCGACAGTTTCACAGATCGCAGCCCCCCAGGAATGGCGAGGTCTAATTTGAATCTGCGGTGGGTACCCACTGTGCTGTGCCCCTCAGCAGCCCTCGAAAGTGTCGGGAGTTTCACAGATCGCAGCCCCCCAGGGATGTCGAGGTCTAATTTGAGCCTGCGGTGCGTACCCACTGTGCTGTGCCCCTCAGCAGCCCTCGCAAGTGGCGACAGTTTCACAGATCGCAGCCCCCCAGGGATGGCGAGGTCAAATTTGAGTCCGCGTTGGGTACCCACTGTGCTGGGCCCCCCAGCAGGCCTCGAAAGTGGCGACAGTTTCACAGATCGCAGCCCCCCAGGGATGGCGAGGTCTAATCTGAGTCCGCTGGCTGGGCCCCCCAGCAGGCCTCGAAAGTGGCGACAGTTTCACAGATCGCAGCCCCCCAGGGATGGCGAGGTCTAATTTGAGTCCGCGTGGGTACCCACTGTGCTGGGCCCCCCAGCAGGCCTCGAAAGTGGCGACAGTTTCACAGATCGCAGCCCCCCAGGGATGGCGAGGTCTAATTTGGGTCCGCGGTGGGTAACCCACTGTGCTGGGCCCCCCAGCAGGCCTCGAAAGTGGCGACAGTTTCACAGATCGCAGCCCCCCAGGGATGGCGAGGTCTAATTTGAGTCCGCGGTGGGTAACCCACTGTGCTGGGCCCCCCAGCAGGCCTCGAAAGTGGCGACAGTTTCACAGATCGCAGCCCCCCAGGGATGGCGAGGTCAAAGGCAGGGGGGAAGAGAGGGACGGGAAGGAAGGAAGGTTCGCGCGAGCAGTGCTCTATTCAAAACGAAAACCCAACGCAGGAGGGTTGGGAAAAAATCGGGGTTCCCATAACGAACAATCAAATTTCTCACAATCTCCAAAAAACCGACCCCAGTAGCGTGTCGACACTGAGCTCCACACGCAGGTCTGGCGCGATGCGGTCGCCACAACGTGGATCGACACGCGGCGAGCCAACGCGCAGCGTGCAGCACAGACGCTTTTCGAACACGGCACGCGCTGCGTTTCGGCACGATCGAGCGCATCAAGGCAGCTGAGAACGGGCGCTTCCGTGTGGTTTCGGGCCCCAGTAGGGAGGCACCAACTATACACCAACACCGATCCCGGCCAGGATCAACCTGGGCCCAGGATCGGTGTATACGCCCTCCTGCCATGGGCAGAATGCATATACACCGATCCTGGGCCTAGGATCGGCCTGGGCTGGATCGGTGTAGGTGTATAGTTGGTGCCCTCCAACCCAGGACCATCACAGGTCGATCCAGCTCGGGCAATGGCATAGAAAGACAGGGTCAAGGGCTCCCGTCGGCCGTGAGCCTTCGCGAGGCTGCAGCTGCTCGCGAGGTCGGATCTCGGGGGGGCCCGGTGTTCCCGGGAAGCACCCCACCAGTAGCCGAGATCCGTGCGAACGAGGCCTGCTTCTGAGGGTGGGGTTGGTGGTGATGGCGTTGGCGAGGGTGATGGTGTCGCTGATGCTGAAAGAAATGGCGCTAATGATGATGATGATGATGATGATGATGATGATGATGATGATGATGATGATGATGATGATGGTGATGATGGTGGTGATGATGATGATGCTGGTGATGGTGGTGCTGCTATGATGACGACCATGACGATGATGATGATGATGATGATGATGATGATGATGATGATGGTGATGGCGATGATGCTGATACTGATGATGCTGCTGATGATGATGAACGTGAGGCTGTTGGTGATGGTGATGGTGATAGTGATGCTGATGATGTTGGTGATGACGATGCTGAAAATGATGATGACACTGATTATGATGATGATGATGATGCTGATGATGATGCCGATGGTGATGATGCTGATGATGCTAATGATGCTGATGATGATGCTGACGATGATGATGCTGATGACGATGATGCTGCTGATGATGACGATGATGCGGATGATGATGACGACGATGCTGCTGATGATGACGATGCTGCTGCTGTTGCTGATGATGATGATGATGATGATGATGATGATGATTATGATGATGATGGTGATGATGGTGATGATGATGATGGTGATGACGCTTTCGACGACGACGACGGCGACGATGCTGAGAGGAGGGGGAGGGGGAGGAGGAGGATTCTCCCCGTCCCCGTCCTCGCCAGCGTCGGCGTCCGCCGGCTCGCCGTCGTCCTCGCTCTCGGGCGCCTCGGCCTCGCCGGCGGGGCGGGCGGCGGGGGGCCCTCGCGCTCCCGGGGGCGAGCGGGGGGAGGGAGGCGGCGCGAGGAGGGCGAGAGGGGGCCTCCCCAGACCCCCTCGGGTAATGAAAAAATCATGACGGGAGGTTTTTCCTAACTTTTTGGCCTTTCGAGGCCCTATCCGGCCCTCGGGACCGTCAAGAAACGATTCAGGATGAAAAACCGGTCCCGGGGAATGGGTCGAGATCTCTGGGGGTCGACGTCATGAAAAAATCATGACGTCGGGGATCTGGGTCGCGAGGGGTGCTCGGAAAACTCTTTCTTGATTCGCGGGTCGAGAGCGCACCTCTTCCGGTCGAAGCTAAGCGGGCCGCGCGAAGCTTGAATGAACAGAGGGGGGGGGGCAGAAGGAGCGCGGCCTCACGGCAGGCCGGGAGGAGGCAAAGCCTCGGGATCAGGCGGTGCCGAAAACGATGCTCGGAAAACTCCCAGGAGGCGCTTTCGGGGCCGGGGCTCGGGTTAGGTCGGGCACATCCTCCCCAGGGGCAGAGTGTGGAGGGAAAAGCAGAACAAAGTCCACACATCGAGAAAAGTATTCCAAAAAAGGCAAGGAAACACCGTCACCGGACTATGCAGGGGAGGAAGGGGGGGGGTTCTGGCTCCACCCCCCCCCCCCAGCGACCACAGAACGCGCTCCTTCGACTAGTTGTAACTGTTCTGGAATCCCAGACCCCCGACGTAATGATTTTTTCATTACGTCGACCCCCAGAGGTCCCGACCCTTTCCCCATGACCGGCTTTGCATCCTGAGTCGTTGTTTGACGCTCCCGAGGCCCGGTGAGGGCCCCCGGAGGCCGAAAATGAAGGAAAACTTCCCGTCATGATTTTTTCATTACTCGAGGGGGTCTGGGATCTTCCCCCTGGAGAGCCACAGGCCCGACTCGAAGGCTCGGCTCCCTGGGGCTGCGCGATCCGAGCCAGCCGTGGCGCGGCTCGCGCGGCCCCCCGCCGCTTGGGCCCCGGGCCTGCGCGGCCTGCGCAGATCGTCGCAGCGTCACAGCGGCCTGGGCGGCCTGCGCGGCCTGCGCACCCAGACCCCCTCGAGTAATGAACAAAATCATGACGGGAGATTTTCCTTCATTTTCGGCTTCCCGGGGCCCTCACCGGGCCTCGGGAGCGTCAAACAACGACTCAGGATGCAAAGCCGGTCATGGGGAAAGGGTCGGGACCTCTGGGGGTCGACGTAATGAAAAAATCATTACGTCGGGGGTCTGGGCATGTGGCCCCCTACAGAAGTCCAGATGGACTTCACCCTGAGCCCTCCACCCCAAGAAAGCGCTCAGCAAACCTTCGGTCGCGAGTTCTGGGTCACAGCGCGAGGGGCCCGGGGAGGGAGGCCCCCCGGGTGCTGCGCTGGAGGCCGCGGGGCGGCGCCTCCTCCCCAGACCCCGCTCGGGCAACGAACAGAGCATGACGGGAGGCCCGGGAAAAGGGCCTCCAGAGGCCGAGGGCAGCGAAAAGCCCGAGCATTTTCTTTGGGTGGAGGGCAAGGGGTGGAATCTGCAATGCCGTTTCGATGGGCTTTCGAGGCCGGCATCTGCAACGGGCGAATCACGAGGCGGATTGATCTTCGAGGTGCAGAACAGGGGTTCACATGCGACCCCTACCCCTACCCGAGCGAAGTGGACCCCACCCTCCCCCCCAGAAATCGTGGGGGGTAGGGGTAGGGTTCGCATGTGGCCCCCTGCAGAAGTCCATATGGATGTCACCTTGAGCCCTCCACCCTAAGAAAGTGCTCAGCAAACCTCCGGTCGCGACTTTTGGTCACGGCGGCAGGGAAGCGCCCCCCCCCGCCGCCCCCCCCTCGGCGAGGCAAGCGCCCCCCCCCCCCCCCGCCGCCCCCCCCCCTCGGCAGAGGGAGGCGCCCCCCCCCCCCCCCCTTGGCGCCGCCCCCGCCGCCGCGCGCCGCCGGGGCGCGCCGCGCACGGGCCTGCCACCGACAGCCGCTCGGGGAGCAGACCCCCTCGGGCAATGACAAAAATCACGACGCGAGGTTTTTCCTATCTTTCGGCCTCCTGGGGCCCTCACCAGGCGACGGGAGCGTCAACAAAAACGACTCGGGATGCAAAGCCGGTCATGGGGCAAGGGTAGAGACCAATGGGGGTCGACGTCGTCAAACAGTCATGACGTCGGGGGTCTGGGGGAGCAGCGGGGACGCCCTGCCGGGTGTGGGCCAGAGGCGTCCCGGGCCCAGGGCGTCTCCAGGGCCCCCAGGGATCAAGCAGTGGCGAAGCGTCCCGGCTCGCCTCTAGCAGACCCGACGGTACAGTGCCATTTTTAAAACATGCTCCGCGTGCGGATCATGTATTAAACATGCAGGGATGGATTTAGCATTAGAAACAACGATGACTTCATGCATGAATTTATCCATAAGTCAATCATGCATTTTAATCCTATAGTTTCAAAACATCCCATGTATTAAAAACTGCCCTATAAAATGTTCTGAGAACCTCCCGTGGTCTGCACGGGAGGCTCTGCGAGCAGTTCTGGCCGAGGCCGTCGTGATGGAACACATCGGCGTCTTGTTCTCAGGATCCTGCTGTTGATCGCAGCACACTCTTCTGTTCCAAGAAAATTTCGCGGGGGCATGCATCGAAGAAGAAACAACGCCACACACATAAACGTTTGGCGCTCCGCGTGGATTTCTTGGATCCGCGCGGCGCCCTCCCAGGCGGCGCCTCCGGCGCCGCTCCTGGCGCGCTCCGCTCGGCAGGGAGAGATCCGCGCGTTCAGCGCGGATCCAAGAAATCCGAGCAGAGCGCGAAACCCAGACCCCCGACGTAATGTTTTTTTCGTTACGTCGACCCCCAGAGGTCCCACCCTTTCGTTACGTCGACCCCCAGAGGTCCAGACGTAACGTTTTTTTCATTACGTGGACCCCCCTCCCTGGCGCGCGGAGCGCGCCAGGGGCCGCAGCGCCGATCCGAGAAATCAGCGCGGACCTCCGATTTTTTATGTTTATGCCATTTTTTGTTCCCCTAACTTCCCCCGAAGTTTCTTGAGACAGCCCTGGGCCAGGTTCTATGGCGCAGGCTGGAGGGCGGCCGTGCTCAAGAAGCTGTGCCAGCTTTCCAGCAAGTTGGCCAAGACGCGCTGGCCCAGCTTTTCAGGAGGGGGCGTCTCGATCAGATGCTCCACTGTACGGTGGCAAGCTGTGCCCACAGACCTCACCGCGCGGTCCGTCACCGCACGGCTTTGGGACCTCGGGGGCCCCAGACGCCCCAGACGCCCAGCCGCCGGGGACCTCGGAGGCCCCCGCCGCCCAAGACCGTGCGGTTACCCCGAGCCCCCACTGGCTCAACACACGGAAAGGTCACCACACCGTTCCATGGCATTCTCTGGCTGCACGGTTTCCCCTGGAGCCGTAGGCGACCCGAGGAGGAGGAGGAGGAGGCGGAGGAGGAGGAGGAGAAGGAGGAGGAGGGGGAGGAGGAGGAGGAATAGGAGGAGGAGGGGGAGGAGGAGAAGGAAGAGGAGGAGGAGGAGGAGGAGGAGGAGGAGGAGGAGGAGGAGGAGGAGGAGGGGTCGCCTAAGCCCTTCGGAGAAACCCTCCACCTTCGGCATGATTTTTTCAATCCGCTGCTCCAGAGAACTCACGACCCCTTCCTCGGAGGTAACTCTTTGTGCCATCCGGCCCGTGAACGGGCACCAGAGGCCGACATCGAGGCACTCGTTTTGCCGCCGCCGGCGAGGCAGAGGCAACCCTCCTCAGCGCGGGGCCAGTCGGGGCAAGCGGTGGCAAATTGTCCAGCGTGCAAGAGAGAGGGAGAGAGAGAGAGAGAAAGAGAAACAAAAAAAAGCGACGACGAGGGCGGCCGCGCGCGAAATCGAGGAACCCCCGCCACCTGCAATCCCAGACCCCCGACGTCATGACTTTTTTCATGACGTCGACCCCCAGAGGTCTCGACCCGTTCCCCACGAACGGTTCTTCATCCTGAGTCGTTTTTTGACGCTCCCGAGGCCCGGTGAGGGCCCCCGGAGGCCGAACATTTAAGGAAAAAAGCCCGTCATCATTTTTTCATTGCTCGAGGGGGTCTGGGAATAGAGAGAGAGAGAGAGAGAGAGACAGAAGCGAAGACGAGGAAGGCCGCGCGCGAAATCGTGGAACCTCCGCCACCTGCAATCATCAAATCCTCGGATATCTGGGCCTTGGGGAGGAGGAGGAGGAGGAGGAGGAGGAGGAGGAGGAGGAGGAGGAGGAGGAGAGGAGGAGACACACAACGAGGAGAGGAGGAGGAGAAGGAGGAGGAGGAGGAGAGGAGGAGGAGGAGGGAGGAGGAGAAGGAGGAGGAGGAGGAGGGGAGGAGGAGTGAGGAGGAGGAGGAGGAGGAGGAGTGAGGAGGAGGAGGAGGAGGAGGAGGAGGAGGAGGAGGAGGAGGAGTGAGGAGGAGGTGAGGAGGAGGAGGAGTGAGGAGGAGTGAGGAGTGAGGAGTGAGGAGGAGGAGGAGGAGGAGGAGGAGGAGGAGGAGGAGGAGGAGGAGAAAGAGGGGTCGCCTAAGCCCTTCGGAGAAACCCTCCACCTCCGGCATGATTTTTTCAATCCGCTGCTCCAGAGAACTCACGACCCCTTCCTCGGAGGTAACTCTTTGTGCCATGCGGCCCGTGAACGGGCACCAGAGGCCGACATCGAGGCACTCGTTTTGCCGCCGCCGGCGAGGCAGGGGCAACCCTCCTCAGCGCGGGGCCAGTCGGGGCAAGCGGTGGCAAATTGTCCAGCGTGCAAGAGGAGAGAGAGGGAGAGAGAAAAAAAAAAGCGAAGACGAGGGCGGCCGCGCGCGGAATCGAGGAACCCCCGCCACCTGCAATCCCAGACCCCCGACGTCATGACTTTTTTCATGACGTCGACCCCCAGAGGTCTCGACCCGTTCCCCACGAACGGTTCTTCGTCCTGAGTCGTTTTTTGACGCTCCCGAGGCCCGGTGAGGGCCCCCGGAGGCCGAACATTCAAGGAAAAAACGCCCGTCATCATTTTTTCATTGCTCGAGGGGGTCTGGGAAGAGAGAGAGAGAGAGAGAGAGAGAGAAAGAGAGAGACAGAAGCGAAGACGAGGAAGGCCGCGCGCGAAATCGAGGAACCTCCGCCACCTGCAATCATCGAATCCTCGGAGATCTGGGCCTTGGGGAGGAGGAGGAGGAGGAGGAGGAGGAGGAGGAGGAGGAGGAGGAGAGGAGGAGGAGGAGGAGAGGAGGAGGAGGAGGAGGAGGAGGAGGAGGAGGAGGAGGAGGAGGAGGAGGAGGAGGAGGAGGAGGAGAGGAGGAGGAGGAGGAGGAGGAGGAGGAGGAGGAGGGAGAAGAGTGAGGAGGAGGAGGAGGAGGAGGAGGAGGAGGAGGAGGAGGACGAGAGGAGGAGGAGGAGGAGGAGTGAGGAGTGAGGAGGAGGAGGAGGAGTAGTAGGAGGAGGAGGAGGAGGAGGAGGAGGAGGAGGAGGAGGAGGGGGAGGGGTCGCCTAAGCTCTTCGGAAAAACCCTCCACCTCCGGCATGATTTTTCCAATCCGCGGCTCCAGAGAACTCACGACCCCTTCCTCGGAGGTAACTCTTTGTGCCATGCGGCCCGTGAACGGGCACCAGAGGCCGACATCGAGGCACTCGTTTTGCCGCCGGCGGCGAGGCAGAGGCAACCCTCCTCAGCGCGGGGCCAGTCGGGGCAAGCGGTGGCAAATTGTCCAGCGTGCAAGAGAGAGAGAGAGAGAGAGAAACAAAAAAAAAGCGAAGACGAGGGCGGCCGCGCGCGAAATCGAGGAACCCCCGCCACCTGCAATCCCAGACCCCC
>CAUYUJ010005225.1:434941-447441 GCA_963575745.1 Prorocentrum cordatum
GAGGGACAGGCCCGACTGAACGCTGTCCGTCCCAAGATGTCCACCATGGATTGCATCCAGACCCCGGGGGAGCTCCCCCGAGAGGCCCGCAAGAAGTCCCCAGCCAGGAGGCCACACGGCCCGCCGAGACGCCCAAGAGAGAAGCCTCCAAGAGGCCCCCTACTGGAGTCCTCCCGAGAGACCCCCAAGGGGCCCGTCAGAGGCCTCGGGTCAACGAGCCAGGCACGCCGCGAGGATGGGCAGAATGCCAACGTACAAGCACTTGTGTTAGGTCGGGCATGTCCCCCCACAGGGGGAGTTTGGACGAAAAACTGAACATGCCCCCCCCAAACACTAAAACATGTTCAACGAATGCTCAAAAGATGGTCCCCTGACTATTTGTTTACTAATTTTGAGTACTCCTCCTGGGGCCCAGTTGAGATGAGAGCCCTCTCCAGCCAGAGAACCAGCTCCCGGCGCTTCGTGCGAGACATCCTCGCAGTGCTGGCCGGCGCCCGCCGCCTTGCTGGAAGCGCCCTCCGAACCCTGGCCGTGCGAGAGGTACCCTCCCGCCCGCTTCGCCCGAGAAGGCCTCGCGACTTTGAGGAGGAGGAGGAGGAGGAGGAGGAGGAGGAGGAGGAACGAGGAGGAGGAACGAGGAGGAGGAGCGAGGAGGAGGAGCGAGGAGGAGGAGCGAGGAGCGAGGAGCGAGGAGCGAGGTGGAGGAGCGAGAAGGCCTCCAGGCGGTCTGGTCCGTTCCGCCCGAGACGTCCTCACCGCTCCGGATCTCGGGGGCGCCGCGCGCGAGGTGCTCTGGCCTGGTTCGCCCGAGCCACGCTCGCAGCCCGGGGCTCTGTTTATGTCGGGCGCGTCCCCCCTACAGGGGGATTTTCGACGAGAAATAAAACATACCCCAAAAAGAATCAAAACGTAGTCCAAAAAATACTCTGGGGACTCTTTCTTGAATATTATTTGACCTTTCTGGGGTATTTTTGGGGCATGCTTTATTTTTCGTCGCAAATCCCCATGTAGGGGGACAGGCCCGACTTAAGGCTTTGTGGAGGGCGGCGAGTGCGAGGGAGGCGGGCGGGGAGGAGAGTGCAGGCCCGAAGGTGAAGGGGCCCTGGGACACACAAATAAATGCACACAAAAAAAAACAGATTCCGCATATGTTTCCATATTTGTTGGATTTTCGTCTTCCCCCCCACTTCCCATATCTTCCTATATTTTCTGGGGGATCCACGACTCACTGTGTCTGTGTGTTTTTCTTCCTCCCCCTGTAGGGGGACATGCCCGACCTAATGGTAGAACGAGGGGGAAGCCTTCTCAGAAGGAGTCTGCCTCTCAGGAGGCGCCCGCTGCCCTTTCAAAGCCAGGGGCGCGCCGCTTGCTGGAAGCCCCCCCAGCCCCTTGGAAGCACGAAGCAACTTCCCAGAAGCAAGCCGCTCGCTTCTTGTAGAGGAACAAAAAATGACATAAACATAAAAACTCGGAGGTCCGCGCGGATTTCTCGGATCGGCGCTGGGGCCCCCTGGCGGCGCCTCCGGCGCCGCCCCTGGCGCGCTCCGCGCGCCAGGGAGGGGGGTCCAGCGCCGATCCGAGAAATCCGCGCGGACCTCCGAGTTTGTTTATGTTTATGCCACTTTTTGTTCCCCTATCTTAGAAGCACGCCAGGAACAGCTTCTATGCGCTTCTTGGAAGCACGCCAGGAACAGCTTCTGAGAAGCAACCGCCGGCTCCTGAGAAAAGGGGCGCCCGCGCCTCCTAAGGGGGAGCGGTTCTGGGAAGCATTCCCCCCTCCTCCCGCCAACCCCCATGCTAAGCGTGGCCAACTCTTGGCATCGGCTACACGCAGGAGTGACCCTGGGTAAGAGTGACCTTTGGTGCGCGGCTTTTTGGGGGCCGCGGGGGGACCAAACACAGGCGCGCAAGGCGCTACCATCGCATGGCGTTCGGCGATCGGGGAACCCCATTGCGCCCGCACCAAAGGTCACTCCGGCGAAAGGTCACTCTTACGTCTAGTCGATTGGCAAGGGTGGCCTGCCCCTGTTTGAAGCTTGCCGGCCTGTCCCTGTCCGAGGTCTCGCGGCCCTGCTTTGTGCGCTCCGGTCGGCCCAGTTCGCGTCCTCGGGCCCTCGCCCCGTCTGGCTCGTCGGGCCGTGCCCCCTGTCGTCGCTCTTCCCTGCGGCCTGTCTTTGAGGGGAGCCACGTGCTTGGCACCAAGCGACGCCCGAGTAAAGCATCCCAGATAGGCCCAGTCCCTGGTGCCCCCCGAGAGGCCTCAGGGGGGCTCCCGTCTCGAGCCTCGAACCTCGAACCTCGAACCTCGAACCTCGAACCTCGAACCTCCTCCTCCTCCTCCTCCTCCTCCTCCTCCTCCTCCTCCTTCCTCCTCATTCCTCATTCCTCTCGTCATCCTCCAGTCGCTGCCAGCGGTCATGGACCGCGCCGGCCGCCGTGGCTCCGCTGGGCCCGCGGCGTTGGCCATGCAGTTCTTGTAGGCGCCCACCGTCTTGAAGGGGTGGAAGCTCACGCGGTCGGTGCCGTTCTGGCCACGGGGGGGGAGAAGCGGGAGGGAAAGCAGTATGGCAAGAGGGGGGGGGACGGGAAAGGGGGGGGGGGAGCGTGAGAGGGAGAAGGAGAACGGAGTTGCCTGGGAGGGAACGGGGAGGTAAGCGCGTGGAGGAAGAAGGGAATGGCCAGGGAGGGGGAGTGCGAAGGAGACAAGCGCACGGCGGGGGCATGGGAATGAGGCAATTGACTGAGATCGACTCTCTCCCCCTCGCCGTATGTATGCTGTGCACAATGCCTCCCAACTGCCGTCGTGCACGAGACATCCGGCAAACGCAATTCGTAGAGTTGCTGATGGTCATGGTCATGGCAGGTCGTACCAAGAAGATCCGGTCAAAGAGGCCAATCTGCGACTTGGGTCCTGGCACCAATACCACGCAGGGCAGTCGCAGTGATCCTCGCACAACACCCGCGGGTCCACGGGGCTGTCGCCGACCTCTCGTCCGGGGTAGGGGGGGGGCATTGCAGTGACTCGCGATGGCCTGAATGGGCGCTCGCTGTACCTGGTCCCTTCTTCTCCCCCCTCCTTTCCTCACTCCGCGTCCTCCTCAACGGTGGAGCCGCAAGGCGTCGTGCCGGCTGCAGGGCAATCGCGAAACATCCCCACGGCCACCTCCCCCTGCATCCGTCTCATCCCCTCCCCTTGCCCTGCCCCTCTTCCCTTCCCTCCTGTTCGCTTCTGCCTGCTCCCCTCTCCTCCATGATTTCTCTTTTTAGTGTGAAAGAAGCTACCTCCACCTCTCTCTCCCTCTCTCTCTCTTTCTCTCCCTTCGCACCATAAGACGTGTCCGTAGGCCGGGCGGGCCGGGTCGCTGAAGACTTCCGAACCGCTTACTACCCTGAAGCTAAACAAGTCCAAATGTTACACCGATGGCGGGCCAGTCGTCTGCCGAACGTGGCACTCGCTTGTGACTGCGCGCAGACATCATCCACTTACACGGTTCCCTTCGCGGCAGGTTGGTCCAAAGCAGCGGGAACGAAAACGGGACGCGGCAAGAGTGATTACCGTCGAACGTTGAAAAGCACATGCAACACCGTCGCGCGGGCACAGACGCACAGACGAACACGCACCACCCCCCCCTTCACAAGCACGCGCAGACGCGCGCACGTACACTTTTGAGCGAGCGGCGCCAACGGTCATCAAGCGCAAGCAGCAATTTGAAGTGCGAATTGCGATCGAGCGTTGCCGACGGGGCAGTGCAGAACCCACGCACGCACACGCCCACGCACGCACCTGTTGGACGGCAGCGACCCCGCGCGCGGCGGCGAGGTGAAGGAACCGTAAGCAGTGCGCGCGGCGGCCTGGCTCACTCTGGCACACACGCACACACACACGCATTCACATATTCACACACTCACACACACACACACACACGCTTGCACGCACGCACGCACGCACGCACGCACGCACGCACGCACGCACGCACGCACGCACGCACGCACGCACGCACGCACGCACGCACGCACGCACGCACGCACACACACACACACACACACACACACACACACACACACACACACACACACACACCACACACACACACACACACACACGCTTGCACGCACGCGCACACGCTTGCACGCACGCTCACACACGCACACACACACACACACACGTACACGAACACACACACAC
The DNA here is from genome assembly GCA_963575745.1 of Prorocentrum cordatum. Classification (NCBI taxonomy): domain Eukaryota; class Dinophyceae; order Prorocentrales; family Prorocentraceae; genus Prorocentrum; species Prorocentrum cordatum. The sequence goes on from CAUYUJ010005225.1 coordinate 439,128, forward strand.
ACACACACACGCACACACACACATACACACACACACGCGCAGACACGCACGCACGCACATGCACACAAACACGCATACGCACACGCACGCGCGTGCGCGTGCAAACACGCAAGTGTCGAGGGCCATTTGATAGCTTCTTGTCCTGACTGCTATGCTTGGCATTGCTTTGCATGTGGCTCCCTTGCTGCGCAAGGCTATAAGCTCATGTGTTTGGTTATAACTTATGTTGCTCTGCATTCGCGTGCCTTGCGTGATATTGACATTTGTCAACGTTGTTGTGTTACGCTATGCTGTGTTGTGGCACGTGATGGCTCGCTATCGCACTATACCGTGTGCGCGTCTTTTCTTTGCCATGCGTTGAGTTGCGCCACTGCGTCATGCGTTGCTATAGTATGGGTCGCGTTCCTTCGGTGAGGTGGGGGAGAGGATAAAGGAATACCACACGCTCAATAACGAAGGGCAGCAACATACACATGCGTTCAACCAGAGGGTAGCACACCCCAGCACGCTTCAAACTGGTATGGCATATGCGATGCAGTGCTACGGTAGTTATCCAGCAGCGTAACGCTATCGTCTTTGTGCACGCACAGGTGTGCAATGCCGAGTTGTGCTGCGTAAAGCTTTGCTAGGCGATGGAAGCGACGGCAGTTTGCAAGGCGCAAAGGCCAGGCAGAGGGCCCCGCGACCGATGACACCACATGGCTCTTTGCACCAAATACTGACTCTCCGGCTGAAGCCACACCCTATGCTCGGGAAGGGGTGGGGAGAGGGCCGTTTTTTCCGCATGGCGCTCTGTGTGAGTTCCGTCGCTTCGCGGCCCGCTGCCCGCCCACTCAGGGGCGGAAGAGAGTTGGAAGGAGGGGGGGCAACAAGTGCAGCCTGCACGAGCCTAGAACGGCTGGGCCACTGAGGGCAAGACCAGCTGGGGCAAGCCCGAGGAGGTTCAGAGGAGCTCGAACGAAAACGAGACCCCGGAGGACCGCGACGACCTCGCTGCCCGCGCCCGCTGCCGCGGCGGGCGCGCCGCGCGCCGCAACTCTTCGGCCTCTCCCGCTCGACGCGGCCGCGGCGAAGCCGGGCTCTGCACACTTCGCCTGCCGCCGGCGGCGAGGCAGAGGCAGTCCGCACCAGCGCGGGGCGAGTCGGGGCGACCGACGGGCAGACGGTCCGGCGTGCAATGAGGGAGAAGGCGAAGGCGAGGGCGGCCGCGCGAGGGGTGGAGGGGGAGGGAGCTCACTGGCCATCGCTCCGACGTCCATTCCCTGTGTTTTTTTCGGCATCGTGCGTGGTTTTTTCGCCAAATGATCAAGGATGCTCCTCGATGGTCCTCGCCGAAGGAAAAATGCACACGTCCGAGCGATGCCAAGCTCAGACGTGGAAGAGTTCTGCGGTGGGCGGGCTCTGTAAACATGAAGCCATTTCGAGGTCTCGACGGAGTCTGGCCGACACGCCGCAACGTTGCGCCTGCGCACGCTCCTGGGTGGCCCCGTCGCCCTCCCTCCCATTTGGCGCTCGGTGCTCGGGATTCGGGGCTCGGGGTTCGGTCACTGCGGAGTTTGGGGGTTGGCGTCCTGCGATTGCTGTACGTGGACTGTGTGCTTGGTGCTTGGTGTTCGGGAGTTGGTGTGCTGTGTCTGGTGTTGGATGCACGATGCTTGGCGTGGCGGGGATGGCTCCTCGGCAAGCCGGAATTGAGTCCAACTGGCTGGAGGTGGGACCATCCAGCGAGCAGTCACGTTGGCCAGAAGCCTCCTGTCCACAGGCGTGCGACGTCCTGATCGTTCCCATGCGGGGTCCCTGGGAATCCCGACCCTTGCCCCGGGACCCGCGTCTCGGCCCGGGCCGTTCCCTGACGGCCCCGGAGCCTGGCAAGGGCCCCTCGGGGCCGAAGCCTGGCCAAAAAAAGCCTCGCGCCCGTGCTTTGTTGCTTGCTTCGTTTACCTCGCATCCTGACTCTGACGTCGCGAGCATGCTTGCGTCTCCACATCTCCACAGCACGAGGGGCCCAGGAGCCATGCGGGGCGCCCCCCCGCAAACCCCGACCCGGTCGCGCCTCGAGCACCTTGTCGAGGCACTGGCCCAGGAACATGTCCTGGCCAGCTTCTGCCTCCTCCTCCTCCTCGTCCTCTTCCTTTCTCCTCCTTCCTCCCTCCTCCATCTCTTCCTCCTCCTCCTTATTATCAATATTCTCCTTATCCTCCTCCTCTTCCTCCAGTTCCTCCCCCTGCTCATTCCTCTCCTCGCTCCCACTCTCGCTCTCGCTCTCGTCCCTCCCTCCCTCCTGGCCTCCTCCCTGCCCCCCCTCCCCCCTATCCCCCCTCCCTCCTCCCTCCTCCCCCGTGGCCCCCCTCCCTCTCCATCCGACCGCTGCCCTGAAGCCCAGCACTCGGGCGCAAACCTCTGGCCACGATCGGGCCCCAGCCTCGCCATCGCTCGGACGCCCATTCCCTGTATTTGTTTCGGTTTCGTGCGTGCTTTTTTCACCAAATGATCAAGGATGCTCCTCGATGGCCCTCGCCGAAGGGAAAATGCACACGTCCGAGCGATGCCAAGCAGCTGGGAAGGGGGCCGCCGAGCACCGGGCCAGAAGCGGACCCAGGGCGCCGACGTGGAGCGGCCGCCTGCGACGAAGAGGCGCAGGTCTCTCTCGATAGCAGGTGCGAGCGCATGCTGCAAGCGCAGAGTCTGTCTGGGGGGAGTCGAATCGTTCGACTCCCCGATCCCTCGCCCTCTCCCACTGGCACTCTCTCTCTCTCTCTCTGCTCTCTCGCTCTGTACATATATATATATATATACACACATATATATATGGACAGCCCCCCAAGGGATTATACCTTTCGCCTCTTCTGCGTACTATTCATCGTCTTCAGTTTCTGTTTCTTCTTCGTCTGTCGCATTCGTGTTCTATAAGTCTTCGTTATCTGTCTCTCTCTCTCTCTCATCCCCTTCTCCTCCTCCTCCTCCTGCGGGAGCGTGACGGTCCACGCTCTCTCTCTGTCTCTCTTTCTCTTCCTCGCTCTCTGTCTCTCTCTCTCTCTCTCTCTCTCTCCGCCCCTGAACATGTCCCAATGTCCCCCCCCTACTTCTCATGATCACTCCCATCCCGCTTTTTGCTGTCCCACTGTATATGTTCTCGTTTGATTTTGCCTCGGTGCATACGTCTCTGCCCGTAAGCTGCTCTGGCCTTGAATATGTTGCTCCCCATATCCTAAGGATGGGTTTCTTGTTACGTCTCCGACCGCGCCGACTCCTCCTTCACCTCCCTCCTCCTCTTTCCTCACGAGAGAAGGATGATGATAAGGATGCTCATGATGATGGTGATGCTGGTGATGATGCTGCTGCTGATGATAATGGTGGAGCATGGTGGTGGTGATGCTTATGGTGATGATCCTGATGCTGATGCTGATGCTGATGCTGATGATGATGATGATGATGATGATGCTGATGATGGCGATGATGATGACGGTGATGAGGGTCGCCATGATGCTATACAGCTTAGCACTGTCGAGCCCCATATCTTTAAGATGGGGCCCTTGCTATTCCCCAAATACTGAGGATGGGATTCCCGTTATTACTTCGGCCGCGCCGAGCACGCACGCACGAAAATACACACACACACACACTCCTCCTCCTCCTCCTCCTCCTCCTCCTCCTCCTCCTCCTCCTCCTCACGATTCAGTGTCACTTAGAGTCACGCTCATGGCTAGTACTCAGGTTATGATATAATGATGATGGCGGTGCTGATGACCAGATTTGCCGATGGTCATCATACTGATGAGGACGATGATGATACTGATGCTGTTGATGGCGACCATGGTGGTGATGCTGCTGAGGATGATGCTAATGATGCCCATGCTGCTGCTGCTGCTGTTGCTGTTGCTGCTGCTGATGCTGATGATGATAATCACGGCGGACCAGATTTGAAGATGTCTCGGTCGAGGCGTTGGGTTCAGCACCCCGAAGGGGGGCCATCAGGGTGGATATCACTCTCCCGTTCGCGCCCAGAGTGCGGGGATGTCTCGAGCGGCTTGCCTGTCTGCATCCTCAACAGCATCCGCTTTCGGAGCAGATGTTGAGGATGACTCTGGCGAGGCGCTGGTTTTCGCACCCCCGAGGGGGGGGCCTCGACTGCGGGGATGTCTCAAGCGGTTTTCCTGTTCGAGCCCTGAATTCCCTTCGCTTTCGGTGCAGAGTTTGAGGATGTCTCGGGCGAGGCGCTGGTTGTCGCACCCCAGGAGGCCCAGATTGCGAGTTTGGGTGACCAGATTCGTCAGCGTTCAGAGCATGCTCTGAGGATGCCTGGGGTGAGGCGCTGGCTTTCGCATCACAGAGGGGCAGGACTGCGAGGATGTCTCGAGCGGTTTGCCTGTTTTGGTGGCCAGGCTCGTCTGCGTTCAGGTCGAATCCTTGACGTTTTACGTATGTCCATATAGATTGCCCCCTATCACTCCAACCCTAGGTGTTGTACGTATGTCCTATAGATGTGGCCTCTCCTGGGGCACGAAGCCTTGGTGTTTACGAGATGCCTGGAGGCGGGAATACTTGGACGAGACGGTCTTCAGGGCTGCCAACCGTGTTTCGAAGCCATACTTGGGGGACCAGCTGTTCTGCCGAGGGTTGTTTCCTGACCCAGGCCGGTTCGTTTTTTCGCAGATCTGAAAGGGTCGCGGAGGACCCTTACACTATGAGGATCCATTGGCCCAGAGTAGGTTTGTCGACTTCAGCGGACCAGCATGTGTACACGGACGGTTCGGGTTTCGAGATGCTGTGGCCGTCCCCACGTGTTGCAGAATGGTCAATGGGGGCGTCTGGTTATAGTGGGGAGATTGTTTCCGCACTATTCGGTATCGTCCCACTGTTGGAATAACCAGATCGATTGCAAGAGATGGAACGGATTTTGCTGGGTTGATGCTATCGAGGAACGCTGTCGCGGCCGCAGGTACGACGGTGCATATTGACTGTTCTGGTACCTCAGGGTGTGCTGCGCTACTTGGGGCCTCTTCGTTGTCGTGGGCGTCGGAGCCGAGAGCCCACTGGTGGGCTTAGATTGGTGATCGCCTACAAGGGGTCAAGTTTGCCAAAGTGAAGTCCCACCTGCCCTACTATGCTATGCGTGATGGAAAAATGCCCCCATCGAGATTGGAGAGGCAATCAAGAAGCGGACCGTCTTGCCAAAGAAGGTGCTCAACCGATTCGAGCGGCCGAGAAAGACCTTCTTCTCCTTGAGGGTTGTCATGGCGAAGCGTGTCGCTAGGTTCGGTGGTCTCCAGCAGACATGGTTGTCGCAGTCATCTTGTCGAGATCATGTCGGGTTCGAGTGGATGAGCAAGATGAAGCTCGAGCAGATTCCAGGACTACCCATCCCTTCGTGTTGTGTGGATGCGGATGTCCAGCAGGATGAGCGGGCTCCTGAAGAAGAGCCTGATGAGTTCATGCCGTCGCCATGGCTGTGGTGTGGGCATGCTATCCGTCGTGCTGTTGTTTGGGATGGGGATGTGCAAGTTGCTTCTATGATTTATTGTGGCACTTGTGGGAGCAATGTATCGTGGGAGTCGAGAGCACGTGCCGAGTCTCGTTGTAAGCTCCTGGTGCACTGTAAGCCCCCCACGCAGACGGGCGTGAAGAACCTTGTGATGATCTCTCAGGGTTGCCACCCGCTCCCGTTGTCGCCCTTCAAGGTTCACGATGCTGGAGGCCTGTGTGAAGCTGGGAAGGCCCAGTGGAGGCCTTTCTTGGAGGCGGTCGAGGAGTTCGGTAGGAGTGAGGCCTAGGCGTCGCCTGCGCGTGTCTCGACTTCGGTGTTTCGAACGAGGAGTGGGGCCCCAGGGATTGACCTCCAGAGGGGTTCGGCCCTTTGAGGTCTCTCCGAGGCTGAAGCCGAGGACCTGGGCTGCCAGGCCCGCGAGCGGGCCCGCTCCCGTTCTGTGGAGGAGGGGAAGCTCCTCCCCGGTGGGCCATGGCGGCCTCGTGCCCGCTTGGCACCCCCCTGTGCATGCCGAATGTGGTAGCACCTTTCAGCCGTAGAGCGAGCGAGGGTTTTGGTGGGAAGGAGGGCAAGGAGGAGGAGGAGGAGGAGGAGGAGGAGGAGGAGGAGGAGGAGCAGCAGGACAGAGCCAGAGGAGGAGGAGGAGGAGGAGGAGGAGGAGGAGCAAGAGGAGGAGGAGGAGGAGGAGGAGGAGGAGGAGGAGGAGAAGGAGGAGGAAGGAGGAGGAGGAAGGAGTTTCTCTGGTGAGGGGCCAAGGAGGAGGAGCAGCAGCAGGACATGGCCAGAGGGACCGACCCGTAACAGCAGTGGCAGGGCGCGCGATCCCCGCACCGGCGCGCGGGCGCCGCGCGGCGCCGGGCACGGTCCTCGCCCCAGAGGCCGAAGTCCTGCTTCTCCACGCAGTTCTTCGGGGCCTTGCCGTCGAAGGACGCCTCGTAGTCCTGCGGGAAGGGGGAGGGGGACGAGGAGGAGGAGGAGGAGGAGGAGGAGGAGGAGGAGGAGAAGGAGGAGGAGGAGGAGGAGGAGGGGAGGAGGAGAGGAGGCGGAGGAGGAGGAGGAGGAGGAGGAGGAGGGAGGAGGAGGCCAGAGGAGGAGGAGGAGGGAGGACGAGGAGGAGGAGGAGGAGGAGGAGGAGGAGGAGGAGGAGGAGGAGGAGGAGGAGGAGGAGGAGGGAGGAGGGTGGAGAGAGGAGACGAGAGGAGGAGGAGGAGGAGGAGGGGAGGAGAGGAGGAGGAGGAGGAGGAGGAGGAGGAGGAGGAGGAGGAGGAGGAGGAGGAGGAGGAGGAGGAGGAGGAGGAGGAGAGGGAGGAGGACGTTCTGCTGCAAGAGGTCCAGGGACACGTTTGCCGTCACATTCTGAACCTCCTGAGGTGCCCCGAGGCTTCTGCGGGATCCCCGGGGCCATCGGGGGGGTCGGGAACTTCCGCAGGGCACGCGCTGGACAGGAAGACGCGGACGCGGAGACAAGGACCCTCTGGTGCTCCGGAGGGACCCTGGTGTTGTAGCCGCTGCTCAGAGCAAGGTCGGGGAGAGCCTGCTCGTGGCCTAGGCTGGCGGTGACCTGAAGCTCGGTGCCGAGCACGGGGGGCGGCAGCCGAGGAGGGGGCGGGCCTTCTCGGAAGGCTCGGAAGCCCCCCCGGCCTTTTGAGAGGGCGTCGAGGCCTTCCCAGAAGGCACAGACAGCAACTCTCAGCAGGCACGAGGGCTTCTCGGCGGCGAGCCCGGGGGGGAAGCGAGAAGGGGCGGGCCTTCTCGGCAGGCTCGGAAGCCCCCCGGCCTCCCGAGAAGTCTTCGAAGCCTTCCCAGAAGACACAGGCAACAATTATCAGCAGCCACGAGAGCTTCTGAGAAGTCCCGCCGCCTGGTGAGGAGGCCTCCTCCTTCTCACTTCTTCCCCCCCGCGCTCGCCGCCGAGTCTACGCATGCCGCTCGCTGCTCCTCGTAGCCCTCAGTCGGGCATGCCCCTCTACAGGAGGAATACTCAAACGTAGCATAAAACCTAATATGGGAACGACTTCATGCTTGCTTTTTTTTGGGGGGGGGGGGAATATGAGATGGTTATTTGTCATGCTCCTTCCAAAATCCGCCCTGTCGGAGGACATGACGAACCAACAACACACCACACCCATACCCATAGGGGGGTCGGAGAGGGCCATGGGTGCGTGCTGCCGAATGGGGGCCCCCGCTCGAACGGGAGCGTTCCCCAGGGTCCGACAACCCGCGCCCATACCCATAGCCAGTCCTCCTCCCAACGATCCCCCTATGGGTACGGGTGTGTGCTGTCCGTTCGCGAGGACATGCCCGACCTGGCCGTAGCCCGAAGAGGCCGAGCAGGGGGCGAGCGAAGAGCGGCGGGCACCCCACTCGTGCCCCCGCCGAGCCCCCCTCCCCCCCGGCCGTGGCCCTGCGCGTGGCGGCGCGGCGGCTGCGCAGCTGCGAGCGCCGCCTCCTTCTCTCGAGGCCTCCCGGAGGAGGATCGGAGTGCCCAGACCCCCTGCTTTCTTTATTATCCTCCTCTTCCTCCTCCTCCTCCTCCTCCTCCTCCTCCTCCTCCCCCTCCGCCTCCGCCTCATCCACCCCCTCGAGCAATGACAAAAATGACGACGGGAAGTCTTTCCGAATTTTCGGCCCCTGGGGGCCCTCACGGGGCCCCGTGGCCGTCGAATGATGACCCAGGGTGACAAAGCGGTCCCGGGGAATGAGTCGATCACTCTGGGGGTCGACGTCATGACAAAATCGTGTCGCGGGGGGTCTGGGTAATTAGGCGGAGTCGGAGGACCGCGCCGCCTCGCCGCTGCATCGGCGATGCACCCTCCACGTGGGCGGCGC
>CAUYUJ010005225.1:457441-539941 GCA_963575745.1 Prorocentrum cordatum
TCTTAGAACATACGCCCGATGTGTTGCAACAAGACAGTCCCCGCCAGAAATGTTATGAGAACATTTCGTGGGAGCCACACAAGGTTCTCAGAACATTGTCTGGTAGGGCTATAGGCGAGCCAGGACGCTTCGCCACTTCTTGAGGCACGTGTCGCGATACTGCCAAGAACTCCCACGGAGGTCTCGGCCCAGCCCGCCAGCCACCCGCAAAGCCCGGGAACAGTCTGTTCCCCTTGGCCCTGTCTCGTCCAGGACGGCCAAGATGGCTCCAGATGGCCTCCAAGAGGCCTCCAAGACGGGCGAGATGGCCCCAAGAGCGCGCAGGATTGTCCCACGATGGGCTCTTAGACGGTCCAAAGATGCTCCCAGCACCGCCAAGATGGTCCAAGAGAGCCCAAGGCGGCCCACGAAGCGCCAAAGAGGCCCCTGAGACGGCCCACGAGGCATCCAAGAAGTCCCCCAGGAAGGCCCGAAGAGGCCAAAATCATTGACTTTTAAATGGTTGGCGACTTCTGGCATTTGCTTGAAAACTGGCTTCCGACGGCCCACGGCGGCCCAAGAGGCCCCAAAAATTATCCAAGATCTTCCAAGAGGCCTCCAAGATGGCCTCAGCACGGCCTAAGAGGCTCCCAAGACAGCACCCAAAGGGCCCCAAGACGGCCCGGGATGCGGTACCACTTCTTGGGCCCTCGGGAGGGGTTTCGGCGGGGGCCCAGAAGGTCTCGAGGACCTGCCCGGTCCAGCGCAGCCAACGTGTACGTCCTTCAGCAGTACCCTGGGGTCGCCGCCGTGGTGCGTGGCGGGGTCCCACCTGCGCAAACCACCTAGCAACCTTCAGCACGATCCTGCACCCGACGAAATGCTTGCTCGCAAGGATCCTGAGAGCAGGACACCCTGTCTGGGTTTCCTCACGACGCTGGGATGACACCATATCTGGCGAGCTGCAGGTGGGCTGGCCCTGGCTCTGGCTCGGGAGATGTTTGCTGTGGCATTCGGCCTGAGCTTCCGGCCACGCAGAGGCCCTGGAAGAAACGGACAGATCGCATCCAAGATGGCCAAGACGGACCAAGATGGCCCCCAAGCGTCCAACATAGGGCTCGAGCTAAACAGAGTTTGTCGTTTTCGTTTTCGTTATGTTTTCGTTCTTCCCTTGCTGCGAAACGAGATCAAGACGAAAATGGGCCACGAAATCGCCCAAACACTGTTCAGCTCGAACCCTGGTCCAACATGGCCCCAGGATGGCCCAATCCTGGGAAAGCTAGAACGCCGACCAGAGTGTGCACACCGTGCGCCTCAAAGACGGCCAAGATGGCCCGGGATGGCCTCCAGCACGCCCCAAGACGGTCCAAGATGGACTCAGCGATGCCTCCGAGACGGCCGAGATGGCCCGCCGAGATGGCCCCAAGAGGGTCCAGGATGCGATAGCCCTCTTGGGGGTCGTTCGGATCGTCCTGGGGGCCTTCGGGGCGCGCCCAAGCTGTCCACCTAATCTAGAATAACAAAACATGACACGAACATAAACGTTGGACAGTCCGCGCGGATCTCCCAGATCTGCGCTGGACCACCCTCCCTGGCACGCGGAGCGCGCCTGGGGCGGCGCGGGAGGCGGCGCCGGAGGGGGCCCAGCGCGGAACCAACAAAACCGGGCGGAGCGCCAACAGTTTGTGTTTGTGCCGTTTTTCTGTTCTTCGGCAATCGGCTGTTTTTTCCAGTGATGCTTGGATTCCCCCCCTTTTCCAATCTTCCGAGCGTCCAGGACGGCCCCGGAGGCCTCCGGGGACCGGCCTAAGATGGTTCAGCGTGGCCCCACGAGGACTTCCAGATATGGTCCAAGAGAGAACCCATCCTGAGCAGTGTTTTGGGCCGTGTCTTGGGACGTCTTGGCGGTCACATTGGGCCATCTTGGCCGCCCTGGAGACGGGCGCCAAGAGGACATCATTATTTTGCGAAGATGGTCTCCCAAGCGCCGTCGGCCGAACGACCCGCGGCGCGGGATCCTTGGGCAACGCGGTTAGCCGACCCTTCATGAACAGTCTTGAGCCATCTCGGGCCGTCTTGTCGGCCACATTGGGCCATGTTGGCCGCCTTGGAGGCGGGCGTGCAGATCCCCAGCAAGCAGCCTTGGGCTATCTTCTGGGCCGTCTTGGCGGTCACACTGGGCCATCTTGGCCGCCCCCGGAGACGGGCGTGCAGATGATGGTCGGCTCGCGGGCTCTTGTCGGCCCAGGGGCGCCCTACACACAACCCGCACGAGAAGGACGCACGAGAAGGATGCGAGGGGCCTCGGAGGGCCATGCCGACGCTTTGCGAGCGGGGCGCGGCCAGCGGAAGCGCCCCAGGATGGGCCGAAGGGGAAGGATGCCAGGGCAGCCTTGGAAAGTTGCTCATTCCTGCTGCGCGGGTTGACTTAGAGGAAGAAGCAACAGCGCAAACATCAACTGTTGTGGGTGCGCGCGGATTTCTTGGATCCGTGCTGGACCCCCCTCCCTGGCGCGCGGAGCGTTCCAGGGGCGGCGCCAGAGGCGCCGCTGGGGGGGCCCAGCGCGGGTCCAAGAAATCCGATCGGAGCGCCACAAGTTTCTGTTTATGGCATGTTCTCTGCTTCGACAGCTGGGCCCTAAGATGGCCCAAGAAGGCCCAGCGGGTGCGCGGTTTCCCCCGGGGCCGTAGGCGACCCGAGGAGGAGGAGGAGAAGGAGGAGGATGATGAAGAGGTGGAGGAGGGGGAGGGGGAGAAGGAGATGGAGGAGGAGATGGAGGAGGAGATGGAGGAGGAGGAGGAGGAGGAGGAGGAGGAGGAGGGAGGAGGAGGAGGAGGAGGAGGAGGAGGAGGAGAAGGGAGGAGGAGGAGGAGAGAAGGAGGAGGAGAGGTCAAGCAGTACGCGAAGCAGGAGGGGGGAGAGAGGGAGGAGGGGGAGGGGGCTTTGGCTCCGAGTAGTCTGGCGGAGGGGTGCTCGGCGTGCCGAATGTGACATCATTCTGCGGCCGTTCCGGGATGGCCTTCGGCCCGCGTGGCGGGCCACGCGGGAACCTCGGGCAGAATCTGGAACTCGTCTCCAAGACGGCGAAGATGGGCCAAGCTAGCCTTTCAGACGAACCCAAGGCGCCTCTGGGGCGTCCAGCATAGCCGAACCAAGATGGACTCAAGATGGCCTCCAAACCCACTTTCCAGACGACCAAGATATGCCCCCTAAGGGTGTCAAAGACGGCCTCAGAGGCCCCCAGTACCAGCCCGAGGCCCCATAGGGCCCTGGAACATCCCAAATGCACGAGAATAACCCCAACGCATAAAGACGGCCGAAAGGCCCCCCCCCCCACACTCAGTGTTCCCCACATAATTTCCCGACAGCTGGCGGAAGACGCAGTCCCAACAAGCCCACATAGGCACTACCAGGAGGCAAGGGACGGCGGTGATTCGCCAGATGCGCCTTGTCATCTTTGTGCCAGCGGTACCGCCCTGAGCGCGTGCGCAAGGAGTCAGATGGCTTGGTCAGCCTCCTGGTGCCCTGCCTGCAGCTGGACCAGCCTTGGAAGTCTCCCTGGCGAAGGCAGAGAACGGAACATCCCCCTCCCTCCTGGCTGCGCTGACCCCCTCCTCGTCCTCGCCTCGAGCGCCCCGTGGCGCCACGTGGCGGCTCCGGCAGTGCGGCCGGCCGCGGCCGCGTCTCTCCCCCCCCCCCACCCCGCAGACCGCCTCGCAGCAAGGGGGGCCCTCCCGGGCTCTCCTGCCCACGTGGGCCCCCGCCTCCACGGCGCCGGCGGGCCGCTCAGGTCTTGGACTGCCGACGGGGAGGCGGTGCGGCGATGCCGCGGCGCCCCAGCTCCTCGGTCCAGCGCTCCGCCCGGTGGAGGTCGTCGCTGCAGATGCACTTGCTGAGGAACATTGCCAGCGTGGCGGCTCTCACGTCGGCGGTCTGCAGCGCCACCGTCAGCCAGCGCTCGGCACCTGCCAGGTTGCCCGCCTGCGTGCACGCCTGGATGACCCACTCGTAGCAGGAGGCGCTCGGCGTGAGGGCCGCCTCGTGCATCTGGGCCAGCCAGCGCTCGGCCCTCCGGTCGTCGGCGGACTTCACGCAGGCGTGGATGACGGTGCTGTAGCTCACGCTGTCAGGCTGCACCCCCCTGGCCCGCATGCGCGGGATCCACGAGTCTGCGCGCACGTGGTCCCCCGCCTTCACGCACGCGTGGATCACGGAATTGTATGTGAGCACCCCTGGACTGAGGCCCGCCGTCTCCATCCGTGCCAGCCACTCCTCGGCGCGGTTCGCGTCGCCGACGCGAGCGCAGACGTTGATCCGCCACCATGCCCTCGGCGCGTTGTAGCGTGTTAGATTGCTAGGCTATGTCGCCAGTGCTTCTAGGCTCTTGATGGGCTGCCAAGACGCCCCCCAGCGCCCGAGGCGGCCTAAGAGGCCCCCTCAAGAGGCAAAGCAACGGACAAGGAGAGGGCGTTCAAGATCTGCGCCAATTCACACAAGGCAATGAACTGGAGCGGGTCTTAACCTTGCCCTCCTTCCTGGTGTGCTGCGGCGCTGGCACGGCGGCGGAAATTGGCCACAGGCAGCCGGATGAGCGAGTTAAAGGTGACGCTGTTGCTCTCCACGCCAGCCGTGCGCATGCGCTCCATCCACTGCTCGGCGCGAGTGAGGTCGCTCGACTTGGCGCAGGCGTGAATCATCGTCGAATACGTGACCACATCTATGGACACGGCGGCCCTGATCATGTGGTCCATCCACTTCTCTGCACGCTCGACCTCGCCACGCTTGGCGCAGGTGCTTATCAGCGCGTTATACATGAAACTGCTGGCCTCCAAGCCTGCCGAATGCATTCGCTGGATCAGGCGCTCCACCCGGGCACAGTCGTTCTGCTTGGCCACGGCGTGCAGCAGGGTGCCATAGATCTTGATGCTTGGCTGCAGGCCGGCCTCCTCCATGGCCACGAGCCACTTCTCGCCACGCGCCGTCTGGCCAGCGCGCGCGCAGGCGTCTATGCAAGTCGTGTAGCTCACCGCGTCGGCCTCGACGCCCTTCTGCAGCATGAAGGTCAGCCAACGCTCGGCGCCCAACGGGTCCTTCGCGCGGGTCGCCGTGGCGATGAGGGCGTTGAAGGTAAACAGGTCTGGCTCGATGCCAGCCTTCTGCATCTCTTCGAACCAGTGGGCCGCCGCGGCCACGTCGGCGTTGCGCGTGCAGGCCTTGATCATGGTGTTGAAGCTCACGGAGTCCAGAGGCGTGCTGCACTCCTTCATCTGCCTCAAGCAGTCCGCAGCACCTCCGATGTCGCCGTTTCGGGCGTACACGTTCATAAGCAAATTGAAGCACACCGTATTGGGCTGGACGCCGCACTCGCGCATTCTCTTGAACCACATGTGGGCGCGCTGGCTGTCTCCGCAACGATTGCAGGCTCCCAGCATCATATTGTAGCACACCACGTCAGCCTCCACGCCCTCCTGGAGCATGCGCAGGAGCCACCGCTCCGTGCCCTCTATGCTGAGTATCGTTTAACCGATCCCCATACCCACCAGCGTGTGCCGGCCCCCACTGGCTGATTTATCCCCCTAGATGGGGATATAGGCCGTATTATTCGGGTCTCGAGGAGTGTATCCCCAACTGGGGGTGTAATTTGGTGGGGGTCTCGAAGGGGATGAGCATGGGGATGGGGATCGGTTAAACGATACTGAGATGTCGCCACTCTTGGCCAGCAGGTCCAAGACCGAGGTGTAAGTGTTCACCGTAGGCTGAACTCCCTGCGCACGCATGCGGTTGATCCACGAGTCCGCCCGCTCGCAGTCGCCAGCCTTGGCGCAGGCGTGGACGACCGCGTTGAAGCAGATGACGTTAGGGGCCACACCGCCCTGCTGCATCCGTGCCAGCCACGCCTCCGCCCGGCTCACGTTGCCCGCCTTGGCGCACGCGTGCACGACGGAGCTGTAGCTGATGACGTTCGGCTCGGCCCCGCACTGCCACATCTCGTTGAGCCACCTCTCCGCGCGGTCGGCGTCGCCCGCGCGCGCACAGGCGTCGATTACAGCGTTGTAACTCAGCTCGTCGGGCACCAGCCCGAGCTCGGGCATCCTCGTGAGCCACTTCTCGGCGTGCGCCAAGTCGCCGGCCTTCGCGCACGCGCTGATGGTGATGTTGACGCAGATGGTGTTCGGATTGCCAAGCCCCGCCCGAGTGAGCTTCGTGAGCCACCGTTCTGCGCCCGCGGCGTCGCCAGCCTTGGCGTGGGCGTTGATCAGCGCGCCGTACATGGCGACAGACAGCGGCTGTCCCGCCGCTTGCATCTGCCAGGCGATCGCCTCCGCGTGCACCAAGTGGCCCGCCTTTGGAGCAGGGACCGACCGTCCCGGCATTCCGCTAGGCCTACGACGACATGTTCTTCGATCCCAGCAATGTTCCAAGAAGAAAACCCACGGTTCTTAGAACGTGCACCCGATGTGTTACAACAAGACAAGGTCGGCCGTAAAGGCTCCAAGAACAGTTCGCGCAGACCACAACAAATTTTTAGAACACTCTCTGGTTTGGACGTCCGAAATGGGTACGGAAACAATGGGTACAATGCCCAACAACAAGTGTTGTCCCAAACCACCAGCGGCCGCTGTTGGGCAGGCGGCCTTCTGTCTCGAATGGACACAGGCCGCGGCGGCGCGGACAGCGGGCCCTGTTCAGAATGAACTGGATCCGCTGTGGGGCGTTGTTTACCCACTCCTTCCGTGCCCCTGTCGGCCGTCCCGACCTGGTGGGCCTCTGAGAGGAGCCGGGGCGCTTCTTCGCCACCGCCCGAGCCTTCAGCGCGCCGTGCAGCCTGCCGGGCGGGCCGCTCGCCGACGGCGCCTCGCGCCCCTCCTCCGCGGCCGCGGGGGGGGCCGGGCGGGGCGGGGCGCCCGGCCGCGCGGGCGCCCCGGCGGGGGAGCGCCCGCCGCGCTGCCGGGCCGGCGCCGCGGGCTTCTCGGCGGCCCGCGCCGCGCCGCCGCCGCGGCAGAGCAGCTCGGAGAGCGGGAGCAGCACCGCAACGGCCGAGGCCTCCCAGAGCCCCGCGGAGCCTGCCCAGCCTCGAACTCATCCCTGTCCCTAAGATGGGCGAGCAGAAAGCGAGGGCGATCTTAGGGGCAGGCCCTCGGAAACAGAGGGAATCCTTCAGATCGGCATCGAGGTGAGGTGATGTCAAACATAGGGATAGGGATATGTTTCAAACTGGTAAGAGCCGCTCGCGGAGCGGGGGCCGCCCGAGAAGGAGCTCGTCTGCGTCTGGAGCAGCAGGGTCTCGTCTGCGCCGGCGGCGTCGCCCCCTCCCGCCCCAGGGCTCGCGGGCCCCAGGAGGTCCACGAGCGTCGCGATGGAGACGATGACTACCAGGGGCACGAAGCTCCTGATTACTGGTTCACGGAGCACTCTGATCAGGCTCATCAATGGTAAGGTATGGTATGTGGTGGGGAAGCAGGTCCTGGCATGAACGTGCGTCAGTGATTGGGTGCTCAACAACAGCCGCGAGCGGCCTTGAACCAACACGGATACGGGTTCACCGTCGCAACGCCCACCAGGCCGCCCATTGTACCAGACAAGCGCGCGGTGAGCTGCGTCGAAAGTCCGTCGATGCGATTCGACCTTGGGTCGAACCTGAGTCGAAGCTTGAGTCGAAATTGGGTCGAGCTTGAACCGAACTGGAGTCGAACAGATCCGTTAGGTGGGCCCGAGGAGGTCCTCGCTGTGGGGCCCCCCTGGACCCCAGAGCGAGGAGGGGTAATTCGGCCAAGATCTTCGCACCAGCGCGGGCCATCGAGCCAGCTGCGCACGAAAAGCTCGGCTCTAACGCCGATCCTTCGGCCAGCCACCTCCCCGAATCTTGCAGGTTCGTGTCTACAGTCCTCATAGGTGGGGTCGGAGTAGATGGGGTCGAAGGATCGCGCCGCATAGCCGATCCATCGGCGATGCGGCGCGATCATCCGACCCCATCCACTCCGACCCCATCTGGGAGAACGAGAGTGTCGTGCCGACCTTGGCGTTGGTTTCTGACGCCGCGTGGATCGTTCAACCCAGACCCCTGACGTCATGATTTTTTCATGACGTCGACCCCCAGAGATCTCGACCCATTCCCCGGGACCGGTTTTTCATCCTGAGTCGTTTTTTGACGCTCCCGAGGCTCGGTGAGGGCCTCCGGAGGCCGAAAATGAAGGAAAAACCGCCCGTCATGATTCTTTCATTACTCGAGGGGGTCTGGGAACCTTGAACGATCCACGCGGCTTTTCGATCGCCAGATCGTTTCGCATTGACCAGCTCGGGGCCGCACCACTCGTGCGGGGAAAAAGGCCCCCACGCGGGCAGATGTCAGTGCTCGCCTGCGTATCGCTGGCAGCACGAGACACGAGGGGGAACAACACAGTTGGCCGTTCGCGGCATAGGCCTTCCCTGCCCAAGACCCCCTTCACCCCTTTTCGCTGGTACTCCCCCCCCGCCTCCTTGCCTCCTCTTCATCCACTCAACCCGCCCCATCACAAAGGCGTTCATTCTCCTCCTCCACCTCCGTTTTGTCGTTCCCGTAGACCCCAGGCAACCCATAACATCGTCATGTGCGCTGTTTGCTTGGGGGGTCGGAGGAATGGCGTGAGCCTACATAATGCACGAATCACTCCACGACACGCTACCAAAACCTGGTGCACACGACCTCACGATAACCTAGCTTGCCCAAGCCAGTTCTACCCGAATGTCCCCGAGTATGCTGTGCTAGATTGTAGTACCCCCTACTCCCTCTGCCCTACGCTGCTCACGTTTGAAATCATAACTCCACGTCGCGTCCTTTCTTCGCCAACCGTATATACTTCCCACGGCTCATCCAGAGTCCTGCGGCTTCCTGGGGGTCCTCAGACTTCCACAAGACTGTTCCTGGAATGCCCCCAGGATCAGTTACAAAACGGATCTTCGGGAACTACACACAGTGCCTCAAGAGTTCCCGACGAAACCTGAACTCGAAATCGTCGCCCAGAATGGTACATTGTGTGTTCCTCCGGTACGGTCTTCATACACTTGGGCTCGTCAAGCCACCAAAGGGGAGTCCGAGTGACGCCGCGACAGTATTTCCGATGAGCCCTGTTGAGGAAGATGGACAATACAGGAGAGAAGTGCAGGGGGTCGAGGAAGAGGATCTGGGGGCTTCAGGTTCCTGAGGTGCCCCATACTTGCACCAACTTGCATGAGAAGCCTTGTTCCCAAGTCTGCAGCGCATATGAACTAACAATGTTGCATTTGAATATGGGCGGTGACTTCGGCACGCGTCTATTCTGATAAAGATGGCGTTTGCTTGTGCACAACACGTGGGTTCCCTCTCGTGGGAGCCAAGACATAAGCACCATGAGTGCTCCCCATCGCCTTAGTCGTCCTCCCCTATCCCCTCTGCCTCCCTGCCCGTTGTACCCGCCTCTGGTGGAACTCGCGGCAAGTGTCCTCTCTGCAACTCTCTTGGCTCTCCCGCCCATCGCGGTTCTCGTCGTCGGATGGACGGGGCAAATGCTGGACGCAAGAGCCGTGCGCTTAACATCGTCCATCGTGAACTACGGCAGCTAGCGTGTACTTTCTCGCGCTTGGGACTGGTTGCGCCATTGTGGTGTTGGAGGTTCCTCAACCTGTCAAGGGGGGGGGGGGGCGCAAGGGGGGGGGGGGGGGGCGGAGGACGAGGCTGATGAAAAGTCAGGTGATGAGAAGGGGGATGCCGAAGGGGAAGAGAAGGAGGAAGAGGAGGGGGAAGAGTAGGAGGAGAAACGGGTGAAGTAGCGCGGGGTAGCGTGAGGCAGAGGAAGAGAAATATACAAACAAGGAGCAGGAGGGGGAGGAGGAGGAGGAGGATGAGGAGAAGGAGGAGGAGGAGGAGGAGGAGGAGGAGGAGGAGCAGGAGGAGAACTATGAACAGGACTTGGAGCAAAATTTAGCGCACGATAATCCTGGGAGGATGCACGCATCATCCGCGCCCGTGGCATCCTGCCAGGAGAATGAGCGATGATGTGGCCGCGGGGAGCCCTGGCGCTAGAAAGAGATCCCGCGCTCCCTTCGTGAACCTGCTCGGGTGCTCGCCGGGAGGAGGTGGTGGATGGGGATGAGGGAAGGGAGGAGGAGTAGGAAAGGGAAGAGGAGGAGAAGGAGGAGGAGGAGGAGGAAATGGAGGAGGAGGAGGAGGAACAGGAGGAATGAGGGAACGTATTCCGTCCACTCTTTGCGGCGCTCTCCCCTCTGTATCAGGTTTAGATGTGGTCGTTTTTCGGTGTTCGTCCCTTCTCACCCCACCGCCTGGCAGGCGCATGCTGTGTGCCCATTGTGGACCCACTGGCTTTGTTTCTCTTTATCTCTCTGCGTTTTCGGCTGCGGCTGCCAGGCGTGGCCCGCTCGCTCACAGGCCTGATGTCGGCGATCGGTACCTTTTCTTGACGCGCGTACGCTGCGAGCCTCACGCTCCGAAGGGAATGCGCACCGCACCGCGGCTGCAAGCCCAACGGCAAGGCGACGAGATCTGCACATGTAGATTTGGGTGGGGCATGTCCCCTACAGGGGGATGTACGGCGACATATTATAATGATGCCCCACAAACGCCCCAGAATGACAAAAACACATGCTCAAAACATCGTCCCCGAAGGCTGTTTTGACTGCTTTTGGATATTTCTCCTGTAGAGGGACAGGCCCGACTTACATTATATATATATATATATGTATATATATATATACATATACATATATACACATCTCTAAATATATGCACACGCGGTGCCCTTCCTGGGCCCAGGATGTGCCCTTCCTGGGCCCAACATTATATTCATATACATATACATGTACACACACATATATATATATATATATATATATAGACATCTCCAACTATGCGCACATGCTTTACGGACCGTGACGGGAGGACTCCTCCATGGATCCTGGGCCCAGGATGGGCCCGGCCAGGGGCGGTGTCTTCTGAGTACTTCAATAACTCTGGGCCCCCTTCCCCGACTACAAGGGCCCCCCTCCCCGGACTACAAGGGCCCCCCCCTCCCCCAGACTACAAGGGCCCCGCCCCCCAGGCCCTCCCCAGACTACAAGGGCCCTCTCCCCCTGGAATACAAGGCCACCATTCCCCCCCCCGCTACAAGAATCCCCCCCAGACTAGAAGGGCCCTCCTTCCCGGACTACAAAAGGACCCCCCCAACAAAAAAACTACAAGGGCCCCCCCCCCCTTCCGGACTACAGGACCCCCCCCCCGGACTACAGGGCGCCCTCCACCCCCCACGACCATTGGGCACCCCAGAACTACTGCTCGGAGTACAGGCCTGCCGCTACCAGAAGGAACACGAAGCAAGGAACGAAACCCTTCTTTGGCTCCAGAGGCGCCTGGGTGCACAAGGGGTGCCAGAGGAGCAGCCATGGAAGGACCGAAAGAGCAGCGAGCCCCTTCGAAACCCAAGCTGCTCCGGATCTCGTTCGTCGTCTTGATTGCACCTGTGCTGATTCCGCCGCCCGAGACGAAGGGGAAGGACGGGACCCGGGGGTTTCGGTTGCGACCGCGTCGCGAAAAAAACCGTGATGCCGCGCCAACGCCTGCTGCGCGCTCGCCTTCGTCGCCGGTCATGACCGCCATCGCGCGCTTCCGGCAGCAACGGAAGCGTCCCGGATCGGCGGCACTGGCCGGAGGCCACTACAATAACCCGTGATGCCGCTATGCCCGGTGCGCGTTCTCGGTCGGTGGTCCCGGGAGGTCCCTGGAGGCGTCCAGAAGCCCTTGGAGGCCCAGAGAGGGCCAAACGCTGAAAACAATAGATCGGGAGGAGGAGGAGAGCGAGGATGAAGAGGAGGGATCAAATGATGATGGTGATGGTGATGGTGCTGATGATGATGATGATGATGATGATGATGATGACGATGACGATGGCGATGATGATGCTGATGACGAAGAGGACGAGGAGGAAACGGAGGTGGAAGAGATGACGCAACGGCCCATCCGCCAAAGGCGGCGCCACGCCACAAAAAGAGGATGACACTGCTGGTGCTGGGTGCTGGGCATTGCGCCAACAACTGGCCAGTCAGCGCCGGGACCGCGCTCGGCCGCCGCGGGAGGAAGAGGAGGAGGAAGAGGAGGTCTCCGCCGTTTCGTCGTTCCTCCTTCCGGCAAGAGGCCCAGGGACACACAATCCAAGGCACATAAATCCAAGGATTCGATGTATACCCACATATGTTTCTGGATGTTCGTCTTCCCCTCCACTTCCTATAGGTTCCATTTTTCATGGGGACAGACGAGTATTTGAGCTTGTGTGAGAGAAGTCCCTCCTGACTTCCCCCCCTCCAGGGGTCGTCGGGGGACCTACACACTCCGCCCCCAAGGGAGCTCTCTTTGCCCTTCGCGCTTCCATCTTGCCTTCTCTGCTTCTCTGCCTCCTTGCCTCTGAAGGAGGTTGGGGAGGGGGAGGAAGGAGGGTGGAGAGGAGAGGGAGGTGGAGGACGGGGGGGCGGAGAAGGAGGGGGAGGCGGAGGACAGGGAGGCGGAGGAGGGGCAGGCGGAAAAGGAGGGGGAGGCAGAGAAGCATGAGGGAGCATGTCGCGGGAGAGGCCGAGGAGGTGGAGGCGGAGGAGGTGGAGGGGGAGCAGGGGGAGGAAAAGGGGGAGGCGGAGGAGGGGGAGGCGGAGGAGGGATCTGCCCCCAGCCCCCCCCTTGGGCGCCCGAGTTGTCTTTGAGCACGGTCAGCAATCTGTGGCGGGGGGGGAGGACAGGGTCGCCCGTCGCCTGTCGTCGTCGCCCGTGGTCGCCCGCCGTCGTCGCCGTCGTCGTCGCCCGCCGTCGTCGCCGTCGTCGTCGTCGTCGTCGTCGGCGTCGTCGTCGACATCGTCGTCGTCGTCGTCGTCGTCGTCCGTCGTCGTTCGTCGTCGTGGTCGTCGTCGTCGTCGTCACCGTCGTCGTCGTCGTCGTCGTCGTCGTCGTCGTCGTCGTCCGTCGTCGTTCGTCGTCGTCATCGTCGTCGAGGTCGCCGTCTTCGTCGCCTTCGTCGTCGTCGTCGTCGTCGTCGGCGTCCTGGTCGTCGTCCTCGTCGTCAATCGCCATCGTCGTCGTCGTCGGCGTCGACGTCGGACGTCCGTCATCATCATCGTCGTCGTTGTCATCGACGTCCGTCGGCGTCGGCGTCGGCGTGGTCATGGTCCTCGTCGTCGTCCTCGTCGTCGTCCTCGTCGTCGTCGTCGTCCACGTCGTCGTCGTCGTCGTCCGTCGTCGTCGTGGTCGTTGTCGTCCGCCGTCGTCGCCGTCATCGTCGCCCACCGTCGTCGTCGTCGTCGTCGTCGTCGTCGTCGTCGTCGTCGTCGTCGTCGATGTCGTCGTCGTCGCCTTCGTCGCCGCCTCGGCGTCGTCGTCGTCGCCGTCGTATTCGTCGTCGTCGTCGTTGTCGTGGTCGTCGTCGTCGTCCGTCGTCGTCCGTCGTCGCGGTCGCTGTGGTCAGTCGTCGTCATCGTCGTCGTCGTCGCCGGCCTTGTCGTCGTCGTCGCCGTCGTCGTCGTCGTCGTCGTCGTCGTCCGTCGTCGTCGTCGTCGTCGTCATCGTCGTCATCATCGTCGTCGTCCATCGTTGTCGTCGTCGTCATCGTCGTCGTCGCCGTCGTCGTCGTCGTCGCCGCCGTCGTCGTCCGTCGGCGTCATCCGTCGGCGTCGCCGTCGGCGTCGACGTCGGCGTCGGCGTCCGTCGTCGTCGTGGTCGTCGTGGTCGTCGTCGTCGTCGTCGTCCTCGTGTCGTCGTCGTCGTCGTGGTCGTCGTCGCCGCGCGGGGGGGGTGATCGAGGGGGCGCAGCGCGGCAGTGCACCAAGGTCGGTCTCGCGCGGCGTGGCGAGACGGGAGTGGGGCAGGGGGAAGGGCACGAGGGGGGAAACAACACGAGGGGAGGGGCGATGTGAGGGGAGGGTCGTGGAAGAAGAAACGGCACAAACATACTGGTCGGAAGACCTGGGGAGAAACATGAAGTAGGAAGGCGTTGGAAGTAGCTTGGGCTTCCGCCCGCCCTCTGAGGACGGGGGCGAGAGGAATACCACTCGACTCTTGAAGTCGGAAGGCGCCTCAAGTAGATTGGGACTTAGGCATCCGAAAATACCAACTTCTAACGACCGGCGTGTAAATTTTCGAAGGTCCACGCGGACCGTCCACAGGCTGCATTCAACTGTTGCTTCTGCGTCGGGAGGGGCGGGAGCGCGGACGGCGAGTTGTGCGAGGAGTCGGTGAAGCATCAGGCATGGTTTTGTCCAGGATCTTGCCAGACGGGAGAAAGCAAAGGACGGCGGATTTTGGCGCTTTACTTCCAAGGGGTCTATCCACATTTGAGGTCACAGAAGTAATACGAAAAGGGAAGAAACAAACAAGAAAACGAACCGTAATACGAACCGTAATACGAATCGTAAGAGTAGCATTAAGAAGAAGAGCGCAAGTGATAAGAAGAATAACAATAGGAATAATACGAAAAAGGGGCAGGAGGGGTGAGGAAAGAGAGAAGGCAGGGGAGGCGAGGGAGAGAGAGGGGGAGAGCGCCGGAGGGGAGGGGCAGGAAGGGGGGGAGGAGAGTCGAAGTGCAGAGCTCCTCGGCCTCGAGGGCCCCAGGCGACGCAGCCGAGACGCTCGGCAGAGCTCGTCTCCCTCCCCTCCCGCCCCCCCCCCTATTCCTCCTCCTCTTCCTCATCGTTCTCACTACTCCTTGTTCATCTTCCTCCTCCTCCCCCACTTCCTCCCCCTCCTCTTCCCCCATCGTACTCCTGACGACACGGCGCCCCCCGCCAACCACAGGGAAGAAGGGGGGGACGGGGGCCGGTGGCTGACGAACGGACGGCTGACCTGGGCCGGCTCCTGGGACTGGGGGAGACGGGGCGCTCCCCGGAGAGCCAGCTGGAAGCTGCGGGGCCGCGTGCCCCTGGCTCTGGCCGAGCGGGGGCGAAGGCACGCCTCGGTGACCTGGGCCGCCTCCCGCTCGGAGGGACGGGCCTGAGCTTAGGTCGGGCCTGTCCCCCTACAAGCGGATTTTGGACGACAGTTTCTCTTACATGAAAAATCAAAAAAAAAAATATGCCCGAATGCCGAGAAAATGGCCAAAAATCGTCCCCCGACTATTTGTTGGACTATCTTCTAATTTTCCCCCTGTGGAGGGACAGGCCCGGCTTAAGCCTGAACCCGCATCCACCTCGCGCCACGAGTTCCCTCCTTTCGTTGTTGGGCGTTGCTTAATGGGGGGGTCACAAATGGGGGGGTCAGAAACGGTCCCCTTTCGTGCCCCTTTTCGGGCCCCTCCGAGGCCCCAGGGGGCTCGTTTGGGTACCGTTTGGGTACCTTTTCGGACCACCCTCGCCACCCCCCCATTTATGACCCCCCTATTACGCAACGCCCAACGTTGGTTCCGAACTGTGGGCGCCGGCCGCGTCGAGGTGGGGCTGAAGGCCGACTGCCGCGCAGCATTTCCCCTGCCGCAGGGAGCTGCAGGGCGCCGCCGCGGCACTGGTGCGCGCGATGCTCCAACCCGGGCCCCCGACGTCCGGATTTTTTCCATCACGTCGACCCCGAGAAGTCTCGAACCACTCCCCAGGATCGGCTCGTCACCCCGAGGGCCCCCGCTAGCCGAAGATCGTGCAACACCGCCCGCCGTGATTCTTTAATGACCCGAGGGGGGCCTGGGAGGTTTTTTTTTTTGGGGGGGGGGATTTGCGCGCGGGTGATCGTCTGCCGAACACTCCTGCCCGTGGCGCCGAAACGACGAGCGAGGGGCCCGAAGAGGGACCGAAAGAAACGAGGGACGGAGCGCGAGCTGGGGGAAGGCCGGGCCGGCGCCGAGGGCCCGAGCCACGCGCGCGTGGCGACAGCCAGCACGAGCGTCGGGCCCCTGCGGAAAGGGGGCGGGAGTGCTCGGCCGCTTCGGGGGCGTCTTGGGGGCGTCTTGGAGACACGGGCGCGCGGGCGTCCCCGTCGAGGGCGCGGGGTGGAGGGGCCCGCCCACCTCTCGGCGGCGAGCGGAGGGGGGAAGCGAGAAGGGGAAGGCCCTCTCAGAAGGCGGCGAGACTCCTCAGAAGCCCCCTGCGCCTTCTGATGCGAGTTTCCGCGTCGTTGGGGGAGGCTGAAGACACTTCTCAGAAGGCCGGGGGACTTCCGAGTCTTCTGAAAAAGGCCCCCTCTGCTCACTCTCCCCCTCGCTCGCCGCCGAACCTTCTCAAGGGGGAGCCCCTCCCCTGGGTGTGGATGGGGGGGGGGGGGGGCGCGAGAGATAAGGGCGTCCACTGCTGCCCCCGATGGCTCAGGATGATCTCCAACGCGTCTCCCAGGAGCCCCAGGATTGCCCTCGCGTGGATTCAAGGGGCCTCCCAGGGACGCCCCCGAGATGCCCGATTAGCTGCAGGTATGATTTGCAGACGTTCGGCCTCCGACGGGCCTCGGGGCCCCGAGGTGGCTCCAAGATCGCTCCAGAAAGCCCCGCGAAGGACCCGTGACGGCTCCGAGGCGGCCCCAATGACGCTCACAAGACATTCGATGTTTGAGTGCCGTCCGCCTTTTCGGGGGCATCCTTGGGAGGTCCAAGGGGTACGATGGCTCCGCCGTGCCGCGTATGTCATGGGATAGCCTCCCAAACTGGCCAGGCCCAGTAGTGCGACCGGCGTGCTGACCCCCCCCTTGGCGACGAAGGGTGCGTCGCGCTTTCGTCGCCTCTGCGCCGCCCGTGCGTCGGCCGCCGAAAAGGCCGACCGTCCTCGCGAACGTGCACGTCGCCCTGTCAAGGGAGCATTCTGGTGAGTGCGTCGCCCGTGTGGCGGGCACCCACGGGGCGGATCGCACGCGCGCCGCCCGCTACACGGCCGCCGAACAAGTAGGTTGCCTTCGGGATAAGAAAGTCGCCCACGCAGCGGCCCCCCTTGGTGAGAAGGCGGCTGCCGGGCTACCTCGGCAGATCAGCAAATCCCTCTAACATTAAACATTCCGCGATGCTGGTGAACGCACTCCGGCGCTAGGCCAGCAGGTCCCCGCAGCCGCCGCCACAGCCGCCGCGACCGCCGCCAGCACCATGACTACCACCGCCGCGATCACTGCACACGGCCGCGATCGCAACCACGTCCACCGCGACGATTAGAACCGCCACCATTTACCGCCACCACCACCACGACCACCACGCTTCTCGCGACCACCAGTACGACCGATAACAGCACGATCACCAACGTGACCAAGTCACCAGCAAGACCACCAATGTGACCAACGTGCGTCACCTGGGACCCAGATGACACACCGTGCTCCAAGTTGGCTCAACACGGCATTGAGCACGCCACCAACATGCCTCCAGGGGCTCCAAGTGGCCACGGAATCTCCCAAGGACGCCCCAAGATGCCCACACCCTTGAGACACGTGCCAATGCCTTGCAGCCTGTTCGCTTCGAACACGCCTCAGATCGGCAGCGAGCCCGGGGGGGAGTGAGAAGGGGCCGGCCTTCTCTCAGAAAGCTCGCAAGTCCCCGGGACTTCTGCGAAGAGTGCCACGCCTTCCCGGAAGAGGCAGAAGACCGCAGAAGGCGCGGGGGCTTCTGAGAAGTCCCGCCGCCCTCCGAGAAGGCCGTCTCCTTCTCACTTCACCTCCTAGCTCGGCGCCGATCTGAGGCCTCCGGGCGCGGAGACGCCAGGCAAGAACGGGGTCTTGCGGGACACGGGTGCCGGCGGCCTTCCTCTCGGCACGAGCTCTTCATCCTGAGCCGCCCGACAATGAGAACAGCTTTCCGAAGTCCCCTCCCTCGAGGACCCGCGTCCTTCATGCCAGGCTGGGTGGTTGGGGGGCAAGCCGGGTGAGCACTACGAGGCAGAGTGAATACAGCACGCCGGTGGAACAGAAGGCCCGCAGGGGGCGCCCGGCTGGTCCTCCTCCGCATCCGCCTCCACTCCTCCTTTTCGCAGAATGGCAAGTGGAGGTGGTGGAAGAAGCACACCCGCCCCCCTGTGCACCAGGGAACAGCAGAAACAGGCCGACGCCGAGGAAAAGCTTGGGGCCTGTCGGGGAAGAAGACTGCATCAACATCGACCTTCACCGTCCAATCGTGCTCGGAGTAGACCTGGCGCATGCGGTATTGCGCTGCTAGTCCCTCTCGCCCCCCCGCCCTGACGTTTCCTTCCCCGTACGTCCTCATGATACCCCTGGGCAGGTTGATGGCTCCGCAGCGGACGAAACAACTAGCACGAACCGACATGATTCACGTGTGTTGGCGCACCTGAATTATGGACGCTTTGGTCGTCGTCGTCGTCTGCATGCCTGCTGCGGGGCAAGGACGATGCCGAAGCTGCCCCGCACGTCGGGCGGCAGTGGCGCGGCGGCAGGCAGGCCGGGAGAAGAAACGGTGGAGGCTGACAGCATGCCAGAGAGGGGCCGAGGAGGTGGAGTATAACACAAACACACACACACACTCCGTCTCACACACACACATATGCGACGTACATGTGTATAAACATGTGTTATAGTCATATGTATAAGTGTATGAATATATGTATGATGAATAGATGTATGTGTGCATGTAGGTATGTGTGTATGTATGTATGTGTTTATGGCTGGATTTGTGTATGCATATCTGCATGTAGTTATGCATTCATACATGCAGGTGTGTATGCATATGTGTGTGTACGTATGGGTGTATGTATGTATGGATGTATGTAGGTGTGTACGTACGTACGTACGTCTGTGTGTCTGTCTGTCTGTCTGTCTGTCTGTCTGTCTGTACGTACGTATGTATGTATAGAGGTATGGCCTCACACCTACACATACACATGCAGGACGAGGCCTCAATGACCGAGCGCTCAGTGACCACAGGCCTGCCCTGGCCTGGGTGGCGCAACCGCCCCTGCCTCTGCCGCCAGGCAGGGCAGGGACGGAGAGGCGTGAGGCGGGGTGGCCGCACCCGGTGGTCGCAGCTCTTGCCCGCAGCCGCAGGCGGGGGGGGGCGGGGCGGAAGACATGCACCGATGCCCCATGGTGCCGAGGGGCCTCCTCCCCCTCCTCGTCCTCCTCCCCCTTTTCCTCCTCCTCCCCGTGCTCCTGCAACTCCTCCTCCTCCTCCTCCTCCTCGTCCTCCTCCTGGAAGGAGGATGAGGAAAAGAGAGACCGACATGCACAGTGGTTCGCTGTGTCTGCCGTCGGCCTCCGGCGGCCTCCACGGAGGAAGGGGGGGTAGAAGAGAATGCGAAGGCCGCGTCATGCCTGGCCTGCTTCCATCGTCGCCGACTCTCTCTCTCTCTCTCTCTCTCTCGCTATCTCTCTGTCTTTTTTGTTATGTTGTTATGTCTCTCAGTACGTGTTTCAATGTCGGTCTGTCTGTCTGCCTTTCTGCCTGCCTGTGTGTCTGCGTGTATGCAATTATGTAGATATATGTGTATGTGTATGTGTATGTGTGTATGTCTGCATGTATGTATGTATGCATGCATGCATGCATGCATGCATGCATGCATGCATGTCTGAATGAATATGTGTCTGTCCACCAGGGAGGGGAAGGACGGGGTAGAGGGAAGCGGAGGGGGAAGAGTAGGAAGGGAGTAACTCTTAGGAGTAGTAAGGAGAAATAGTGTGGAGCCTTGTTCTCCAGGACCTTCCGCCAGAATTCGATGAAGATCCATGCGTTGAGCGCTGCGAGCCGCCTTTTGTTCCGAAGGGCCCGCGGCAAGAGAGAGGTCGTGGGGCCGTGCGTCGGCGACGGGACTCGCCCTTCTAGAGTGATGGCGGGGAGGAGACTTCGGTCCGGCGATGTATAGGGTGTCGGAGGAAAAGAAGGGGACGGAGCAAGAATCTGCGCGGGAGTGTGGAGGGAGCAGGAGGTGGAAGAATACCTGGACCTGCGCCCTCGCCATCGCTCGGACGTCCATTTTTTGTGTTCTTTTCGGTTTCGCGCGTGGTTTTTTCGCCAAGTGATCAAGGATGCTCCTCGATGGTCCTCGCCGAGAAAAAATGCACACGTCCGAGCGCCAGGGGAACGACCTGGCCCGCTTGGCTTGGGGTGGTGCTGACATGTCGGCCACCAGGCGAACGGGTCCCCGGAAATTTTCGGGTGAGAGACCCTCAAACGCTGTCTGAGGTGTTTGAGCGACTGTTGAAGGAGAAGCTTTTTGCAGAGGACGCTGCGCTTATAGCTCATAGTCGGGCGCCACATACAACATTAGGAGACACAGCAACAACACCATACATTGACGTAGCTTCTGCATGGGAAGGATCCGCATGAGGAGCTGGGGAGCAGCAGCAGAATGGACAATGCGGGAGAAGGAAGTGGGAGAAGGAAGTGGGAGGAGTGATAGTAGGAGGAGTGATAGTGAGTGCGGGGGGAGAGATGGGAAGGATGGGTGCGGAAATCTACAGGGGGAAGGAAAAACAACAGGTGACGCGTGAGGGAGGTGAGCACAGGGGCACAGGGGAGGGGGCGGCAGGGAAGGGGGAGAGATTGAAGACGATGAGCACACGCAGAACAATCATGCTAGTGTTTGATTCCTCGCGGCTAGCATAGAATCTGAAGATTCACGGCGACTGGAAAGACGATGGCTGGCTCACTGGAGTCGTGCCCCGATGCGCCAGCCGCCCAGCTCCGCAGGGGCGCAGCCGTCAGCCAGCACGCAGAGGTCCTCCCAGCGGTGAGTTAGTCCTAGCAGGCATGCGGCACGCGCAGCAGTTCGTGCAGGCCAGAAGCCGCTGCGGCATCTGTCGTCGCGCTCGTGGCCCTGGGCAGGCAGTGGGAGCAGGCCTCCCAAGGGCGCCGGGCGCCGGGGGGAGGCCTCCGCCTCTGGGCTCCGCGCTGCCAGCAGTGCTTCTGTCCCCGCTGCGAGAGCTGCACCCACGGGCGCAAGCGTCGCGCGTATCTCTTGGCTTAGGTCAGGCATGTCCCCCCACAGGGGGATCTTGGGCGAAAAATCAAAAACAGACCCGGACAATGAACCACAATCATCAAAAAGTGCTAAAACAAATCGTCCCCAGACTATTTTTCATAATCCTTTTGAATTTTCCTCCTGTAGAGGGACGGGCACGACAGAACTCTGGGCGCGTTCGGCCCAGAATGGCTGTGAGAATGGCCTGCGCCCTCTGTCAGGGCCGTGCCTTCGCACGAAACAACAATCGTGGTGCCATCTCCCCTGGTGGCAGGGCGAAACAATCCTCCCCAACCTCCCCCCGCACCCCCGGTCCTTATTCTTCCTCCTCCTCCATCTGCAGGGCCCGTGGGGCCCAAACGTGCCGTTGGAGGGGCCAGGCCCCATCCCACCCCGGGAAAGTCCAGAACATCCATCGTTCAACAGGATCACGCCGCCGACCGGGGGGCAACTTTCATGCATGCCATAAATATCATCCGTTTGCAATGCTCAGCTCGATCTGCTTTCACAGCCACCGCCCAACTTCGAATGAACAGT
The DNA here is from genome assembly GCA_963575745.1 of Prorocentrum cordatum. Lineage (NCBI taxonomy): Eukaryota > Dinophyceae > Prorocentrales > Prorocentraceae > Prorocentrum > Prorocentrum cordatum. Next base: position 478,821 of record CAUYUJ010005225.1, read on the forward strand.
ACTGCGCCACGGGGCGCCGAGAGCAGCCCGGAAGTCCCCTCCCGGTCCTCGACATCTGCCGCATACCCTCCATCACTCGAACAACGGGCGGCCGGTGCCGGGTATGATGACAGTTCCGCCTGCCCCGAATCCGACGAATGACCGTGAGGCTGCCCCCCCTTGGTACCAGACCAAAAAATACCACCTTTCGGGTGTATCTGTCGCCATCGAGCCGGGGAGCCAGGAGCACTAGCACGAGTCTGTCGGGAAAGGTCCCTGGCTCGCTGGCAGTTCTCAGTGGCCGTCGCCCTCGCTTTCTTCAGCTTCTCCCCGCCGAGGTCCACGCACTGCCAACATAGATCGACGAAAGCACCTCTCCGTGCTGGCCCACGAAGCCTGGACGGCCAGGCCGCGCCACCGCGCGGAAGGCGCCGCGCAGAGCGGCCCTTCCCATAACGATTGCCTCTTCCCCCCGGAGCGCGGTGTTGCCGAGCAGGTTCTGCTTCTCGAGCCTGGTCGCACGTCGCGGTGCGCACCCGCTTCGCTTGTGCATCAAGCTTGCAGCTTTGCACGCTGACAGTTCCCCTCAGTCTCAGTCCCCTCAGCCACTTACTTGAGGCCTCGGCCGCGCCTAGCCGACGCCTCGCGCGTTGCTCTGTTTGTTTTTGTTCCCACGTCTCCTTTGCCAAATTAGTCTCTGCGTAGCCCGCTTTGACCTGACTCGCCGCCGGCGCGCTCGCCCGCGGCCGCTGACTAAAATTTGTGCATCAAGCTGCCCGTGGCCTCCTGCCAGGCGCACCCCGGAAGCCTGCGCAACGCACTGCGGGGCGCCGCTGTCGGGGAGGCGGCTGCGCAGCGAAGCCGTTGGGCCCCACGGGCCCAGATCTCGTAGCGATAGTCCCAGTAGGAGAGGATGTGCCATCTTAAGCAATAGGACGATCCTTTTGGTCTCGATAGCGATTGCGTGCCTCGCAATAAGGCAGAGTCATATTTGGGCGGCCGGCCGCTTGAGCCGACGCGGCCGCGGGCGCACGCTCGCTTCCACTCCTTACGTCCCTCAGCTCGCAATAGAGTGGCGCATGGAGGAGGGAAGGGGGAAAGGGGGGAGGGAAGTGGCGGCGTGCAAGGTCTGGCTGCTCGGCCACAAGGGTCCACAGGGGGGTGCAGTCGCGCAGCCTCTGTCGACTCAGTACTTCGCGCATCATGAGGGCGGTGGCCGACATCACGGCCGACTTCGACCAATTTCTAAAAGCCGTGATGATCGGCGATGTTCGGCGGCGCGCTCAGGGAGAGGTGAGAAGGGGGCGGGCCTTCTCAGAATGCTCAGAAGTCCCTCGGCCTTCTGAGAAGATTCCGAAGTCTTCCCCGAAGACGCAGGAAACTTCTCCGAAAGTGCGAAGGCTAATTACCGAGTCGCCTTCCGAGAAGGCCTCCTCCTTCTCACTCCCCCCCTCGCTCGCCGCCGAGCTTTGGGGGAACACGTCAGTCTCGGCCAGACCCAGAAGGCCCCAAGGAGGCCCCAAGAGGGCCTAAGAAGTCTCCTCCTCCTCCTCCTCCTCATCATCATCATCATCAGCATCATCATCATCAGCAGCATCATCATCATCATCATCATCAGCAGCAGCATCATCATCATCATCATCATGATCATAATCATCATCATCATCATCAGCATCAGCATCAGCATCAGCATCAGCATCAGCATTATCCTCATCCTCATCCTCATCCTCATCCTCACCCTCATCCTCATCCTCATCCTCATCCTCATCCTCATCCTCATCCTCATCCTCATCCTCATCCTCATCCTCATCCTCATCCTCATCCTAATCCTCATCCTCATCCTCATCCTCATCCTCATCCTCCCTCATCATCATCATCATCATCATCATCATCATCATCATCATCATCATCATCATCATCATCATCATCATCATCATCATCATCATCTTCCCTCTCCTCCTCCTCCTCCTCCTCCCCCTCCTCCTCCCCCTCCTCCTCCTCCTCCTCCTCCACCGGGCCCGAGCCCCTCGTCCTGAACCACCCTCGCCCCTCCGAGAGCGCCACGCCCACGCGTCAGAAAAAGAAGCCGCGGCGCTCCCGAACTTCACCGCTTCCCCTGGGCCGCAGGCGACCCGAGGAGGAGGAGGAGGAGGAGGAGGAGGAGGAGGAGGAGGAGGAGGAGGGGGAGGAGGGGGAGGAGGGGGAGGGGGAGGAGAAGATGGAGAATGAGGAGGAGGAGGAGGAGGAGAAGGAGGAGGGAAGGAAGAGGAGGAGGAGGAAGAAGAGGAGGACGGGTCGCCTTATCCCTTGGGAGAAAACCTCCACCCCGAACCCTTTTGGAGGGGGCCTAAGTTAGGAGGGCCAAGAACATTTCGGATCAGAGGTTTATTTTTCTGCAGGTGCATCCGACCAAACCGCCCAGAAGTATTATGCCTGATGCGAAGACGGGGGCCTCAGTGAGGCCACGTCTTCATCGTATTCTTAGGGTTAGGGGTTCTTCTTGTTCTCGATGAGAAAGAGGTCGGGGGTCAACTGACCAGGTCAACCCGAACCCGGGTCAGTCGGGCCTTGCAGGATCCTGCAAAACCCTGCAGGACCCTGCAGGCAAGCCCTGGTCAACGCACCCCTGGCCCTTCAGGATCCCGAAAGAGTCTGGCGCCTTGGCTGACCCCCGTTTGGATTGACCCCCGCCTCAAGACTCCGGAATAAGTCTACGTTGGCCCCTGCCGGCCGCCCTCACGGTGCCCAGCCACGACGCAGAGAGGAGGATGAGGAGGGGGAGGAGGAGGGGGAGAAGGAGGAGGAGGAGGAGGAAGAGGAGGAGGAAAAGGAGGAGATGGAGGAGGAGGATGCCCCCCGAAACGAGGGGCACTCCAAGACCCTGCGGCTCTGGAGTGTGTCTCGGGCGCCGCGGCCTCCTTGGAGCCTCTGAGCCCACCGGCGCGCTCCGAGGAGGTTCCGGAACGCTCTGGACCGGCTTCACTGGCGGCCCGCTGACACGAGGAACGCCAAAGAGGGAACGAAGACTCTTTTGGACCCCAAAGCCGCCTTCGTTCACGAGGGGGGCTGGAGGAACAGCCACGGCAAGACCTGAGGAACAACGAGCCCCTTCCGGACCCAACACGGTCCCTGTATCTCAACGTCTTGGCTGCATCCTCGTCCTGGCCCCGTCCGATTCTGCCTGTGCCGTGCTGTGTGCTTCGAGGGATCGCTGTCGGCGCGCACAACGGGGTATGGATAGGGGGGAAAGCTTCTCCGAAGGCGGCTGCCTCTTTGAAGGCGCCAGCCGCCCTTCTAAGATGCCAGGGGCGCGCCGCTTCTGCGAAGCACAACAGCAGCTTCTTAGAGGCACGGAACTGCTTCTTAGAAGCAAACACAGCCTCCTAGAAGCAAGCCACCTGCTTCTCAGCAGCACGCCAGGGACAGCTGCTGAGGAGCAGCCAGCAGCTTCTTAGAAGAGGCGCCCGCGCCTTCTATCAAGGGGGGGTGCTTCTAAGAAGTCTTCCCAATTTGCCCTACCCAGACCCCCGACGTCATGATTTGTTCATAACGTCGACCCTCAAAGGTCTCATCCATTCCCCTGGACCAATATTTTATCCTGAACTGTTTTTGTTGACAGACCCGAGGGCCGGTACGGGCTTCCAGAGACCGATAAGTAAGAAAAACCTCCCGCCATGATTTTGTCCCAGCCATCTTGTGGTGTTGGATTCTCGTTTTGAAGAGACGGTCCACGCGTCCTTCCTCCTCTTCTCTCCTCCTCCTCCTACTCCTCCTCCTCCTCCTCCTCCTGCTCCTGTCACCCCGAATCATTTGGGTACACACACACACACACACACCCCTCACACGTTTCGTGGCCCCACAAGGGGGCTCCACCGAAGACCCACATGCCAGCGTTCGCGTGCGGCCACAGCACACACTTCGATTTTGGCACACCCCTCACACGTTCTGTCGCCTCAGAAGGGGGCTCCACCGAAGGCCCAAATGCCAGCGCTCGCGTACGCCCACCGCACCCACTTTGGCACGCCCCTCACACGTTTCGTGGCCCCGTAGGGAGCTCCACCGAAGGCCCGCATGCCAGCGCTCGCATGCGCCCACCGCGCCAATCCTGGCACACACACACACACAGAGACCACACGTGGCGTGGCCCCCCAGGGAGCTCCCCTGAAGGTGGTGCATGCAGCGACGGTGCCCGCAGCTGCACGCGGTTGGGCCCTCCGCCGGGCGGACTTGCTCACCCGAGGGGGTCTGGGCCCCCCCCCACTCTGCGCGAGGCCGAGATCGAAGGCGGTCGCCTCGGCGGGGCCCGCCGCTCGCCAACTCCGGGGCCGCTCCCCACGGCTCCCCCCCCCCACCGAGGCATCTGGAAAATATCTGGGGCACCAGGATGCACCACAGTGGAGGCCAGCCCACAAGAAACCCAACCCTGAGACCCCAGGGCGTCCGTTCCCGACCAACAAAAAATCCGCGCGAAATTCATCACGAAATCCGGAACGGAAATTCTCCAGGATGGTTTTTCGAGCGAAATCCGCTCTGCGATGTTGGCGGGGATCTTCTGACCCGGGTCAATCCAGACCCGGGTCAGTCAGGCCTTGCAAGATCCTGCCGGATCCTGCAAAATCCTGCACCCAAACCAGGGTCAATGCGAAGGATCCTGCAAGATCCTGCAGGATCCTGCACCCAGACCCGGGTCAATGCGACCCTGCCCTGCAGGATCCTGCAAGATCGGGCGCTCTGGCTGACCCCTGTCTGCATTGACCCCCGTCTCACGGCTCCCGATGTTGGCGCCATGATACTCCCCCGGGGGGGCCCGAAGGCAGCCGGGAGCGAGCAGGAGCGATCCAGGATGCAGAAGCTGGCCCCTGAGAGCGTCGATGAGCCCAGACCCCCTCGGGTGAGGTCGGAGACGTCCCTCTACAGGTGGATTGTGGAGGATGAGTAAAAAAAGGCAGAACATACGCAAAAATAGCCACCAAGTGCTCAAAGGTCGTTCCCAGACGATTTTCTCCAAATAGGCTGGCCCTATAGGGGTTCGAACTCAAACCCTACTAGTTGGTCCATTGCCCACCTCCCCTAATTCCTATGAGACCCCCTAATTCCTATGGCTATGCCTATGCCTATGCCTCCCCACATCTGCTATGCTTACGCCTACGCCTATGGCTATGCCTATGCCTATGCCTATGCACCACCTCTGAGCGCTCCTATGCCTGTGCCTATGCCGATGATCATCACCAACTATCTATTTGGAGTCAACGCTGGCTTATATTTTGACCATGTTTGGATACTCCTCCTGTAAAGGGACATGCCCGACTGAACCCTCGGGTCGTGAAAATATCACCACGGGAGGTCTTGCGTGATCTTCGGCCCAGGGGGGGCACTCGCCGGGCCTCGGGGCCGTCACAAGACGACTCGGGATGAGACACCGGTCCCGTGGAACGGGTCGAGATCTTTGGGGGTCCACGTTCCAAGACCCCCGACGTCATGATTTTTCACAATGTCGAGTTAGTGACCCATTCCTCGGGACCAGTTTCTCATCGTGAGTCGGAGTCGTTTGTTGACGGTCCCGAGGCCTGGTAAAGGCCTCCAGAGGCCGAAAACAACGAGAAACCTTCCGTCGTGATTTTTGTCGCAACGCGAGGGTGTCTTGGGAAAACGACTCGGGATGAGGAACCGGCCCCGGGGAAGGGGTCGAGACCTTTGGGGGTCCGCAATCAGGATGCCAGGGCCTTGGGCGCCCAATTCGAAGCTTTTCGAGTGGAGCGCGGCCGACGAAAATGGCCAAGGATGGACCGAGGAGGCAAGGATGCAGAGGTACCCTTCGGAAGGTATCCCATTCTTACTCTGCGGGTCGACTGTAATCAGACCTGCTGAACGCCAGGTGCGGACAACGAGTAGGACCCTCCTCCCCTTCTCTCGGGACAACGCCCGAGGGCGCCGCCAAAAAGAGGCCGCCTGTTCCGGAGTCGCCGCCGTACTCGCACTTGAGGTCGCTGTTGATCTTGCTCGTCTTCAGGCCCGGGGCCAGCTGGCGAGGCTGCTCTCTTTGATGTCTGCTCATTTTTGATTGCTCCTTCCAGCCCTCCGCCGCATCCACCTCTGAGCCTGTCCCCCCCTCAACTTTGCCCCTGAACGGAGGACTTGGCCAAGCACATCAGGAAATCGGGCGGCCACAGCTGGCCGGCCCAGGGTGGGCGCCTACATCGACCGTGGATGCCGCCGCACGGACAAGGGCACAGCGCCCTGGTAGTCTTGCCCGAGCGGGAGAGAGATCGGCGGCGACGAGAAGGGCGACTAGCACAGGGGCGGGCATTACACCTATTCGCCTGGGGGCCTCGCCGAAGACATGCGTCATCGGCGCCCCTGGCGTATGGCTCCCACCTGGGCTATTCGCCCCTATCGTCGCCTCTGCAGGGAAAGGGAAAGTGAAATCCACGAGCCGCCCCTGGCAAGGGCGATACGACAGGCGAGCTCCCGCAGAGCGTGCCGGCGCCTGGGCCAAGGCAACAGGGATCCAGAGGAGCAGGAGGGGGCGGGATCGGAGGCGTCCAAGGAGGGGGGCGTCCAAGGAGGGGGGCAAATCATGGCCCGAGGCGTACTCGAAAACCCTTATGAATCGTCCCCCGGGTCCAATTTTTGTTCAGCGCCTTTTTTGTAACTTGGGGGGTCCGGCTTATTGGGGCGCGTTCTTTGGGTTGGAGCTTAGGGTGTCCGGTTGATTAAGGCGCCCAGTCGAAGAAAAAGGTCCGGAATATTAGGTCGCATTTGGAGGGCGGTCCATTTTTTTGAGGGGGGGTCGATAAAAAGTTAGCTCCACCGGCGGTGGGTCCCCAAAATTGGGGTCTCGACTCCGGAATTAAATAATATCAATCCCCACCTTCAATATTGGACTTCCCATCCTCCTGGATTGGAAAAAAAACCAAAAGTGGAGTTGTCAAACTCCGGATTGACATATTGACCTTTCCCAATCTTGGGGTTCAATATTGAAGTCTTGGTCCAATATCGGGGTTCCAACCCCGATATTGGGGCTTCCGAAACCCGAGATTGTGTTTTTTCAATTCCAGGGTTGGGAAATCCAAAATTGGAGGTTCGATTGGCCTGCGAAACAGGAGGTTAGAGGCATATTTCCTCCTCCTCCTCCTCCTCCTCCTCCTCCTCTTCCTCCTCCTCCTCCTCCTCCTCCTCCTCCTCCCTCCTCCGGTTGCTGCCCATTTGGGCCGGACGCCTGTGGCGAAAAAGATCGTCGTCCTCCTCCTCGTCCTCCTCCTCCTCCTCCTCCTCCTTCTCCTCTTCCTCCCTCCTTCGCTTGCTGCCGATCTTCATCGCTTAAATGAACGCCCGCCCAAAACAGTCACCCAAAGGCTCAGGTGACTATTTTGGGCCGGTCGCCCGTGGCAAACAAAAATCGTCCTGGGGAGGTCCTTCCGCCCCCTTCCCCCTCCTCCACATCCTCGCTCCTCCTCCTCCTCCATCTCCTCCTCCTCCTCCTCCAACTCCTCCTGGTCGCAATCCTCATCTTCCTTCTCCTCCTTCTCCTCCACCTCCTCCTACTCCTCCTCCTCATCCTCCTCCTCCCGCCCATGTTCGGACAGCTCGGTCGCTGGCCGCGGTCGGCGCGGCCGAGCCCGCCGAGCTCATGAGTCCACCCTATGCCACGCCCGGCGGGAGGGACTACCTGATACATATTGAGGCGGCATGGCGGCGGAGGCAGAACCGCGGGGAAGCGCGCGGGGAAGTAGAGAGCGCGCGGGGAAGTATGAGAGAGGACCTTCATGTCCCGCCCGCCCGACCCGACCGGTCCACAAAAGCAAGATCGTTCTACCTCGCCAGCTGCGTCCGACTTTGAAGTCCCGCCCGCCCGACCCGGCGCTCGCCCGACCCGACCAGCATGCTACTTAGAGAGCTGCGTCAACCCCGCCCGCCCGACCCGACCGGCCCGCTAGAGCAAGCGCACGCTACCTCGAGAGCTGCGTCGGGCTTTAATGTCCCGCCCGCCCGACCCGACCGGCCCGCCAGGGCAAGCGTGTGCTACTTAGAGAGCTGCGTCGACCTTCAAGGTCCCGCCCGCCCGACCCGACCGACCCGCTAGAGCACGCGCCTGCTACCCAGACCCCCGACGTCATGATTTTTTCATGACGTCGACCCCCAGAGATCTCGACCCATTCCCCGGGACCGGTTTTTCATCCCGAGTCGTTTTTTGACAGCCCCGAGGGCCAGTGAGGGCCTCCAAAGGCCGAAAATTAGGAAAAACCTCCCGTCATGATTTTTTCATTGCCCGGGGGGGTCTGGGTACCGCGAGTGCTGCGTCGTGCTCTAATGTCCCGCCCGCGGGGCTCCGCCCTGCCCAAAACAGTCACCCAAGGCTCTTGGTGACTGTCCTGGGCGGGCGGACCCACACCAGTCACCAGACGCCTCGGGTGATTGTTTTTGGGCGGGGCGTGCTTTCCATGCTACGGCCTCCTCCTCCTCACCATACTTAAGCATAATAGACAGAAGGACGGCCTCCTCCTACTCCTCTCCTACCCTCTCCTCCTCCTCCTCCTCCTCCTCCCCCTCCCCCTCCCCCACTCTGCCCGTTGTCTCTCCCCTGGGAAGTGCGAGTTTATCCCTTCTCTCCTCTGGCCCCGCCTACGGCCTCGTAAGTTCAATATTGGAGTTCTACCCCCAATGTTGGGTTTGAAACTCAAGATTGAGCTAAAACTCAATATTGACATTTAAATTTCTATACTCCAATATTAAATTCTGGAGTCCAGAATTGAAACTTTTCAATATTTCAAGTTGGGGCTTACAACTCCACTATTGAAGTGGCGGCGGCCGAATTCAATTCCGAGGTTTTGAACTCAAATATTGAGGTCGCCGGTTGAATATTTCAATTTTCAATCGGCCAGGGACCCTCCCAGGGATTGGTTACGATTAGTAAAGGATTTGGAATATGCGCGGATGGCGGGGGGGAGAAGCAAGGCGGACGTGCTGAAAACAGCAGACGGGGCCGTGACATGCAGGAAGGCCTCCTGGACCCGGCCATGTTGGACGCCCCAAAAGGTACTGAAACAATGGGCACGGTGCCCAACAACAGGCCATGTCCAACATGGCCAGCGGCCGCTGTTGGGCAGGCGGCCTTCCGTCTCCAGTGGACAGCGCCCGCGGCGGCGAGGACAGCGAGTCCTGTTCAAAATGGACAGGACCTGCTGTTGGGCATCGTGCCCATTCTTTCCGTGCCAATTTCGTCCGCACCGAGCCATCCCTCAGATCCGACGTCTCGAAAAAATGGAAACGTTTAAAAAGCACGGCTGGAGCCCCAGAGCCCACTTCTCTGCGCAATTTTATAGCCAGATCGATCGGCGAGGATCCTGGCGCCCGAATCTGGGCGAAAACGCCCGGATCGAAACAATTGAAACGCCAAGATCTCCGAGATTATCTTCCCCCCAATTACCGAAACGAGCTCTATACACCGGCGCGTCTTCTGGCCATTCACTGACACTTGCACAGGAAAGCGGGTCCTGGTGTATACGGCATCCTGGTGCATACATTTTCCGTTGATCCCCCGGGAGCCGGAAACAAAAAGTATACACCACACCACCCCGACGTCGTCCCCGACCCCCCAGACAGTCGTGGGATGAAAAACAGCCCGCCGCTGGTAGTGTATATGCTCCTGTTTTCGACCAGTCGGTTCCAGCGAAAGGACCAGCGACAATGCGGACAGCTAAAAAGCATCGACGCGCGCCTGCGACTACGAGACGCGCCCCGTTGCAAAAGCCACGGCGGTGCGCAAAATTGCGCGGCGGCACGACTGAGGACCCACGCCGGAAGCGCAGATCAGGAGGTGGGAGGCCACTCGTTTGCAAGGAATTCCAAAACTCCGCCGCGCAAGTCCCCCCGCCGCCGACCTCTGCGCACGACTCACTCTTTGACGCCCCCGAGGTGGGTTCATGGGGAGGACGCAGCCCCAGACAAGGGATGTGCCCTCGGCCACGCCTCGCGGCCCCCGTCAGGGCCAGCGAGGGAGGCCTACCCTCAAGAGGTGGGTTTCCTCACTCCTCCTCCTCCCCCCTCCTCCTCATCCGCCCTCCCTCAACCTCCTCCTCCTCCTCCTCCTCCTCCTCCTCCGCCTCCTCCTCCTCCCTCCTCTTCCTCCTCTCCTCCACCTCTCTCTCCTCCTCCTCCTCCTCCTCTTCCACCTGCTCCCCTCCTCCTCCTCCCCCTCCTCCTCCCCTCCTCCTTCCTCCTCCCTCCTCTCCTCCTCCTCCTCCTCCTCCTCCTCCTCCTCCTCCCCCTCTTCCTCCTCCTCTTCCTTCTCGTCCTCCCACTGCTGCTGCCGCTGTTTCTGCTGATGATGGCGGTCGTCGGTCCCCATGCAGCCACTTTTCCTGCTCCCCCTCGCCGCGGCTGGGCGGGGGGGGCGGGGTCATTAGGGGAAATGCAAACAAGGAGAATATGGCGAGAAGCCTCACCAACGTGCAGGGGAGAAGCGAAGAGCGCCTGGACAGCATGGCGCGGCGGTCTACTTAGCGCTGCGGGGGAGGACCAAGGAGGCCCGCGACGAGGGACCCCGAAAAACACAAGGGGGGAACGGCAAGGAGGGGGAACACCAAAAAGTAGGCATGCGCATTCAGACCGCTTAAATGTGAACAGTCGCGAGAAGCAAGAGGTAAGACATGAGGTTGCAGCGCCTTCGCTCGGCCTGGAAGGCGAGATGGAGCCCAGCGATGAGGGTGGGCGAGTAGGAGCTGAATGCCACAGGCGGTGCTACAACGGGCTTGGCACGGAAGCGGCTGCAGTCGCCTGCCCTTTTGGGGTGAGGCAGAGGGGTGCAGTTACCATGCTCTTTTGGAGTTGGTGCAGTTACCATGCTCTTCTGGAGTGGGGACCTAATGCGCCTTCGCTCGGCCTGAAAAAGTGAGGAGGAGAATATAAGGAGGACTGGAATGGCCATGGGCGTACTGTGCGGGAGCATGAATGCTCACTGTAAAGACCATGTCTGTGCACAGGTGAAGAGAAAAGGAAAATGCGCGGTGCGAGCTGGACCCTAGGAGCTGGTGGGCGGGCGGGGACAGCGCGGTGAGCAGGTCTTTATCTCCTCCCCCTCCACTTCACATGATATCCCCGCCCACCGCGATTCCACTTGAGGGGGGGGCCAGCGGGGCGAGGCACGAGGGCCAGGAAGGTGGTGAAGGTTGGGGAAGGAAGGTGGACTCAGATCACGAAGCTGATGTAGGCGGTGCAATTGAAGTAGTCGCCGTATCCAAGGTATTGCCGCCATTCGTCAGTACTCTGCCGCAGGTGAGAAAGATGGGTAGGCAGGTACGTTCGGTGTGGAAGCACGGGATCGCACGGTCAGCCGCTGTGCGGCCGGTCCGGCCCTGAGGCATGGCCTCAGTGTAGTGGCATCCAAATGGGGTAATCCTGGCTCGCTCGGAGAAGGCCGAGCAAGGTGAGTCGTAGAGAGAGTCAGGGTGTGAGTGGAAGAGGTCGGTTGGAGCGTCGGTCGGAGAGGTTGAAAGGACGCGGCAGTTTGTGCCGTGACGGCGTCGGGCGCGTGGGCACCGCGTTCGGCCGCCCAGCCCTGCGTGGGTGATGGCGAGGATGGCTATCGCCAGTGGTTAGGGGCGTAGTTGGTTGATGTGGCCGTTGGCCCTGTCGACGAACGTGGGGGCTGAGTCCCTGGCCGCGGTGGTCTACTTCCGGATGCCGAGGGCCTGGTCGTAGCTGACCTTTTGTTCATCTACCGTCGTGGTGGGGGTGTCGAGCTCCTCCTGGATGCCGCTGCATTGGAAGCGGTACTCGGTGATGGTATCTGATATCGTGGCTTGTTTGGTACTTCGCGCCTTACTGGTCTGAGTAATGGTGCCCCGTGCCCATAGGTCGCTACTGCTGTTGTAGGATCGACTGCGGATTTGTGACCTCGTCGCCGTCTCTAACCGCGATGGTGCCGTGCGCAATGGAGTCCTCCAGCTTGGTGTGGAAAGGGCCGTGGGGAAGGTGATTGTGACGGGGTTGACCTTCTCGTGGGTGATCGTCGTGGTGGGGGGCCATCCAGTGGGCGTCTGTGGTTCGACTTGCACGGCAGGTGGTTGGTTGTTGTTTGCTGGGGGGGGGGGGGGGGGGGGGGGTGGGGGGCGCTGTCGCTTGACATCGGGGGTTCTGTAATGGGCATGCGTTGCCCCTGCGGTTCGTGCTCCTGCTGCGCGGTCTTGCCCTCGCAGTCGATCTTGCCCGTTGGCGGTTATGCTGGGTCTTCCTTGGCGGTCGGCAGGGTAGGTGGGGCATTGAATATCACTGGCCGCGTCCCTGAGATGGGCCCGCTATGAGGCGATGCTTGGTGCCGATAGGTGGGCTGTCTTATTGATTGCGGTCATGGCTATAGTTTCCTCATTGTGGGTTCTCACACCCTGTGAGGATGGATCTCGCGTCGGTAGTATCTCGATGTAGATCTCGCGCTCGAAGGCGCCGCGGTCGTCGCATGGTGCCAGGATTGGTTTGGGGCTGCGTAGCTGCTTGATGAAGTGGATGGTGCGGCTTGCGCGTGGGGGGCATGGGCCCCCCTCGCGCGTGCGACCACGAGCATGTTGTTGCCGAAGATGAGGAACGGCTAGGGGCCCTGGTTGACCTTGGGGCGGGAGAAGACTGCGCCACCTGCGTGATCGCTGTACCGTAGATGTGATCGGTCAACCTATTCGTGCGCGTCTGGTTCCCGTTAGCATTCGATTCGCAACTTGTCGAGTAGGTCGTGGATGGTTTGCGCCGTGGCTCTGTCGGCCTGCTCTCGTTTGGCTGGGCGCTCTGGTATAGGAGGGTGGCCGTCGAGGGATGGATGGGGAAATCGGCCTGAGGCTGCGGAGGAAACAGCCGTCCTCGTTGATGCTGAAAGCCTCGACGTTCTGGCCGGCTAGCTGTCGAACGCAGCACGGATCGTAGTTGACGTCGCCTGGGAACTTCCACTGGGTGGTGCCTGTCTCCAGGTTGTGGTAGTAGGCGAGGCTTCTGTTTGCGGAAACATGCCCAGTCCAATCCAGTGGCCGTTTAGCGTTGTGGGATGGGTCGGGTCGCAGGGCGCACCCTTGCGTGTAAATTGGTGGGGCGCATGGGCTGCGGAACTATCGGTTGGCCACTGGCATCGTTGTAGTGGTTTGTTTTGGGGCTCTGCCCGGGGGGGGGACCAGGCGGCGGCGGCGGCTGCTTCGGCGCTGCGGCCGCGTTCAGGGCGTATATGAGCTGGAAGACAATCGGCATAGATAGGGGGGGCGGTTGGTTGGACGCGTGGTGCAGATCTTCGATGGATGAGCTGCAGGTCAGCATTTGCTGGGACAGTGCGAGATGGTCATTGTGCTCGTTGTGGTCCAGTTTTTGGAAAAGCCGCATGCCAATCGGGGAAGTATCCCGTTGATGGGCTGAAAGCCTGCGTTGCGTAGCTCTTGGCAGTGTTGAAGCAGATGATGCGCGCAGTGGCTGTCTTCGTCCTCGGTGAGGCGCCGCCCTGCTTTGTGTGCATATTGCTCGGGTCGGTTGTCGATGGCGGTGACCTTTTGTCAGCGTGATGCCGCCGAGCAAGATGTCGGTCGGTTGCAAATGTTCTGGTGCTTCGTAGTCAGGTCGCCGTCTTATCTCAGCTAGTGCATCTCTGTCTGGGGTAAGCTCGACTTGGTGGGCGATGATCCCCCGAATATTGGCCTCCGTGTGGACACTGGTGGTTCCGTCGATTCTCGCTGTGCATGTCTCCGAGGAAGTGGTGATCTCCTGCAGCACCTGAGCTGGGCATTCGATGATGGCGTTGTCGACGATGGCGGGTCATTTGGGGGGATCGCTGGTGGAGGGGCTCAGCCTTGCGATCGTCGCGTGGTTGATCTCCGCTGTAGGTAGCGGTGGCGTTCGGCATGTGCCCGTCCATGCTGATAGGGGTGCGAGTTCCCGTTGGTGGCATAGGTATACCGGTACTCGCTGTCCTCTGAGGTCCGTTTCGTCGCAATGCAATCTGCCGATCGTTTGTGGAGTAATGTGGTGGCGATCGACCGGGAAAATGTAGTTGTCCGCGCATGGATGTAGTGCTCCTCCTCCGCGTGTCTGCGCAGTGTCTCTTTGCAAATGCGGCTAGTATACCAATCTCGGAGGTAGGGCGCAGGGTGCCATAGATGTCGGCGGTCGCCACGACGTATGCCTCCTGGCTGTCTCTCTCTCGATGTTGTGATGAATGGCTCTGCGGTCTGTCTCTTCGAAGCTGAGGCGCTTTTCCACGCCTTTCTATATGAAGATGCGTGACGTCTGGAGGTTCGCGAAGAGCTCTTCGTCCAGATTATTCCACGGTGGTGCTTGTAGTAGTGGCGGGTCAGTGCTTGCCAGCTTTCGAATGTCGTGCTGCTCCAGGTCGTGGACAGGCATCTTCTTGGGGTCGCGGTCGCTAGCGGCGTCTTCTGGTGCGCGATACTTTTTGGCGGAGCGGTGACGCGGGCAGTTACTAGGTCGGTCCATCCATTGGTCTGTATCTGTCCACATCTCGCTGCGCGAATGGACAATGTTTCTGTCAACCACGGCGACCCAGGTCTCCTCGATCTTGCCCTTCCAGCGCTCCCCAGTTGCGGCGAGGTGGGCGATGGCGCTGTGGCGCCGATAGGTGGCGCGCGCGAATCCGCCCATCACTGCCGCGGGGGGCGTAGATGAAACCCAGGTCGAAGTAGACGTACGCGTAGTAGCGCGCGAGGGAGTCAGACGTGATGACTCCTTGCGATGACCGGACGATGCCGGCGCAAGGAACAGCCCCTTGCAGTTCTGCTTTTGGGTCTCCAGGAGTGTATATGAGCGCCTTCCTGTCGTCGCAGCCCTTGCTGTAGGACATGAGTATTGGCATTCCTTCTTGTTGGTACTCAGGCGGGGCCTCGCTCCGGGTCTTGCGTGGAGCTGCGCTGATATCTGCAACTCGTAGTTGGTTTGCGTAGTCTGGGTCGATAACTCCGTTGGTGCAGTGGAGCTTGCCCTCGTTGATGTCGATGAACTTCGAGAGTGTACCAGACACGTCTGCAGGTATCCAGATCTCTTCGTCTTGGTCTTGCCGGGGCATTGCAAACCGCTGAGGATGTAGATCCAGAGGAGGCTTCATGATGTGCTGCGCTTGGCAATGGGTGCGCCAGGGGCGCGCTGGTCAGCTTGGGCTTAGCTCTTGAGCCGAAGCTGCGCTACGGTTAGTGATATGTCAAGTCCTGTTATCGAGTGATGCGCAGGTGATGTGATGGGGGGGTCACGTCTTTTTCTTGCAGGGTAGGTGATCGGGCGCAACGATGGGGCGTGCCAGAACCACTGCTGAGGACGCTGTCTGTATCCTGAGCAATGGACCGCCGTGGCCCGCGCAGTGCGGAGTGGTCACCACCCGTCGTCAGCCTGGTGTGCTCATTGCCCCCTGCGGTACTTGGCCGTGTTGTACTTCGTACCCGCTCCATGTCTCGCGTGATTGTCCAGCTATATCGGCGGCCTCGCGGCCGCGTAGCAGTTGGTCTCTCCAGAACTGTATGGTGGCCCATTTCGTGAGGTCACCCTTGATCTCGTCGCGGGTGATGTCGATGGAGCGTAGTATGATGCTCTTGTGGTTGGGATTGAGGTATTCCATCCATTGCTGCCATTGCTGCACATTACCATTGATTCTGTGTCCGCTGCTGATGTGTAGGGTGACCTGTCCCGAAGTACCTGTCGGTCTTGGTATTGGCGTCGGATCAGGTCTTGGTTCCACCAGTGCTGTAGCAGGTCTGGGTATCGTCCTGTAGCCTCGTGGTCCTTGGTGTACAGCGGCGGTATGTCCGTCTTGTACCTCCTCCTCCTCCTCCTCCTCCTCCTCCTCCTCCTCCTCCTCCTCCTAGCCGTTTTCCCTCCCGAGCGTGGTTCACGGGAGCTTCGGGCGCGCACTTGGAAGCGGCTCGTGCCCGAGAGTCCTTGTCCTCGCGTGTCCTCTCCTCGACGGGGCGGGGGAGGCGCGCGCCGAGCGCGCGCGGGCAGTGGCGCCGCTCTGCGGGACGCCGCTGGAGCAGCCGAGGCATCCCGTTTCGGGGGCGCGGCGCGGCGGGCAGAAGGAGCCGAAGCAGGCGGAGTCCGTGCGCGACGACGAAGAGGACATCGTCGCCACCCTCACGTCGCGTCTGCGGGCGCCTGGGGTGCCCGCGCTCAGCATGGCCGAGCTGGACTGTGCAGCGGCGGCCTTCGACTCCGAGGCGTGCTTCGAGGTCGGCGGCACGGGCGACTTGCGCATGGGCGAAGTGATTGCAAAGTCCGGGGGCTGCCGAGGCGATCGCTCCGTGGAGGCGCCGTCGTCCGAGCGCGTCGTGGGCGGCGTCGCTGGTGCAGCGAGGGGATGGCACGCCGCCGCTCGGGGAGGACGGCGTGTGCAGCGACGTGGAGGCCGGCATCTGGGTGGTGGGGCCCGACGCGCTCGCCGCGATCCCTGCCTGCCCCACGCTGGTGAACAGCCTCGTGGTGAAGTTCGCGGAGGGGCCCGGCTTCCTGGGCGACGTCCACGAGTACGAGAGGGGCGTGATGAAGGAGCTGGACGACGAGGGACCTCTCCTGGACTGGGGCGGGAAGCTGGAGCACGAGGAGGCGTTGCACGTCTTCGGCGTGGACGGCGAGGAGGAGCAGCGCGACCGCTCGGACTCGTGCGGCCAGGGCGGGGACGGTGAGGGCGTCGACAACGCGGCCGCGCCGCCGCACGAGACCATGGTGAACGCGTTCGACGTGGACGAGCGGGATACCATGCAGGTGGTGGTGCACTCGTGGCCGAGGAAGGGGTGCGACGGGATCGCGACAACCATGTACGTCGTGAAGGTCGGTAGCGTCGACGCCGCTTCGCGCACGGCCGACCGTGACCTACGGCGGCCTGGATGGCAAGCCGACGGTGAGGAGCCTGCCCCCCGTGCCCTCGGCCGCGGAGGTTGCGGATGGCCGCCGATGGCTACGCTCCAGCTTTGGCCCCGGCTCTCGATGGGCCAGGTGGGCGAGCCGTCAGCGGCGGCGCCAGAGGTTCCACGGCCAAGTGGGCGGTAGCTATGAGTGGTTGCTGGGCTCGGCCTGGAACGCCGGCGGCTTTCTGGGGGTGGCCTGGGGGCTGTTTCGTCTCGGGCCGCGGGGTCCTTGGTGCGGCCCTGCAGGGGTGGTGAGGCTTTGGCCACGGCTCTCCCCTCCTGGGACAACCGCTGCTGGGGTGCAACTGTCCGGTGGGCCCCTCGGGCTTGTCGTCGCCGCCCCCGCTTTGCTGGGGTTGTGTCGCTCTTGCGGCGCCGCTGCGGCGGCAGGCTCCACTCCATGCCATCCCTCCTCCGCCTCCTTATCCTCCTCCTCCTCCTCCTCCTCCTCATCCTCCTCCTCCGCCTCCTCCTCCTTCTTCTCTTCCACTCCTCCCAAAGATCCCCTCGGGTCATGCAAAAATCACGACGGGAAGTTTATCGTTAGTGTCGGCCTCCAGGGGCCCTCCCCTGCTCTCGGGACCGTCAAAAACGACCCAGGATGAGAAGCTGGTCCCGGGGAGTGGGTCGAGAATTCT
Organism: Prorocentrum cordatum; assembly: GCA_963575745.1. Lineage (NCBI taxonomy): Eukaryota > Dinophyceae > Prorocentrales > Prorocentraceae > Prorocentrum > Prorocentrum cordatum. The sequence continues at coordinate 496,306 of CAUYUJ010005225.1, forward strand.
GGGGGGGCGACCGAATGAAACAAATTATGACGTCTGGGGTTTGGGAACAGATAGTTGCCTGAACGTAGACTCTCAAAGGTTTGGAAGGTGATGCGTATGTGATGTGATTGCGCCCTCAGATTTTAAGTTCTTAAATGCTCTAGCCTACTTTCTAGCGTTGACCACCAGAAAAAATCAAGCCCCCAAAAAGTGCCGAAACTGGAGTGGTTGCACGTGCCGGGTCCTGGGAGGCGATGCTCGTTCGCCACTTCGCCAACGCGTCGGGCAGACAATGTTTCGATACTGTCCTGGGTGTTGGAAATTATCTTTGGGATGTGGTCCTTGAGCACGCTGGGAACAGCGTAATCCTAAGAGCGAGCGGCCTCGAACACTGAAGGTTCAGCTTGGGACCCCTCCCCTATCAACTCAGGGCCCTGGCCCTCAGGTTCCCACCGTTGGAAAAAAAACGACCTCGGGGAAACAACATGCTTTTCGGGCCCCGGGGCCGTTGGAGACCAGCCCACGCCGTCCAAATCCCCACGAAATATGGGCCCGGCAACCTCCAGGGACCTGACGCGGTGGTCGTCGTCGAGGATCGTTGTCGTCGTTGTATACGTCGTTGTCTACTTCGTCGTCGGCGTCGGCGTCGGCGTCGGCGTCGTCGGCCCCTCCCACGTCAGCAGCGAATGCCCCAATGCAGTGCAACCAAGAGGAGAGCAGAAAGAGGAGGAGGAGGAGGAGGAAAAGGAGGAGGAGGAGGGAGAAGAGGAGGAGGAATAGGAGGCGGAGGAGGAGGACGAGAAGGAGGAGGAGGAGGAGGTGGCGGAGATCCGCTGACGAGGGTGTTCCACCCTCTTGGAGATCCGCGCCGCCGGCGCCGCGCGGAGGCTGCGCGCGGGCCCCCGCGACAAGAGCCACGGCCGAAGGCGCCATCCGGAAGAGGCCGCCTCCACGCTCTCGTTGCTGAAGATCTCGCCAGCGTTGCACGCGAAGAGGCTGACCTCGCGAGGGGCAGCCGACGCGAAGCGTAAGACGAAGCTGGGACGCGCAGTCGACCCGATGTTAATTTTACATGGCGCACCCGGCGTTGCAGGTGGGTGGACAACGCAGGGCGAGCCGCGCGAAGAAAGGCATGGGTGACGGCTAGGGTCGGCCAGCCCAGAGATCCCACGCTCCAGCAAAACTTAGGGCGGCGGGCTTCGCCGGGCCCCGCGATGAGACGAAAACGAGGCCCGGACGAAGATCGAAACCATGACGAGGACAAAGCCGGGTGCGTACGTACAGACAAAATAAATCGAGATTCTCTGAGATCCGGCGGATGCACTGATCGTGCACCGCGGCCTTCCAAGAGCGTGTCGCAAGCTCGGGAGCGGATCGTTATCCTCGTCCTGTAGAGCCCCGCCCGCGAGAGGGGTCGGAATCGGAGGGCCGGCAACAGGCACGACCCCCCGAGAAAACCTTGGCGTTTCGCAATTTTTTTTCCACGCCGGGCGCTTTCGCTCCACCTCGGGCCCCGGGACTTGCACAGAGCGATCTGGCTGGAGAGATGGTGCAGGAAGCCGGGGTCGGGGGCTCTCGGCGGTGGACGAACCTCCCTTTAGTAAACCCCCCCTTAGTGAAAACGGCCTGGGACCGAAGCCGACGGACCTGAACCCGCGAAGCTGACGGCCGCGACGCCCTCTCGCGAACCGAAAACGGCCAATTCGCGAATCGACGTGTCCGGGTGGGAGGTCTGTCCACCCCCGAGGCTCCGGCGGTGATGTTTGTCGCGCTGCCGCATGTTTGGGGCAGCGTCGGGTCTCGGGGGGCGCAGAGACGGGGTCAGCGGGGTCGGCGACACGCAAGAGCGAGCCCTGGGCAGGAGTGACCTCTGGTGCGCGCCTCCTCGGAGGCCCTGGGGGTGGCCAAACCTGGGCGCGCAAGCCGCTGCTATCGCTTCGCGTTCGGCGATCGGGGGGCCCCATGCATGTCCGCATCAGAGGTCCCTCTGGCGAGAGGTTACTCTGACGTCTAGTCGAGAGGGAGGCAGTCTCCCCTGAAATCCGCGCGTGGCCAGTTTCTCTCGCCACATGGGGGCCCCGGTGGTGAATTTTGCAGGCGTTGCCATGTTTTCACAACGTCGGATGCCCGGGAGGCCTGGGCCGAAACGCCTTGCCATCCCTTGGGGGGCCGCTTCCTGCTGCCGCCGGCTTGCGCCGGCCTTCCGCCTGCTTCCGCGTGTTCCCGCTGCCTAGCGGGGGCCGACCGTTCCGGCGTTCCTATAGACCTACCGCGACTTGGAATCCCAAAAAGCTGCAATAACAAAACAGCGCTCTTAGGCAGCAGACCCGATGCGTTCGCCCGAGACAGTCTCAGCCAGACACGCTCGAGAAAAACATCTTGCGCAAACCGCGCAAGGTTCTCAGAACAGTCTTCGGAGGACCTTTATGAAGAGGCACAAGGGCGCACGTAAAACCACATGATTCCTAGGATGCCCCATGTCTTCAAATATGTTTCTCAGTTTTCGCCCCCCGCCCCGCCGCCACCACCCCCCACATTGCCCATGTTTTCTGGGAGTCGACGATTCGTTGTGTCTGTGTGCTTTCCCCCCCTCCTTACCGTAGGCACGCCGAGACGCCTCGCCGCTGCTCGATGCCATCCCTTGGGAGGCCGCCTCTTGCCGGCCTGCGCTGGCCGTCCGCCAGGTTTCCGCTGGCGGGGGCGGCCTCGGTTTACTTCCGCCGCCTTCCGCTGCCCCCCCCAGGCCCCCGACGCCATGACTTTTGTCCTACCGTCGGCCCCCAGAGTTCTCGGCTCACAGAGGCCTCCTGGGTGGGGTCGGAGTAGATGGGGTCGGAGGATCGCGCCGCATCGCCGATGCATCTGCGATGCATCGGCGATGCGCCGGAGCTGACTCGCCCACGTGGGCGATGCATCGGCGACGTCGACGCGAAGCAAATCGGGCTCCACATCGAGCCGCATCGGCGATGCATCGCCGATGCGGCGCGATCCCCCGACCCCATCTAGTCCGACCCCATCTGGGAGACCTAATTATAGAAGTCAGTCCCCGGGACAGATTTGTCATCCCGAGTCGTTTCTTGGCGGTCCCAAGGCCTGGCGAGGGCCTCTAGAGGCCGAGAGTGGCGAACAACCTGCCGTCGCGGTGTCTTCACAGCGCGAGGGGGCCTGGGCCCGCTGGCCAGTGCCGCCAGCTGTTCGGGTCCTCGGCTCCAAGGTGCAGGCGGGCGCTGCTGCTGCAGCGCGGCCAGCCTCCGTCGAAGAACCACCAAGCGCCCATGGTGCCGCTCTGGTCAGCCACCGACCAGAGCGTGTCCTCCTCGGCGAAGTGCACCCAGGGCAGGCGGGGGCGGCCTCGCTGTATTTCCGCGCATGCTGCCACCCTCCGGCGAGGGAGAGGTATCAAGTCCTTCGATCCTGGGAGGGCGAGGCCCAAATTGCGGCAGCCGTGGCGACGAGGGGGGGTCCTCCTCCTCCTCCTCCTCCTCCTCCTCCTCCTCCTCCTCCTCCTTGTCCTCCTCCTCCTCCTCCTCCTCCTCCTCCTCCTCCTTGTCCTCCTCGTCCTCCTCATCCTCCTCCTCCTTCTCCTCCTCCTCCTCCTCCTCCTCCTCCTCCTCCTCCTCCTCCTCGTCCTCGTCCTCGTCCTCGTCCTCGTCCTCGTCTCCTCCTCGTCGTCGTCCCTTCCTGCTCGACAGAGCAGATGCTGGGCCACCTCGGCCACCCAGCCGGCTCCAAACTGAGACCTTCTCGGGCGGGCCAACGACCTGGTGTGTCCAAGTTCCCGTCTACGGGGCCCTGGGGGCGGTCCAGGGGCCTGGTATAATCCGATGTTTTTGCCATCCAGGGCTCGGAGCCTTCCGCCTGCTGGAGGAAGGACGGAGCATGGAGAGAACTTCGACCCTCTGCTGCCCTTTTCCTCGGGCGTGCCGACCCTGGGACCCGACGCTCCGAGACAGCTGCAGCATCGCTGACAATAGGGGAACAACAAGTGGCATAAATATACAACCTCGGAAGTCCGCGCGCATTTCTCGAATCGGCGCTGGACCCCCCTCCCTGGCGCGCGGAGCGCGCCAGGGGCGGCGCCGGAGGCGCCGCCGGGGGGCCCCAGCGCCGATCCGAGAAATCTGCGCGGACCTCCGAGTTTTTATGTTTATGCAACTTTTTGTTCCCCTAGACAAAGAACCCGGCCAGAGCCCTGGGCCACACCTTCCTGCGCCGTTTCCCGATCTGCGATGGTCCCTGGGACCCGAGACGGGGCGAAAACGCCCCGGTGTGTGAGCAGACGGCAACGCCCAGATCTCAGGGTGCCCACGCCCCGGTGGATCGAAGTCCCCACAGATCGATCGGACTGCATGGTGGCGGGCCTCTGGATGCATGGTGGCGGTGCGCGGACAGGAGCGTCGGCTTCGCGTGCCGCGCCGCCGATTCTGGCCCATCACGCTTCGGCGCGACTCGATAACCACTTCCCGGTCCCCGGGCGTCACTGTTTGTTCACCGTCCCGCCGAGCCTTTCCGAACCTCCTGCCCCGCCCCGCGGAGCGGAGCGACACTCCGTCCGCTTGCACGGCCCAGCGTGTGGCCAGGGCCGCCGCCGCGGTCAGCCAAGCAACAATCCCGAACTGCCGACTCTTCTGCCATCCGTCCGCCCCCCCCTCCGCCCGCCAGCCCTCCCCGCTGGCCTCGGCCTCCCGCATGCGCTTCGTCGTCATCTGTCTGCTTCTCCCCTCCTCTTTCCCCTTCGCCTGGCAGCAAAGCCTGCCCAGGAGCAGAGTGTTGGCGCGTAGAACAACCAACAAGCCGTCCCTATTGTAACCGTTCCCATTTCGGGAGCGCCAGTGGTCTTCTGGACCTCTGGCGCAGGAGCCCGAACCGCGTGTCGATTGTGTGGCTGTGTGGTCGCGACGCCCAAGGAGGTCTGCGCTCTTCCTCCTCTCAAGGGGTGGCCTTGTTCTTGTGCTGCCACAACACCATCCCCTCCTCGTACGAGCCGGGCACCATCAGGGCAACGCAGTACCTCGCCGTCGCGCCCCCAGAGCTCGCCCCTGTCCTCCACTTCGCTCGAAAGGTTGGGGCGAGGACGAAGAGGCTAATCCTTCTCATCACGTCTCCGTTTCCTCGTCCTCTCTCTCTCTCTCTCTTCTCTCCCTTCCTCGCCCTCCCTCAATCTCTCTGTCTCTCCGTCTGTGTCTCCCACTCTCTCTGCCTCTGTCTACGTCCATGTGGGTCGGTCGGTCGGTCTGTTTATCTGTCTGTCTGCCTACAAGGCGTCGCGACAGCGCTTCCGCGTGGCGCTTTGGGAGGGCCAGGGCATTACCTTTTGATTCATCCCTGGGCGGTCCCAGGTAGGCGGCGAAGAGGGCTACAAGAAGGCTGAGGCGGAGTAAGCTCTCGACTCTGGAACCGTGGAATCGCTGGGGAATCTCTGCGTACTTGCAGCGGGCGCAGCAAATACCACCTGCTGTGCGACGCAGCGGACGCGAGGGTGTCAACCCGTTTCGACTCAGCGTGGCGAGCCGCAGTTTCTCTCAGTGGGTGAGTTGCGTGTGAGACATAGGTAAGCGCAACAAGAACAGCGAGACGGCAAACAAAGAAGCTAAGGAATAAAGCAATGGACCCGCTAATGCATGTACTGGAGCCTTCTAAATCTATTAATACGGTTAACATGTTTTGCGCAAACAGCTCGTAGTGTGACATGTTGCACGGTTACGCGCTGGATGAACACCTGTTCGAGTCCGATATCGTGTGCCGAATGACTTACATACATATGCTGTGCCTACGCATGTTACCCAAACGTAGGTCAGGCAAGTCTGTGGTATCATGTCATGCCAGACTGCATCACATGCTAAACCATGACCTGGCTATATACCAACGGCCACGGACTTCACACTGCAGTGACACGTGCCCAGCCGGGTGCATGAACAAACGTTACCCCCCATGCTTGCGTACCAGGCTAAAACAAGGCATATAGCGCAACGACCCGATGTAATTATCTCACCACGCCATTGGCTCATATCACATGTCGGCATCACTTCACCAATGACACGCGACATCGCTTCAGCGGGGTACTGGGCGGCACGCTCTCCCCCCCAGGCGCAGCCCGCGCCTCCCGCCCCCCGTGCTGCCCGCGCACGGGCGACCCCTCCCGCGACGGCGGGCTGCAGTCCAGTTTGGGGCAGTGCCTGCGCCGCCGTGCTCGAACTGCGCGGCGCGTCCAACCCTCCCCGCCGTCCACGGCTCGCCGCCCCTCCCCTGCTCCCCGGGCCCCCGACGTCGTGATTTTTGTTCCCGACGTCGACCCCCAGAGGTACGGAGCCCTTCCCTGGCGTCTCCTCCCGAATTGTTCTCTGACGGTCCCGAGGCCCTGCGAGAGGGCCATGGGCTGCCAATCGCGAAAAAGCCCTCCCGTCGTGATTGTTTCAGAACGCGAGGGAGGTTTGGGACCCCGAAGGGGGTTGCATGCATGAGGAATAATGCCTGCGGTGCATGCGATCGCGTCAAGATGCACGGGCGACGCCTGCGCCCTATCACTTGACGCGCCTGCGGTGTGGCTGCGCGGCGCCATATCGCGGTGCCGGGGCTGATGAAGACAAGTGCCCGCGGTGCCTGCGCTGCTGCAGCGGCGAGCAAGCGGTGCTGGCGCCGTGCCACAATTCGAAAGGTGGAATCAGAAGAAGAAGCAACTGCATGAACATAAACTGTCGACGGTTTGCACAGATTTCTTGCATCTGCGCTGGACCCCCTGCCTAGCGCGCGGAGCGCGCCAGGAGCGGCGCCGGAGGCGACGCCAGAGGAGCCCAGCGCGGATCCAAGAAACCCGAGGAATTGGACAACGCCTGTACTCCAAATCCCTTATTAATTTTCCCGCTTGTTGACGGCGCCTTTTTTGTAACTGGGGGGGTCCGATTTATTAGGGCGCTTTCTTTGGATTGGAGCGTAGGAGGTCCGGTTTACTGAGGCGCCCCGTCGAAGAGGGGGGTTCGGAATATGAGGTCGCATTTGGAAGGGGGGTCGGGCTTTTTAGGGGGGGTCGATTAGTCAAAGGATTTGAGGCAGTATGCGCTCGCCTGGTCGGAAAGGGGGGTGATGGACGACGACGGCTCTCTCCTCCTGGCCTCGGCTCGGCTCGGCTGGCGACTCGAGAATCCCCTTGTGCCGGCGGCGGCTGGGCGGAGACGCTGCCGGTGCAGGTGGAACTCAAAGGAGGAAAAAAGGGGCCCAGGACCATGCTTTGGGCCAGCAAGCGACCACAACCAAATCGAGGACACACCCTAGGGGATGTCTTGCGCATGCCACAGACTTGTCGGAACACCGAAGCCACCTTCGTACTGGATGTGGTCAGCGTGGTGTCTCAGGACGGCCAGATCGACCACCACCGCAGCCAGAGTGCTCATGTCGATGTCGGTGGGTTCTCCCCGAAGGGCCCTCCCGAAACATCCACTTAGTTGTGGTTGTCGTTCTCGGGGGCGACCAGGAGGGGGGCGTCCAAGAGGGGGGGGGGGGGGGGCGCAAATCATGGCCAGCGGCACGTGCGCGGCCCAGGGGGGGCCGGGGAACGTATTGAAATGAGAAGATCGGCGGCGAGCGAAGGGGGGAAGCGAGCAGGAGAAGGCCCTCTCAGAAGTCGGCGGGACTTCTCAGAAGCCCTCGTTCCTTGTGAGGGGTTTTGTGTGTCTTCGATTAAAGGCTTGAAGCAATTCTCAGAAGGCTGGGGGACTTCCGACCCTTCTGAGAGGGCCTTCTCCATCCTTCTCCCTTCCCATCCTCGCTCGTCGCCGAGAAGAGGCGCCATGAAATCTGGGGAGATTACATGGCCCCCGCCATGAGATCCCCCCCCCTAATCATCACCCCCCTCTGTGCCGCCCCCCGAGATTCCTTGTCCCCAGACCCCCGACGTCGTGAATGTTTTCCGCAACGTCGACCCCCGAAAGTCTGGACCCATGCATTCCCCAGGACCGGCTTTTCATCCTGAGCCGTCTTTGCCGGCCCCGAGGCCCGGTGAGGGCCCCCGGAAGGCCGAAAACAACCAAAAACCTCCCGCCGTGATTTCTTCACAGGATGTCTGGGTCGTGCCTGGGCCATAGGCCGGGCCAGGGGCCCGAGGCCGCAGGCCGAGCCGCCGGCGGCTCCTCCTCTCCGGCCTCGCCTCGCCCGGGCCCCGGGCACAGAGAGGTGCCGTCGCTCTTGGCGCCGAGGCCGCTCGGGACGTCGGGCAGCGCCAGCCTCGGAGGGACGAGGGGGGGGGAGGAGGGGAGGGGGGAGGAGGGAGGGGGGGAGGTGGAGGGGGCAGGAGGGGAGGATGATGGAAGGAGAGAGAGAGTCAGTAAGAACCCGATCAGCCTTTCTAAGAACCCGGAACAATCGTTGGAGACTGAATCTCTTTTCGTCGACCCCATTGACGGACTGAGGCCCCACCAATGCCGGAAAATAAACAATTCTCCGCGGCACCCGCCGCACGACGACGACGACGACGACGACGACGACGACGACGACGACGACGACGACGACGACGACGACGACGACGACGACGACGACGACGACGACGACGACGACGACGACGACTACGGTTACGACTACGGTTGCGACTCCGACTGCGAGTACGACAACGACCCCGACCCCAACTAAGACTCCGATTACGACTGCAAGCGTCTTGCAAACACGAGAAGGTGAAGGAGAAGGTTGTTCGCAACGCGTTCGGCGACGAATGTGTCGATATGTGTATATATATATAGATATGTGTGTGTATATATATATATATAAAACAATATCGTTGCAAACGTGCTCAGAATTCCTGTCGTGCAGGGTCGCCCAGGGAGCGTACTCGCTGGGAGAAACCCAGCATTCTCTATCACGGCGGACAACTGTGGGAAAATAGCTCGGTGGCCCGCGATGCGGGCGCCGACGACGAACACGTTGATGTAGATTGTACATGTGCCGGCACATATTGCAATCGTACTGCAACTGGGACGAGATGCAGGAGAACACTGTGAGCAACGCCTGCGGTAACGAGTGTGTCGATCTATAGCGAACAATGCGGGAGATGAATCGGTGGCCCGGCCGACGCAGGCGCCATCGACGACGACGCAGTGCAGACTGTACGTGCGTTGGCATATGTTGCAATCGTGCTGCCATTACGACGAGACGAAGGAGGAGATTCTGGATAACGCCTGCGACGACGAGAGCGCCGATCTACAAGGCAATCCTCGCACAGACGTGCTCCAAACTCCTCTGCAGTGTAGCGTGGCCCCCGGAGCAGTGTTCGCTGGGGGAAAAAAGCCCCCCGACAGTACCCAGCACGGCGAACAGTGGTGCAAAACTGATCGGTGGCCCGCGCCGCGGGCGCCGACGACGAAGATGTAGATGGACAACAAAAATGTTCGTTCTCGTCTTGCCTTCGTCCTCCTCCTGTTCCTTCTTCTCCTCCTCCTGTTCCTCCTTCTCCTCCTCCTCCTCCTCCTCCTCCTCCTCCTATTCCTCCTCCTCCTTCTCCTCCTCCTGTTCCTCCTCCTCCTCCCGTTCTCCTCCGAAATGAGACGAGGAGGAACGGGGGGACGACGGGGAGGAGGAGGAGAAGGAGGAGGAGGAGGAGGAGAAGCAGGAGAAGGAACGAGTTCATCCCCCGCCGAAAGAAACAGGGGGAAGGATGGGGAGATGGGGGAGGGGAGAGTCGAGCAGGCCACGCACTTGCTCATCGCTCTGCCCAGCGAGGCCCCGAACCCCTGCACCTCTTCTGTTGCCCACCGCAAGCGCTACACCAGCAGCTGACATCCATGCGTCCGCTGCTGGTTCCCCAGACCCCCGACGTAATGTTTTTTTCATTACGTCGACCCCCAGAGGTCCCGACCCTTTCCCCATGACCGGCTTTGCATCCCGAGTCGTGTTTTGACGCTCCCGAGGCCCAGTGAGGGCCCCCGGAGGCCGAACATGAAGGAAAACCTCCCGTCGTGATCTCTTCTTACTCGAGGGAGTCTGGGCCTCTTGCCCCGAAGCACTGCACCTGCCCCCAGGCCTCCGGGCAGGGGCCCCGCGCCGCCACCGAGTGCCGGGACTCCCCCTCGAGGCGCCGCCCGAGAGCGCCCACCGCGCGCCGCCACGAGGAGCCTCCGCAGGCTCGGCGAGAGGAGGAGGAGCCAGAGGAGGATGAGCCAGAGGAGGAGGAGGAGGAGGAGGAGGAGGAGGAGGAGGAGGAGGAGGAGCCAGAGGAGGAGGAGGAGGAGCCAGAGGAGGAGGCGGGGCGTGCCCTCCGATCTCGGGAGCGGCCAAGAGGGTGTCCAAGAGGGGGGGGGGTGCAAGCCATGACCGGCGGCATGTGCGCGGCCCAGCGGGGGGGCCAGGGGCGTAATGGAATAGAAAGAGGCGCCATGAGATCTGGGGAGATATCATGGCCCGCGCCATGATATCCGCCCCCCCCCCCCTGTCATCACCCCCCTCGTTTCCGCCTCCGACGATCGGGGACCTTCTGAGCCGGGTCAATCCAGACCAGGGCCAATGTGGCCTGGCAGAACCCTGCCACATCCTGCAAGGTTCTGCATCCAAGTCCGGGTCAGCGCGAAGGATCCTGCAAGGTCCTCCGGGATCCTGCAAGATCCTGCACCCAAGCCCGGGTCAATGCGACCCGTGGCCCTGCAGGATCCTGCAAGATCGGGCGCTCTGGCTGACCCCCGTTTGCACTGACCCCCGTCTCTTGAGTCGGCGGTGGACAAACCTCCCTTTGGTACACCTCCCTGTAGTGAAAACGGCCCGGGACCGAAACCGACGGACCTGGACCCGCAAAAATGACGGCCGCGACGCCCTCTCTCGAATCGAAAACGGCCAATTCGCTAATCGACGTGTCAGGGTAGGAAGTCTGTCCACCCCCGACTGAGCCCCGATCCGAGGAGCCACAAGGCGTTCCGGGTGGACGGCTGGTCCCTGCAGGCTGCGGGGCGGCGAGGCGGGTCGAGCGCAGCTTGCGCGAGAGTCGCGGCGACGAGGGGCGCCAAGCGCCCGTCGGCATCGGCGTCGGCTGCACCCGCGGCAACGAGTGCATCCAGCGCCTCCGAGACGCCAGCGACAACCCTGCGGCGAAGGCCGGGGCCAAGGGCAAGGAGGCTACCCCCGAATCCCTTATGAATCGCCCCCCGGGCCCGGTTTTTGAGGGTGCCTCGTTTGTAACTGGGGGGGTCCGGTTTATTAGGGCGCTTCTTTGGATTGGAGCTTAGGGGGGCCGGGGTCATTAAGGCGCCTCGAGGGGGGTCTGGAATGTTAGGTCGCCTTTGGAGGGGGGTCCGGTCTTTTAGGGGGGGTCGATTAATCAGCGATTTGGAGCAAGGACCGGCTCGTGGCCGAGCCCAAGCATGCCAGCCTCGAGGAGGCTGTCGAAGCAGTCAAGGCCTGCGCGACGTGCGAGTACAACATGGACGGCCCGAAGGGGTGCCGAGCGTGCATTGGCCCCCACTTCGAGGGGGTGCGCAAGCGAGGCTTCCTTGCGCGAGCCTTCAAGGAGCTGCACACCGCAGAGAAGCGAGCTTCTGCCGAGTGCCTTGTTTTTTCCCAAGCTCGTACAATCCCGAGCGAGCACTCCGAGGAGTGGCAAGATGGGTTCCTTGCGCGCGCCCAAGACAGCTCCAGAGCTTTAGAACGAGCGAATATCCCAGAGGAAAACATATTATTTCACAGGTTTCGTGCTCCTACCACAACTCAAAGGACTCCCCGACATGAGGGACCTATATATACCTTTGCACCATGGCATTTCACAGGTCTCGCATTCCTTCTATTCCTCCAGGAAGGCTCCCCCAGAGGGGTCAGGGCATCATGCTACCATCGTATGTTGCTGGACTCGTGCTCATCTAACTCCTCCCGGGAAGCTCCCCGAGAGGACCCAAATTAATGTTTCAACATACTATTTCAGGAGAGTTGTGATCGTCCCACATCTCTAAACAGGCTCCCTGTTAGGACCACTGTACGATGTCACCATTGTGTTTCACAGGTCTCGTACTCCTCCCATAGCTCCGGGAAGGCTCCCCCAGAGGGGCCAGGGTATCATTACACCAATCATGTTTCACAAGATTCGTGCTGATCCTACTCCTCCAGGGAAGCTCTCCGGGAGGATCCAATGTACCGTTTCACTTTGCTACCTGACAGGAGTTGTGACCCCCCACATCTCCAAATAGGCTCCCCGAGAGGGACCAATGCACGATTTCACCATCGTGTTTCACAGGAGTTGTGCTCTTCCCAAATCTCCAAAGAGGCCGTCTAGGATTCTGGAGGCTCTTGAACGCCGACCTTGAAACCCGATTCGTACATCCTAGCATCGATATCTCCGGGACAAATGTAGTATTCCGCCTGGATCCCGAACTTTCTCATCCCCAGGGGATTAATCTCACCAGCATATCGTGGGACGCACAAAGACATACTAATATTACATTTTTTCCTTGGTGGTGCGACACACACAATATTAGTATGATGGGGTGATGCCGATATGGTCATGTGAGCTTCTTTACCAGGGGCCTCCGCATGTGCTCTTTGACGAGGGTCCCTGCGCTCAGGGCCTCCAGGGCTCGTGCACAGGTGACGCGCTTCGTCCTCAGGAGACGGCCGCGCCCAAGGCGATGCGAAGCGATGCCTGACGTGAGCATGCGGACATAGTGTATGCCGGGGCATGCTGGAAGTGAGCATGCATAAAGGCCTCCTAGATGGGGTCGGAGTAGATTGGGTTGCAAGGTCACGCCGCATCGGCGATACGTCGGCGATGCATCGCCGACGCATCGCCGACGCGCTGACGATGCCCTGGCGACGTCGGCGACGCATCGGCGCCGTCGGCGTGAAGAACATCGGGCTACACATCGAGCCGCATCGCCGATGCATCGGCGATGCGGCGCGATGCTCCGGCCCCATCTACTCGGACCCCATCCAGGAGGCCTCGAATGCATCAACAGAAGTACACAGGAACAGAGACAGTGGATGGTCGCGGTCGTGGTCGTCTTCGTCTGGCCGACCTCCGACCGGCAACGTCGACTCCTGGCTACCTCGACCCCCTTTCCTGGGACCGGCGTGGCATCCTGAGCTGTCTGTGGACGTTCCCGGAGCCATGCCATTGCGGCAACGGTATGGCTTCGGGAACGCCCAAAGAGGCAACGGTATGGCTGAAGGCAACGGCGTTGCCCTCAGAAGCCAGGCATTACCAGCAGCCTTCCGTCGGCGTGCCTTCCCAGATCTAAGATGTCCTGATTTGTTTAATGCGCACTTCCTCGCACTCCCGAGTCGTGCTCTCTCGATGCAGGGGCCTGGCGAGCCCTACCAGAGGGTGAGAAACGACGAAAAACCTCATGATTTTTCACGACGCGAGCATGCCTGGGTTCAGAAATTTTGGAAAACGCTGGCGGATTTGCCCCCTCCTGACGTCGGTCCCTAGACCTCTCCCAGGGGGGCGCGCCCTGACGAAAATCCCGACGAGGACCCTGCCGTGGCGACGAGGAGGCCCAGACATGGCCAACAAGCGCCCCACAGCCTCGATCCTCGATTGACGGGGTCGTCTTCCCAGACATAAATTCGCCGGCCCAACGGGCCAGAGGCGTGCTAAGATCTCCGGTAACTGGTTAACAATTTTCTAGTTCGCGCGCGCGGGGCGGCCCCTGGGGGTCCCCGGACGAAAAGTACCCCGACCAGGTCCCGGCCGGTCCCCGGCCGGGTCCCGGCCGGGTCCCGGCCGGGTCCCGGCCGGGTCCCGAGCGCTCCATGAGCGCACCAACAGGGCTCCGAGACGTCCCCGAGAGCCCCAAGAAAGGCCAAGAGGCCCCCAAGAGGCCCCCAAGATGGTACACGAGGGGTCCGACATGCCACAAGATCGCTCCAAGACGCCCAAGATAGCCCCCAGACGCCCCAAGAGGCCTCCAAGAGCACTCCCAATAGGGCCCCCGGAGGCAAAAATCATTGTTTTTCCATAGGTTTTTGAGAGATTTTGGAGCTTCCACCTTTTCGGCTTCCCGACGCCCCAAGACGGCCCAAGAGGCCCCCAAGATCGCCCCAAGAGGGCCCAAGAGGCACCCAAGAGGGCCCCAAGATGGCCCAAGAGGGCTCGAAGACGGCCCAAGAAGCCTCCAAAACGGTCCAAGAGGGCCCCAAGAACGCCCCCAAAGGGGCCCCAGAGAGGGAACACGAAACAACATTTCGAGCCCTCGGCCCTAAGAAGCCCCTACGAGGCCCCTAAGAGGCCCCAAGAGGCCCCCACGGGGCCCTCAGGAGGCCCCCAAGAGTCCCCCAAGCGGCCCCAGGAGGCCCCCCAAATGCCCCCCCGAGCGCCCCAGGAGTCCCCCAAGCGGCCCCAGGAACCCCCAAAGCGCCGCATTGACACCAGGCCCTCGGGCAAACGGCAGACATGAGACTGTATGGGCCGGCGGAATGAGCGAAGCGATTAAATAATTCAAAACGACTTTGTCGTTTTCGGCCCCTGGGGGCCCTTACTGGGCCACTGGACTGTCAAAAAATGACTCAGTCCTGAGACATGGGTCGAGACCTTCAGGGATTGCGCATTAATTGAGAGAAATCAACACATCCGATGTCTGAGGTTCGTTCCGGCGTCGTCGTCGCCGTCGTCGTCGTCGTTCCGACGTGGTCGTCGTCGTTCCGTCGTGGCCGCTATCGCTCCTCCAGTGCTGTCCCTGGTGCCCTTGACCCCATCTGTCTGCACCACTGTTCGAGCCCGATCGATCCGTGAGGGAGGGCCCCTGGGCCCGAAACAAGGCCAGATCGCCTGGTGCGAAACAACCCCAGACCCCCGAGGTCATGATTTTTCCATGACGTCAACCCCTTGAGGTCTCGACCCATTCCCCTGGAGAGATTTTTCATCCTGAATGCTTTGTTCGACGGCCCCAAGCGCCGGTTAGGGCCTCCAGAAGCTGGAAATTCAACAAAAAACACCCGTCATGATTTGTTCCTTACGCGAGGGGGGTCTGGGTCGACCGGTGTGAAACAACTGAGCATCGTTTATCCGATCCCCATCCCCAGCGGCGTGGCCTGGGCCCCACTGGCCGATTTACCCGCCTAGATGGGATATAGGTCGTTCTCTTCGAGTTTCGAGGGGTGTATCCCCAATTGGGGTGGTACTTTGGGGGTCTCGAAAGGGATGGGGATGGGGATTGGTTAAACGACACCGAGCAACTGCAACGGCCGTCTCGCAGGGTCGCTGCTGCGACGGAGCTGTGGCCGCCGTCGCTCTGACGCGGCCGTCGCTGCAGCCTGCCTCGCCGGGCCGCCCCCCCCAAGCGCGCGGGGAGGGGGGCGCTGCCCCAGGAGAGCCCAGAAGCGAATCGATAAGTCGAATCGGCGATCTAGCAATAATCGGCGATCGATAAGTCGAAACGGCGATGAGTCGACAAGTCGAATCGACCGGAAACCCCATAATCGAATCGTGAATTGAGCAGGGACCGACCGTCCGGGCATTCCTATAGGCATACCACGACATGTCCTTAGAACCCAAACATGTTCTAAGGACAAGAACAATTCTCTTGGAGCATAAGCCCGATTGGTTGGAACAAGACAGCCCCAGCCAGGAATGTTATAAGAACATTTCGTTGAAACCACAACAGGTTCTTAGAACATGGTTTGGTGGGCCGATAAGCACGCCAGGACGCTTCGCCACTATTTGGGTGAATCGGATCGGCGGACATCGGCGGCCAGGCCGGCAGGAGTCGAATCGGCGGAAATCGGCAGAGCCGTAAGGCCCCATCGAGATCCGCATCGGAAGCCGAAACCGAATCACATCGGAACCCGACCGAAGCCGAATCGAACCGAATCGGAGGCATCGACTCGCGCCCTGCGCGGCCCGGCCGCCGGGCCCCGGGCCTTCTCGGAGGCACGCCCGAGACGAGGCCCGGCTTGGGCGTCCCCGCGCCGATCGCGCCCTGAGGCGGGGGGAGCGCCGCCGGCGGAGGTCTGCCGCGAAAGTCCTCGGGCCTGGACAGCCGGCCGCTCCAGTGTTGTCGATGCGCGGGCCCCAGTGGTGCAGGCTACCATTTCCCCAGGATGAAAAACGAACAATTGACACGCGCACCCATGCCCACCCGGACCCCCATCGGGCGATGGACACATCACCTTGCAAGGGAGGCGTTTCGTTCTTTTCGGCCTCCGGGGGACCTTACCGGGTTTCGGGACTGTCAAAAAACGACACGTGGGACGAGAAACCAGTTCCGGGGAATGTGTCGAGACCTCTGGCGGTCGACGTTGTGGGGGTCTGGGGAATTCCAAACCACTTCTCTAGGATAGCGAGCGAAAGGCACGCACCCTGACCCCCCCCCACACATATATACCTATACGACCACCCTTCGGGTGATAAGGAGGTTCGGGGGGGGAGGAACCAACGTCTCACTCGATCGGTCTCACGATCGATCTCACTATCGATCTCACACTCGGTCTCACATTCGGTCTTACTATCGATCTAATTATCGATATCACAATCGATCGCATATTCGGTCTCAGTGCCGATATTACAATCGATCTCACTATCGATATCACAATCGACCCCAATAATGATCTCGCAATGGAAATCACAACCGATCTCACTATCGATCTCACAATCGATCCCACGAATGATCTCACAATGGATCTCACATTCGGTCTCACTATCGATAGCACGAGCCCATATTCGGTTTTACAACCGATCTCACTATCGATATCACAATCGATCTCACAATCGATCTCACATTCGGTCTCACTATCGATCCTACACTCGATCTCACACTCGGTCCCACTATCGATCTCACAATCGATATCGGTATCGATCTCACGAATGATCTCGCAATGGATCTCACAATCGATCTCACTATCGATCTCACGATCGATCTCACTAATGATCTCGCAATGTATCTCACATTCGGTCTCACTATCGATCTCACAAGTGATATCATTATCGATCCCGCAATCGATCTGACATTCGGCCTCACTATCGGTCTCACTATCGATATCACTATCGATATCACTACCGAAATCACGATGGATCTCACAATCGATCGCTTTACCGATCTTACTATCGATCTCGCAATTGACCTCACTATCGATCTCGCGACGGGACACCAGCGGGACACCGGCGGGACACCGCGGGCCCCCGGCCGCCCGGAAGGGAGTCATTTGGTCCGGCCGCGCCTCAGCCACACGGGACACCAGCGGGACACCGGCGGGACACCGCGGGCCCCCGGCCGCCCGGAAGGGAGTCATTTGGTCCGGCCGCGCCTCAGCCACAGGAGACTTTCTCTCGCCCGCCCACGCAGCTTCGCCTCGCCCGCACGGCACGCACGAACACGAAACCGAAATCGATTTCCCGGTAGCGGGGCTCTCTCCGTTCCACTTCGATCTCACCCCCTCACCTCCGATATATATATATATATATATATATATATATATATATATATATATATATATATATATATGTATATATATATACATACATACATATATATATATATATGTATATATAGGGGGGACAGAAGGGAGTGTTCCCGGAGAGGGGGATCCCCGCTTTCCCCCATGGCCGTAGGAGACCCGAGGAGGATTAGGAGGAAGAGGAGGAGGAAGCGGAGGAGGAGGAGGAGAGGGAAAAGGAGGAGGAAGAGGGGGAGGAGCAGGAGGAGGAGAAGGGGGAGGAGGAAGAAGAGGAAAAAGAGGAGGAGCACGGAGCACGGAGGCTGAGGGACGCAATGTCCCGTCACGGCCGCCGCCGCACCTCGCTCAGGGCACGACGCGGGGCGACCTTCCCTTAGCGTAGGCTTAACCTGGGTTTAACCCCAGGCTCAGCCCACGCCGACCTTGTAGTCGATGGCCTTTTGGTGCACCGTCGAGCCGTGCTTGGCCAGCAGTCGACGCAGAAGTCCCGCTCGCAATCGGCGCACTCCGCGATGCACTTGACGACTGCGTCGCCAGTCACGAAGTACTCGCCCGCCTCAGGGCACAGCTGGCAGCCCCACTCCTCGTGCTGCTCCAGCGGCGCGATCATGACGGCCAGCCTGTGCCCCTCTAAGCGCTGGGAGGAGAGCATGGCCGTGACGATGGCCTGCCGCCGCATCCCGTAGAGCTGCCGCGGCGCAGCCCCGTCGTTGGACGCGCACGCCTTCTCCCAGTCGTCTGCCGAGAGCCAGTCCAGCGAGTTGTTGGCCACCGTCTCCTCGATGATGCCCAGCCCCACGTCGACCCCGTCGGCCCTCGCATCCACCAGGGCCAAGTCGGCGATGGCCTTCTGGTGCGCCTCCTCTGCATTCTTGGCCTCCGCGGTGGCGGCGGCCAGTAGGTCCTCGAGGTCGGTGAGGCGGTCGGCGGCAGCAGCGAGCTCGTCGTGCAGCGCCTGATCCACCTCGGTGCCGTTGCACTGCGCAGTGGCGCGCGGCCGTGTTCAGCCGCTCGGTGGCGCCAAGGAGGAAGCCCTCCAGTTCGGCGACCCTGTCCATGACATCCAGCGGCCCCAGCACCGTCATCTCATCGGCCAGCGGCGCCTGCGGGACCGTCTCGCCCCCCAGGCTCTGGCCCTTCATGGCGTCGAAGTGCACCTTCCCGATGTACTCGGTGCCGTTGTGACGTACGTTCACGTTCACCACGCCGTTGCCGACGTCGTCGCTCAGCGTCGCCGTCTCCATCTGCACCTTCTCCACCTGGCGATTGGTGGGCCTCCAGCCCGCCGCCAAGCCGTCGCCGAAGGCCTGGGCCTCCGCGGTCGTTCTTGTGCCACGCGCCTGGCGCCAACAACTCGGCCAGCGGTGCGCGCGGCGGCTCGTCGGCAAACGGCACGTCCTGCCGCGCCTGCTGCTCGGCCCGCACCGCGTGGGCCATGCCCGGCCGCGGTCCAGCGGCTGCCCACCCAGTGTCCTGGGCGGCTGCGCTGGCAAACCCGCCAGGGGGCACCCGCTGGGAGTGCCAGGAAGCATTGCGCCTCCTCCGCCACGCCCCCGGGGACTCGCTCGCCTGAGGCGAGCCGCTGAAGGGCGGGCCTGGACGCCCGCTCGCGGTCCTGCCAGCTGCCCGGGCCACCAGCGCGAAGAAGTCCCGCCTCGCACGCCTCCCGCCTCCTGCGGCGGGCGGCCCGGCGGGCGGCGGAGGCGCCGAGGGCGATGGCCTCGGAGGCGCGCGACTGGCTGGGCAGCCATAGGCCCTGGCCGCCCCCCGTCGCCACGACGTCCGCCCGGGGCGCCATCGTCCGGAAATGGCAATGGCGGAAAAAGGCAAGACACGGCTTGAGCCAAAATGGCTACGGAGGAGAAGGGGAGGAGGAGGAGGAGGAGGAGGAGGAGGAGGAGGAGGAGGAGGGAGGAGGAGGAGGAGAGAGGAGGAGGAGGAGGAGGAGGAGGAGGAGGAGGAGGAGGAGGAGGAGGATAAGGATAAGGCCCTTGGGGGTCTGTCGACTTCGCCTACCGACAGGCATGCCGACCCCTGGGAAAGAAATGGATGCGAGCCCACCCGTTGCTTTGGGGGGGCCGCCTGAGGCGACGGGGCCCGCCTCTCAAGGGGGCGTGGTCCCCGAGCCTCGCTAGCAGGGGGACCCTGCCTCGGCTTAGGCCTTTGAACTGCTGCAGGCGGAGGGGAGCTGCCTCTCTTCTGGCGCACCCCCCGCCGCTGAGAGCCCACCCACCCTCGCTCCCTCTCCCCCCTCCTCCCCAGGCGGCAAGAAGAGAGACAAAAAAAGGGCGGCCTTGAGCGTCTCCCTGGCGTGTCTCGGCAATATGGATGCATGGCCGCACTGGCCCATGCGCTGAGTGCTGTGCTGCCGAGCCCCCACTGCGGGAGTGGGGAAAAAAACAGGAGGGCAAGGCCTGATGCAATCGGCTCTCTACTGCCCTATGCCCCAGCCTGCCGCTGCTGCAGCCCTTGGCGACGAGAGCCTCACGTCCCTGCTCTGCGCAGCGCCGTCGGCCTTAGTAGCTGCGGCTGGGGAGCAGGCCTCACCGCACAACACCACGCCGCGGTTCTCCCAGCCCTGCACGCTCTTGCTCGGACTTGGGCATGGCGGCCTGCGAGCGGGCTGGAGGTAGTCCTTGATCTCCATCTCCGCCTCCTCCGCCGTCGCCCTCTGTGGGTCAAAGGAGGCCTCGTCGTAGGCGTAGCCATGCGGGCCCTTGGTCCAGCGAGTGTAAATGTGGTCGATCTCGTCGATCTGGCGCCTGGTGTAGTCAAGCTCCCATGGCATCGGCCCGTGCATCATTTTGCCGAGCTTGTCGTCAGTGATGCCGATGGCGCCCCTCACCGCGCTGATGGCGCTGTTGATGTCGTGCAGCTGCTCCTTGAGGTAGTGCTTCGCTTGGCTGCGCTCTGCTTCTTCATGTGGGTTGAGGCTCCTTGCGTTCATGCGGCCGAGAGTAGTCACCACCTTCTCTCTCTGCTTGTGGAGAGCGTGGAGGGCCTTCTCGGTGTGCTCGGTCGCCGTCTTGAACGCGTCGGCGGTGCTCTGGAGTGTGTTGTGCGCGATCTCCAGCCTGTACGCCGCCGTGCCCACGACCTGGTCGGCCACTCCTCCCGAGCCCCCTCTGTCATGCGGCTTCTGCACTATCGTGGGCTGCATGAGCTCGGCCTCATCAGCAACTGGCTGCTGCTCCAGCGCCCCCTTCTCCGCCATGTTCGCCTGCGCCGCCATCGCTGCTGAGGTCGTGCGCCCGCGGGGAACGCAAGCTCTGAACGTGGGCGGGGTGTCCGCCAGCAGTGGGTAAGGAGGCCGCGAAGATGCTCGAGTCGTAAATGTCCGCTGGTAGTATGTCGGGCTGTGTACTGATCCTCGTTTTACCTTAGTTGTCCCAGCCTACTGTTGTTCACTTTAGATATTGTAGCAGTTTCCTTAGTTCCCAGTAGTTTGGGCAGTAAGGAACCGTAGTGAGGCCTTGGTGTGGGAGTAGGCGTAGGCTCGGTCTCTCGCTGCAGTCGGTATCCTGTGCCTGTCCTTAGTGTGCAAATCTTACTCACTCTATCCGCAGAGGGTCGAGGGAGGTAGCAGCTGTGATGACTAAGGCGGACTAAGGCTGGATGTAACTGAGCGGAGGAAGGGAGGTCGAACCGTGGTCGGATCACAATCGCATGGCTGTGCTGAAAGTTGTGGTGTGATAGTTCCCTGTGTATGCTGTCCACTTTGTAGTACGCAGTGCAGTGTGTACTCTGTATCATATACTGTCGTTCTGTTGTACGCGGTCCGGTACGAGGTCGCAGATACGTCGGCTCCGAGCGGGCATCCGCGATACTGTCTGACAGACGAGCCCCGACTGCGAGTGGAACTAGTAGAGAGCTGATTGCCTGAGAAATAGCAAGTTGGAAGTAGGAGTTGGTGGGAGGAGGGGGCGTAGGTGGTGGGAGCCCGTGTAATAGTAGGGTGACGGCTGGATAAGTAGAGAGTCCGCCGTCCCCCTCATTTTTTTGCCATAGGCTGGTAGTAGTCCCTTGGCCGTAGGTCCCGATAGTATGTAGCCATCCGATACAGGTAGGCCATCTGGCCTCCGTGTTGTTCGGCCTGGCTCCTGAAACTCGTCATACGAACAAGGTCTGTACTGATCTGCTGTGCGATTTTTTCCTCTCGAGTGACTGGCGGTGATGATGGTGGCCAGGCACGAGGGCGCCCCGTGGAGTTGAGGCGTGATTCGGGAGCGCTGCTCGACAACGAGCTGCAGGCGCCGCTGGGCTGCGGGCCTGGTGGAGACTGGCCCGCGGGGCTCTCTCGCTCGCGGCGGGGCGAGCTGCTGGGCTTAGGCTGGGGCGTGCCTTGGCTCACCTCCTGTTGAGCTGCGCCTCCACGGCCCTCTCCAGGCCCGTCTTCGGGCCCCCTGAACGGCTCTTCGTGGCCCCGAGGTGCGCCAGCGCGTGGCCCAGTGCCTGCTTGAATATGTCCCCCTTGAAGCCCGAGATCTTGTCGTACTGTTCCTGCTCGAGCTTCTGGTCGTACAGCACCGCCCTGAAGCTCGGCGCCGTGTTGATCGTGTAGATGAGCTTGGCCTTGCACTGCTTGATGTCCATCTCCACGTCTTCGCCCGTCTTGTAAGGAGGAGGAGGAGGAGGAGGAGGAGGAGGAGGAGGAGGAGGGGGGAGGAGGAGGAGGAGGAGGAGGAGGAGGAGGAGGAGGAGGAGGAGGAGGAGGAGGAGGAGGAGGAGGACGGGTCGCCTAAGCCCCTCGGAGAAACCCTCCAAGCCGGTCCTCCTCTCTCCGGTCCCCCTGTTGGCATGTGTGTGTGCTGTTTGTTCGTCACACAGGACCAGTGCTTCATCCTGAACTGTTTCTGCTGGCCGTCCTGGGGCCTGGGGCGAGGGCACCCAGCGGCCACAATGGGCCCAAATCCGCCGCTCCCATGTATCGGGAGCGGCCAAGAGGGGGGTGTCCAAGAGGGGGGGGGTGCAAATCATGACCAGCGGCATGTGCGCGGCCCAGGGGGGGGCCAGGGACGATTAATAAAAGAAATGGGGGAGAACGATTAAAAAAATTGTTTTCTGCTATTTCTGCACAGCTTTCTGACTGGAGGAGAACGATTAAAACATAGTTTTCCAGCCTGCGGCCGGTTTTTTCTAATCGTCATCCCGGAGTTTTCCAGCCCGCGGCCGGTTTTTTCTAATCGTCATCCCGGGCGCCGCCGCGTGAACACGACCCCCGGTCATTTATCAATCGTCATCCTCCATTAGTTAGTCACCCCCGCCCTCTTTTCCGCCCCCGAATTTCGTGGGGAACGTCGGATCGCTGGGGAGGCCCTCGCCCGCGGGCGGCCAGGCGGCCGCGGTCTGCCGCGTTCTGCGGGGAGCGCGCGGCAGGGCGGCCTTCGGCCGCGGTGGTAATGCAGTCGGGCGTAGGACAGAGGAACCTCCTTCAAGAGCATGATGCGGGCAATAGTGATATCCACATCCGGTGCGTCTTGGATTCTTGGGCTCTCCCCCAGAAACCGTAGGCGCACTGGATATGGATACAAATCTGGCCCCAAGAGGCTTGATTTTATCCATATCCAGTGCGCCTCGGCGTTGCGGCACCTCTTCCCAAAAAGTCCACGACGCCCAAGACGCTTCAAGAGGCCTCCGGGACCGCCAAGACGCTCCCAAGACGCCCTAAGAGGCCTTCAGGACGCTCCCAAGAGACATCCGAAGAGACTCCGAGAGGCATCCAAGAAGCCTCTGGCCATTCTGCTCGCCCTTCTCCTCCTCCTCCTGCTCCTCCTCCTCCTCCTCATCCGCCTATTCCTCCTCCTCCCTCCTCCCTCCTCCCGCTCCCCCTCCTCCTCCTTCAGTTCCTCCTCCTCCTCCTCCTCCTCCTCCTCCTCCTCATCCTTCTCCGATTCCTCCTCCATCCTCGCCGACTTCGGTAAGACGGGTTCCCCGGCCCTGTGTTACTCTGTATGCTCCCTCACTTCCCTGATCACCTCCATTCGCCTGGGCATCGTTTCTGGATGGGCTGGTGGGGATATTTTTTCACACTTTTTGCCTCGCTCGACCCTGGAGGTGCTTGGCCGCAGCACGGGAGCAGTGCGGCGGCAGGGGCTTGCGGCACTACGCTTTGGGGCGCAGGGGTTCTGCAGGGCCTCCTAAAGGAGGGGCGGTGGTGCGAACGGCAACCACCACTGAGCAGCCCATCGCGAGGCTACCCCCTGCCCCCATCCGGCTTCTATCGTTAGGCCGGACCTCGGAAAATAATAAAAAAAAAAAAAAAAAAAAAAAAAAAAACGGCGGTGCCCCCGGGCACCCAGCGGCGGCAAGCGAAGAGGAAGCTTGGCGAGAGTCAGTACGCAAGAGGGGGGAGGAAGGAGGGGGAGGGACATGAGGGCAGTTCTACGTGCTCAGGCGCGCGCCCTGGGCCTGGTTGCCCTCACAGACTTTGCCGGTTGCGCTGTTCAATGCTCCGCTTCTGCATGTTGCGTCGGTGGTGGTGGGGCGGTGGTGGGAGCCTCAAAGTGCTATGGCATGACAACTGCTGCATGCTTCACTGCTGATGCTACCTGCTCCTCCCTCCACGGCGGTCTTCGGCTAAGTGTGAATCACCGGGCCCCCTGCTCACACAAAAAGGCCCTATCATTTCACACTTTTTGCCTCGCTCGACCCTGGAGGTGCTTGGCCGCAGCACGGGAGCAGTGCGGCGGCAGGGGCTTGCGGCACTACGCTTTGGGGCGCAGGGGTTCTGCAGGACCTCCTAAAGGAGGGGCGGTGGTGCGAACGGCAACCACCACTGAGCAGCCCATCACGAGGCTACCCCCTGCCCCCATCCGTCGCCCCCAATTCCGACTTCCAGTCGCCGGAAGCCCCTGTGCCGCTGTACCTCTGGTCACGCCTGCAGAACCGCGCGCCTTCCAAGGTCGGCGGCCTGCTGCACCAGCGATTCTGTTGCATTGCGGGACCAGGCGCCCATTTCTGCAGCAGCTGTCTCAATGTACACGCGCGCTGTCCGCGTGCTGCCAACGCCCCACCACCATGACTCGGTCGAGGGATCCCGACAGCAACCACAACCATGTAGCACCACCTCTCCGGAGCCCGTAGGGCGTAACTGTGTCCCCACTGATGCCGAAGAACTGCGCCAGCCATTTGTACTCGTGCGCGAAATGGCTTGGTGGTTTGGTGTAGAGAGGCTGGGTGTGAGACCGGCCTGCAGATGCCGCCTGCAGGGCTTTGATGGCGACTGCGTCGTGGATGATGACGTGCTCGACGTTGCCGCCTTTTCTTTTGGCTGTTTCGGTGTCGTACAGCATAATTAGAACCTTGCGGCCATCTGGGCTGAAGTGAAGTTGTCCTGCTTTGAGTCCCACTATTTCGGCTGTTCGCAACAAGCCAAAGAATCCTGCAAGGAGGAGCGCGGCAAGGTCGAGTCGGTCATACGACATGGCTGCGCCAACCATTGCTCCAAGGATGGCCCGGGGGAGCGGGAAAGCTCGCTTACGGTGTAGGACCGACCCCCAATTGTGCAGATATTGCCGCGCTGTTGGTATGGCCGCGCGGGCCCCCGGGTAGAAGCGTGACAGCCCGCATATGGTGTCGCTGGCGTATCCGTGCGAATCACCTTCCTGCCACATGTGGTTTATGTACTCAGCGAGAGTAGAATCCAATTCAAACAACGATTGCGGAATGCGTATATTGTATGTCCGAAGGTAATAGAAAAATGATATCAGTGCTTTCGTGTATCGCTCTCTTGTCTTTGCTGTGATGCCTACTTCCCTCAGGTGTCGTTTTACCCCTGGTCGGGGCTTCTGGCGGCTAGCCTTCCCCATCGCCTGCGTGAAGGCGGCTCGCGGCGTCCGCGAACTGCCACTCTGATATGGTCCAGACACCGAAGGAGTAGGCATCCATTGCGAGTTCCAACGCCATGAGTTTCCGCCGCGGTCTGTTGAGGCGCCGGCTGGAACTGCGGCCTTTTGCGACTACAGCCGCGGCCACTTGGCTGTCAAAGACGTTGATGAATCGCAACGAGTGGTAACAACGAGAGCGAGACTTCTTTCGGACATAGTTTAAATACGCAATTAATTCCAACACGTTGATATGTTGTTTCGCTTTCCACCGGTACGACATGACAACGTGCCATTTCCAGGCGAATGCCGGGTAGGGCACAGTTTGCCGCAAATCGGCAACTTCGCTGGTGGACATCCACACATGAGCGCCTTTAGTGTCCGCCCACGAAAGCATGGACCGGAGGTGGGCTTGCTCCCCTCCAGGGACCATGCGTTGCAGGAGTCGCACGATCTCCTGGGCCGCTGGCGCTAAAGCGCCCTGGGTGCCTCCCTGGCGGGCGCGCGCCAGCTGGGTTTCTACCCACGCTGGCTGGTCCGAGGGCGCTGCTGGCACGCCTTGTTGCCCGAGCTCGCGCAGTGCTCGGGCAACGGCGCGGGAGTATGCTGCACAGAACTGTTCCTGCGTGCGCGCAGAGGCGCCTCGCTGGGCGACCGTCTCTTCTGCCGAGAACGTTTGTTCAAGCAGGCGGCAGTTGTGTAGCAAACACAGATCCGTGTCGCCCGCGGCGGGCGCGACGCCCGTCACGGTGACCCTGGTGCACAATACACCCTTGTAGCGGAGGAGGGACTGCACCCCTTCGCTCTGCCACAGCGGGCTATCCCAAGGGTGTTGCACGACAGCGAAGCCCCAGTGCAGCACACGCCACAATAGCCTTTGGACTGCCAGCTGTCCGTGTGCGTCGGCGTCCACCACACTTCGGCCGCCTAGCCCTGCCGCGTGCCGGTGGCGCGGGCCGGCGGCGTGTGCCAGGCGGCGCGCGCCCGCGTACGAGCCCCCAGGCACTGTCCAGTGCTCCCACGCCGTGAACTCATCATCGGCCTCCAGGCGCACATGCTTTTGGCCGGACTCTGACAGCACTTGGGAGCCTGGCGGGCGGGACGGGTCAAGGGGGAGGCACACTTCGACCCCTGCGCGAGCAACGGCCCAAGACAGGCGGGCCTCTGGGCCTGACCCGCTTTCAAAAAAGCCGGGCAAACGCACGCCTGCGAGCGAACATCCTTGACGCCGATGCTGCAGCAGGCAGTCCACGCAGCACGTCACGGCACCGCACTGGGCGGGACAGACGGCCCCGCCTGCCCCGCGCGCGTCGGGGCGGACCTGGACCGCACACGCTGCGCACGTCTGCGGCCGCGCCGGGGCGAAGGCCGAGTCCTCAGCCAGTTTGGCAAAATGTGCCTCCAGGCGCGCTCCCCGCTGTGGGTCCACAGCGCGTGTGAATTGAGCTGCTTCCGCGGCCCCGCCGCCGTCCTCGGAGGCGTCTGTGCACGAAATGGTGCGCTTAACAGGCGCCCGGAAATTCGTGTACGCGAGAGGGAGCAGACAAGCGAAGGCGATCATTTCGTCTATTACCGCTGCGTCTGCTGGCGCAGGCGCGTCCAGGGCGGTCTGGATAGCGGGGAAGATTTGCTCGAGGACAGCGAAGAGGGGCCGGCGGAAGCCAGCGGCGAAACATGCCTGACCCGCCCAATGCTGGAGGGCGCCGGCCTGCCATTGCTGCTCCGTTGCCAGCACCGCGGTTTTGACCACCAGGGCGTTGGCCTTCTCTGGCGCCAACTTCAACCACCCCTTGTCTCCCAGAAGCAGGCCCCCCAGGATGCCTGCGCGCAACTGCGCCACTAGGGATTTGGCCGGGTTCAGGGGGATTCCGTGTTTGGCGCACGCAGCGACGAAATGCTGATGCTCCATGGACTCCACGATTTGCAACTTGCACAGGCGAGATTGCGCTTTCCGAACAAAGTCGAATCCGTCGAGGCACACGATGCTGACGTCACCGTCTGGGAACGCTCTGTCCCGCCGTAGTTCAGTGCGGGGGTCGGCGCCAACGATGTCGAAGACGAGCGTGCGGATGACTCGTTGCATGATGGAAACCGCAATCTTTGAACCCATGGCTACACTACGAATACCGACCCAAGCCATACGGTTGGGGTCGTCACCGAAAGCCGCGGCAGATACTTGCTTAGAGTACGTACAATATCCTAGCCATTCGTCCGGGAGGCGGAAGATATTGAAGCATCCTTTTTGGTCCTCGGCATCGTCCCAGAGCTCCTCGCCGTCTTCGAGAATGCACGCATTGAGCATGGTGGCCGTGGGCAGGGTGTGGTCGTCCCCCCGCAGCTTGCGCATGTAGGAGTTAATCGGCGTGAAGATCGATATGAAACGCAAGAGGGTGGGGCCAGGAACTGGCCCTTTGGGGTGCTTGTCAATCCCCATTGCGCCGTTGACGACTGGCCGGCCTGCGGAATCTCGGAAAACGAGTTCGTCCGGGACTTCTGCGAAGATGCCTCGGGCAGCCCCTTCTTTGACAATCTTGTACCATTCTGTGTCGGACGCCCAAACGCGCGACCTCGGGGGTTCCTCCGGCCATTGCTCCGGAGGGAGCAGGCACGATCTGGGGTCACGCACGTCGTCCAGCAGCTCTCCATCGAGGAACGACACCACGGGGACAGATGCAGCCTCGCCGCGCTCTGGCCAAGCAGGGAAAACTTTTTCTGCGACGAGCTCCCTCCGGACCGCCACGGCTTCTCCCGCGTAGTCCGTCTGGCGGGTGAAGAGGTCATGCTTGATGGCCGTTATGGACGGCAAGGGGCTTTCGCGGGACAAGAAATCCACTGCAGCTTCCCACAAGTGCTGGACGGAATGTCTTTGGGTGCTGGACAAATGGCCGGCACTGGCGCCAGGCTGGTCGTCGGGGCCCTCTGGGGCCCCGGCCCACGCGCCCGTTCCGAAGAAGTTGAGGGACGTGACCACGCACCATACTGCCGCACGGCAGCGCGATGCGAACTTCGCGGCGTGTCCTGCTGCTACAGACAGGATCTCTGCGTGCTGCCGTGCAGCTGTGGCCGGAATCGGCAGAAGATCGCCGCGGGGCTGGGTGCCCGAGGGCTGCGTGCCCGAGGGATGCTTGGGCTGCGTGCCCGACGATTGGTGGTCTAGAGGCTGAGTGCCCGAAGGAGGGTCGAGCGAGGCGACTCGTCCGAGCTTTGTTGGTAGGTACGGCATTGAATCTTCAAACAGTTCCCACACTTCACTGTTGCCGTCGAGATGGTGGAGCTCGTCCAACAGCGTGCTCTGCCACGCAGACAACGGCGCGCCACTGCGCGCCGAGCAGGCGGTGGCGACGGCGGTTCGCACGGCCTTTTTGGCTTGGCTTTGACCGCGTCGAAGCAAAGGGGAAGGGGGAGGATCGGGTCGGGCGAAAAGGGGGGCGATAGCAAAGGGGGGGTTTGAGAATCAGCTCACGGAGCTGATTTTCCAGGCGCCTCCCGGCGCCGGGAGGCGCCCATGTATCGAGGAACGGGGCCCCCCGGCGGGGCCGAAACCAGCTGCATGCAGCAGATTACGTACCCCCCCCTTTCCCACCCACCCCCTTTCGCCCGGCCCGAGAGGAGAGAGACGGGGAGGAGGGGCAGAGTGGAGGGAGGGGGCAGTGCGCTCGACAGTAACGCCTTCAGCGCTTGTCTGAATTCCAGTTCCTTTGCATGCTGGGGCATCAGCTTGGCCCGGGGGGCCCTTGGCACGCCTTCGCCGTGGCACGGCCCAACACCCGGAATCGACATCCAGGGCGGGCCGGGGCGGGGCCAGCGCGTGGCTCGCTACCACCACTTCCCCTTCGCTTTGGAGCTCCCCTTCGCTGAGGCCTTGCCGGAGTGCGCGGGGCCTTTCCCCTGAAAAGGGTTGCCCTTGCCAGCGTTCTGGCTCTCCTCCAGGCTGACCTCCCTGTGGCCGCTCCTTTGGCTGCCTTTGCCCTGGCCCCCTTGGGGCCGAAACGCCAGCTGCTGCTGCGCCTTCGTCTCGCTGCGCATCATGTACTTCTCCTTCCTGCTGACGAGCGTGGCCGAGTCGTCCTTGACGAGTTCGAGGAAGCACGCGCGCTCCCACGACTGGTCCACCACCGACTGCTCGACGGCTTTCAGGTGCTGGACTATGAAATCCATTGCCTTGTCTGCTTTGTTCTGGACGAGGAGATCCAGGAGCTTGCACATGAGGGCCATGCCGTTGCGGTTGCGCTTGGACAGGTTGTACTTCACCTCGAGCACCCTGAGAAAGTAGGCCGACGCCGCTGCCGGAGGCTCCTTCTTGTGGTCGTCGCTGTCGCTGTTGGCCTCTCCCCCAGGAGTCACCCTCTGCGCCATGGTCCACATGGCGCTCCTGGACAGTCTCCCCGGGTGCTTGCGCGCGAAGCGCATAAGACGTTCCTGCGTGGACTTCTGTCGAACGCCTTCTGAGGTCGAGGCCACGTGAAAACCCATCTCGCACGAGTCGCTGCAGCTTGACTCGCTCCTGGGTTTACGCCGGCGGGGGCTGCGCGCTACCTGCTCCTCCCTCCACGGCGGTCTTCGGCTAAGTGTGAATCACCGGGCCCCCTGCTCACACAAAAAGGCCCTATCATTTTGATCTGCGGCTCCAAGGAAGATTCCAGAGAGCGGGTCGAATAGCTGGTGGGGATACACGAAGCGTCTAGAATTGCCAGAACAGGCCCACCACCTCGGACCAGAAGGACACGTGGGTGATCCAGCGGATCAGCGAGAGTCCTTCGAACAGCTCCTGAGTATCGGAGAACGTGGCGGCCAAAACGTCATTGCTGAAGTAGTTGTCGCAAGTACCGCCCCGCTCGAAGATGATCACTCCCGTCGTAAAACTCGTGCAGTAAGCAGGGTCGACTTCACAACACCGGACGGTGCCCGTGTACTCGCGCCCCTCCCTGAGAGTTGCGATCTGATCCTGTGTCGCATTAAAGCAATACTCTTCTTTTTTTCGACAACAACAACCTATTGCAATCTGGTGCAACCCCTGTTGGCTCACTATCATGCCGTGTGATAGCCTGCGGGCAGATGAAATTGTCCATGATCACCCATATATGGCAAGCGGCACCGCACCTGGCAACTGCCGCCTTCTTGCAGCGTGCCACAATCTGTAGTGGAGTGCCTATCGCTGTCCAGCCACCAGGGCAGCGAAACATCGCAGGTGTACACCATGCACTCAGAAGCACCAGACTTGTCAGTGTACCACCCTGAAGGGCACGCTGTGCAGACTGAATCGCTTGACTGATTGCTATACGAATCCTCGGGGCATGCCGTGCACTCAGAAGCACCGGACTGGCCACTGTAGGCCACTTCGTTGTCTTCGAATTCGAATTCCCAGAACTCCATTCCTGGGCATGATTTTGAATGCTCGGAGCCAACTGTAGGCCACTTCGTGGTCTTCGAGTTCCCAGAATTCCATTCCTGGGCATGATTTTGAATGTCCAGAGCCAACTGTAGGCCACTTCGTGCTCTTCGAATTCCCAGAACTCCATTCCTGGGCATGATTTTGAATGCCCGGAGCCAAATGTAGGCCACTTCGTGGTCTTCGAGTTCCCAGAACTCCATTCCTGGGCATGATTTTGAATGCCCGGAGCCAACTGTAGGCCACTTCGTGTTCTTCGAGTTCCCAGAACTCCATTCCCGGGCCACATTTTGAATGCTGAGGCAGCTGATGCTGAGGCTGAGGCAGGCTGAGGCTGAGCAGGCTGAGCTGAGGCTGAGGCTGAGGCTGAGCTGAGGAGGCTGAGGCTGAGGCTGAGGCTGAGGCTGAAGGCTGAGGCTGAGGCAGGCTGAGGCTGAGGCCGAGGCTGAGGCTGAGGCTGAGGCAGCAGGCTGAGGCTGAGGCTGAGGCAGGCTGAGGCTGAGGCTGAGGCAGGCTGATGCTGAGGCAGGCTGAGGCTGAGGCTGAGGCTGATGCAGGCTGAGGCTGAGGCAGGCTGAGGCTGAGGCCGAGGCTGAAGGCAGACTGAGGCTGAGGCTGAAGCAGGCTGAGGCTGAGGCTGAGGCTGAGGCTGAGGCAGGCAGGCTGATGCTGAGGCAGGCTGAGGCTGAGGCTGAGGCTGATGCAGGCTGAGGCTGAGGCAGGCTGAGGCTGAGGCCGAGGCTGAAGGCAGACTGAGGCTGAGGCTGAAGCAGGCTGAGGCTGAGGCTGAGGCAGGCTGAGGCTGAGGCTGAGGCTGAGGCTGAGGCTGAGGTGAGGCTGAGGCTGAGGCTGAGGCTGAGGCTGGCTGAGGCTGAGGCTGAGGCTGAGGCTGAGGCTGAGCAGCTGAGGCTGAGGCTGAGGCAGGCTGAGGCTGAGGCTGAGGCAGGCTGAGGCTGAGGCTGAGGCTGAGGCTGAGGCTGAGGTGAGGCTGAGGCTGAGGCTGAGGCTGAGGCTGAGGCAGGCTGAGGCTGAGGCTGAGGCAGGCTGAGGCTGAGGCAGGCTGAGGCTGAGGCTGAGGCTGAGGCTGAGGCTGAGGCTGAGGCTGAGGCAGGCTGACTGAGGGCTGAGGCTGAGGCTGAGGCTGAGGCTGCAGGCTGAGGCTGAGGCAGGCTGAGGCTGAGGCTGAGGCAGGCTGAGGTTGAGGCTGTGACTGCGACTGCCGTTGCCACTGCGACTGTCATCGCGAATGCGACTACGACTGCGAGAACAGCAGAATTCTACAACTGGATTCTCATCCGAATAATAAGGGGAATGCTTCCAGATATGCTCCTACACATCGCTGTTAGATTGCTTTGTCGGGATATTTGTTATCCATATCCAGTGCGCCTCGGCGTTGCGGCACCTCTTCCCAAAAAGTCCACGACGCTCTGGATATGGATATAAACACTGCCCGCACATGAGGCCCTCCGCCGGCCAGACCGAAAAACATTGGATGGCACCCTCCCCCAGGATGCATAAGAACAGCCAACAGGCATGAAGAACAGCAGGGTCTCCTACCCGAGCCGGTTTCGATCTTGTACCTCGGCCCGACCGTACTATACTCCCCTCCCCGCAGCGTCGAGGAGGCGAGCCTGGATCCGTGAGCGCCTGGCGTCGCAACTGTTTGTCATGCCAGGCGCCTGCGCCCGGTTTCGGTCCCCAGGGCTGGGCTCGATCTGAACGGTGCTTTCCCGTTCTCGCTTTGGCTTCGTTGTCCCTCGCTCTGTCTTCGTCCCGCCTCTGCTGCAAAACGGCATCGAAACCAAGAGGGTCCACGAGATCGCCAAGACAACCTTCAGGTCGAGCACTGCCCTGGCCACTGGGGCAGTGCACCGACCAGTGCGGCTCGAAGCATGGCGCAGCAAGATGGGGTGCGCTCGCGTCGTGATTCTTTACGATGGTGCAGTCGTTTCGCAGAGCCAGATCTCGGGGTTCGGAGGTGCTGCCTCTGCGGATGCCCTCCAGGGAGGTACCACAAAGGGTCCTTCGGGGGGTCCTTCGGGGCGTCCCTCGGAGGTCTCGCGGAGGCTCTCGAGGAAGTGTCGCCCTCGTCGCCGTCGTCGTCTCAACCGCAACAAAATCGTCGTCGCCGCCGATATCGTCGTAGTCTTCCGCGGGTAAACACGTAGTCGTCATCGTGCCGGCGCCGCCCCTGGAGCGCTGCTGTGCCGATCTAAAACATCCGCGCGGACCTCCGACAAATTATGCCTATGCAGCTGTTGCTCCTCCTGAGGAGGTGGAGAGGGAGGAGGAATAGGAGGAGGAGGAGGAGGAGGAGGAGGAGGAGGAGGAGGGAGGAGGGAGGAGGGAGGAGGCGGAGGAGGAGGGAGGAGGAAGGCGTTCTCAGAAGGCGGCGGAACTTCTCAGCAACCCTCGCGCCTTCCGAGAGGTGCTCTGCGTCGTCGGGGCAGGGCTTAGAGAACGCGTCCGAGAGGGCCGGGGAACGTCCGCGCCTTCTGAGCAGGGCTGCTCCGTCTCACTTCTTTGGACGCCCGAAATGGGTACAGAAAGGGCACAATGCCCAACAACAAATGTTGTCTCAAACCAACAGCGGCCGCTGTTGGGCAGGCGGCCTTCTGTCTCGAATGGACACAGGCCGCGGCGGCGTGGACAGCGAATCCTGTTCAAAATGAACAAGAACTGCTGTTGGGCATCGTACCCATTCTTTCCGTACCCACTTCGGGCGTCCAAAACTTCTCCCCGGGCCTCGCCGCCGATTCCCGCTCCCGCGCCAACCCGAGGGGGGATGGGGGGCGCTCTGGCCCAGACCACGGGGGCGCGCTCGGCGTCGCGCTCCTGTGGGTGGCCACTGGCCATCGCTCGGACGTCCATTCCCTGTGCTTTTTCGGTTTCGTGCGTGGTTTTTTCGCGAAATGATCAAAGATGTTCCTCGATGGCCCTCGCCGAAGGAAACATGCACACGTTCGCACGGGCACGGACGCGCTAACAAGAGAGGGCAATACTGCACATGCTCCACTCATTGTGTGAATTGGTCTTCAGGTAATTGAAAGGATACGGCCAGATCAAGATCTGGCAGAATCTAGAAGATTGCGCGTGCACCTGAGCTTGGCAGAAGTCCACGTGGTGGTATAATTACATTCTGCTGCTGGGAAACAGCAGCATCCACTTCACGTGGCACTCTTCTGCAACAGACAGGGCGGTCTGGATCTGGCAGCGCCAAGCCGTGTCCGCCGCCACCTTGGGGTCAACACTGCGGCACTGGCCATGTCTTCCCACGACGCTTCCTGGACATCTTCCTCCTCCTTCTCATTCGATATTACTGCCACCCCCCTATGGACGATATCACTCTGAATCCTCCTTGCGGAAGATGCTTCGTAATATTCTCGTGACGCCGCTGGAGAGAGCAACCTCCGTTGGGGGCGTGACCGAGCCGTACGTGGATCAGATCTGCCGTGAAACAAGGAAGCAGTGAAACTTTACGTGAATGCAGCTTTCGGACGCGAGCACTATCTCAGAAGCACCGCAAATCCACCCTCCAACAAAAAAGACGGTTGGTAACACTGACGGCACATGATCGAAGGTAATGCTGCATTGGTCGCCAGGGGGTCCCCGGGCGTTGGATCTGCCGTGAAGAGCTGGACAGATGGTGTCAACATTGGAGAAAATATACGTACTATTAAATGGAAACAATTCGGCAACCGGCGCAGGGCAAGCTCCAGCGCACGCCGGCACTCAGGACTGCGCACTCCTCTGCTGCTCAAATGCTCTGGCACTCTTCTGGCAACGATCTGTCATTCGGCGTTTGGGGGCTTCTCGGCAGCCTCATTGATATCGTTCGTCTTCCCGAAAGCGGGCTTTCGAACCACCCGCTGATGTGCTGCTGCTTGGCTCTC
Source organism: Prorocentrum cordatum (assembly GCA_963575745.1). NCBI lineage: Eukaryota > Dinophyceae > Prorocentrales > Prorocentraceae > Prorocentrum > Prorocentrum cordatum. Next base: position 530,739 of record CAUYUJ010005225.1, read on the forward strand.
AAAATGCCCTCTTCCTTGTCGTGGATTAGCTTCTCCGTCTCCCCCACCAGCTTCTCCGTCTCAAGCGTCGGCTTGACGGCACCGTCCTCGCCGATGGTGAGGACCGCGTCTGCCGCCGCCAGAAACATCGCAGAACTGCTTGTGAAAATGCACGTACGGGGTCGGCGCCCGTGTCTGTGATCCTCACTCCTTTCCAGTCCGCTATTGTCTACGTACTCTCGCAGACACTCCATCACCCTGGTCGCGTCATCGATGGCAAGGAACTGAAGGGGCTTGTCGAGGACAAGCACCGGAGGGTCACAGATCAGGGCGCAGGCGATCTGGATTTTGGTGCGCACGCTGGCCGGGACGCTCGACACGATCTTGTGGTTGTTCAGCTCTTCCGCTCGAACATCCTTGTGGAACGACTCGTCCGACTCGCAGGACCTGAGGCCGACAGAAACCATGCCCGCGTCTGACCCGCTGGCATCATCTCGGATCATCCTCACCAAATCCTCTGGTATGTTCAGCCGCCTGCAGATCCGGAGCCCGCGCTCGATCTCTGCGCCCTGGAGGTTCCTGTAGTCCTCCATGCGCGTGCGCTGGTTAGTCGCCAGGAGCCCGAAGAACACGGTCAACGCCAGGGGCCCATCCTAGATTCAAGTCGGGCCTGTCCCCCTACAGGGGGATGTTGGGCGAAGAGTTAGAAATACCTAAACAATACCCCCCAACTGCCCAAAAATAGTCAAACAAGAATCCCCTGACTATTTGTTCTTACTATTTTTGAATATTCTCCCTGTAGAGGGAAAGGCCCGACTGAATCCTAGATGCAGAGAGGCGGAAACAGGACATTTCGAAGGCCTGCGCGGATTTGTCCCGCATCGGCGCTGGGCCGCCCGAGGGGCCCCCACGGAGGCAATCCGCGCGGAGCTTCGAAAGCTCATGCTCGTGCGGTTTCTGTTCTCTGATCTCCCAGAGGTTGGGCTGTATCTCGACGCGCAGGACGCGTAGGTGAGGGGGCACGAAGAGGGTGCCACTGTGCGGCAACAGCTCGCCAGCCAAGAGCCTCGTCACGGTCCTGCAGCCGATCCCAGGTGGCCCAGTGATGGCGACCAGCTGGCCCTGGCTGATCGTCATGGACATGCTCCTGATGATCGCCTTGTCGTCGACGTAGCAGAAGCGGACGTTCTCGAAGGTGATGTCCATCTTGTCCACGGGCTCGCCATCTCCGGGGGCCGACTCCCCGGTGAGGCTCTGCAGTCGACGCTGGAACTCCTCGCTGTTGCGGTGTCCGAGCTGAGCTCGGTGGCTCAGGTCGGTGGGATAATTCATGTACTCGACCACGTGCCAGCAACTCGGGTAGGACGCGTGGATCTCCACCATGCAGACGTAGACGCGCCGGTGCAGCGCGGTGCTTCCCAGGAGCGCACGGAGGGCCGCCGTGCAGCTGCCGGAGGTCAACGTCCAGGTAGAGAACGCCATAGCCACCGAGGAGGACGACCAGGAACTCGATCACCTTCTCCACGTAGCCGAAGAATGCCAAGTCATTCGCGCTTCTCGCTCCATCGGTCACGAGGCGCCGGTTGAGCAAATCGATCCTGTCATGGCACTGGCCCATGATCAGTGGGCGGGCGAAAAACGAAGATATCATCCTCATGTGCTCGACGCAAGCGTTCATGTGATGGACAAGGCTGACCTTTGCATCCAAGACTGTCTCTCGGACCCGTTCAGATTTCCGCGCACGCATCGTCACGTAGAATATCATCACTGGTGGCACCGCGAGCATGGGGATAAGAGCGACAAACAGCCAAGGGTCGCCGACCGCTGCGTAATCAAGGCAGGCGAGCACGGTAACGAACAAGAAAACCATCATAATCCTGCCAACGTGCCCTGCCAATACGAAAAACTGCATGAAGCCACGGTCGACCAACTGGAAGGAATCCTCAGAAAAAGTCAGCTTGAACTCACTTGTATCCACAAGCTCCCGGGACGACTCATCATAATACAAATACTTTTGCATCAAGCCATTCAATAACAACTTCCGTGCTCCTCCGCTGACTTTCCAGAACTGCCGTCGATAAGCCAGGTAATGTGTCATCGCGTACGGCAGGGAGAGACCCAGGGCGTAGCCCAACAGGAGTTCCAGGCCATGGTTCATGCTCTGGCCTGCGCTCTTAGCAAGGGTGGTGATTAATGCTTTGTTGATCGCCAGCGAGGAAATGTAGATCAGATTGTCGACCTGGTCTGACAATACCATCTTCCAGGACCCAGGCATCGTCACCAAGAAGGCCACCTGTGCGAAGGTCATCACCATTGCGAAATCATTGCCCTTCCTCCAGGAGTCGGCTGTGTAGTCGCTCTGTACTTGATCGTGGAACTTGTTATCTGGGAAGACGTCGTTGTCAATGATCTTCATGCGCATCGTGTACAACTCCACGCCAAGAGTGCAATTCTCTGGGTCGTCGAGAAAAAGCCTCGCCTCCACGACGTCGTCGTACGAGGCGTTCTCACGCACCTGCAGGTGTATGATTTTGGTCGACTCTCCTGGCCCGAATTCGAGCTTGGTTTTTTCGATTGCGTCGTATTTTATGCCTGCGAACTCATCGGCCGCGGTGCAGTATGTCACAGAGCAAGATGTCTGCAGGCAGCCGATGCGCATGACGATAATGGGCTGCTGTTCCTCAGACTCGCCTGTGTACATCAGGTGGGTGGCAAACTGCACGACGCTGCGCACACTGGGGTCGCCCTCGTCATCACTGGCCCTCATGCCTAATATCGTTGCTTCAGTTCTCGCCGACAGTCGCTGCATCTCAGCTGCCGTCGCGGCTGAATGGGAGCTGGATGCGCTGGCCCTCCTGTCTGATGTCGCAGCTTCATCTCTTGCCGACAATCGCGGCATCTTAGCTGCCGTCGCGGCTGCTGAATGGCAGCCAGAATGTAAGTAACTTGGGAGAGCCGAAAGGTACCGACACGGCTACTCCCCGGACCTCTCTGCGGGTGCGCTCTGACAAGAATCCCACGAGCCCTTTGGGCGACAGACAGGTGGTCTAACGAGGGTCTCTTTCCTCTTCCACAACCCCTGTTCTCTTCGGGGAGGGGAGCCATCCCCCTCCCCTCCCTGAGGTTGTTTTGGAGGGGTCACGAGGTGTCGGAGGCTGCTTTTTCGGCCCCTGGGAAAGCCAATTTCTGACACCCCTCACGAGGACCGTGGCCTCCGACGGGGGGGGATCGAGTACCCCCTCTCTTTTGACCGACCGCCTCCAAGATGGCCCCAGGTGGCCCTCCAGGGCTTCCAAGAGGCCCCCCAAGAACCCCCCCAAGACCGCCCCAAAGGGCCCCAAGAGGGCTCCAAGAGGCACCCGAGAGGCACCCAAGAGGCCCCTGAGCAGCCTTAGAGAACCCAAGATGACGTCCAAGATGGCTCAGATAGTCCAAGCTGGCTCACGATGTCTCCCAAAATGCCCCTAACGCCCCCAAGACCGCTCCAAGACGGCTCGAGATGGCCACGTAGCCTCCCAAGCCTCCCTCGCAGTTTAACTATGCGTGTCTTTTCCTCTCTCCCCCCGTCAACTCTCATGTGCAGTTTTTCTGGATGGGCTGGTGGGACTATTTTTTCGCGGCCGCAAGCGAAGGCGCAGACGGCGTCCGCAGTCGTCCCAGGCTGCGGGCGAAACCTAATTATCCAGCGAGCGCACTCACGGCTGCCAGAGCTGCCGCCGAGGGACGCTGGGCGGCGCCGGGGGCTGAAGGCGAGCTGCGGGAGCTGCCAGGTGTGCAGGGCCGAAGTGCAACCATCCCAGAGGCGAGACCACCAGGAAGACGAATTGTACCCTGTCGCAGCAGGCGCCAGAGGTAACCGTGCCAGCGAGCGTGGCAAAGCGCGGGGCTGCGCAAGCAGTCCAGCGTACCTGTGTCGCATGCCAACCGTGGCAACATCATATGGCTGCACAAGAAGGCCAAACCATTCCTGAGCAATCCACGTCGGGGCGCATCCCACCATTGCAAGCGTCAGCTGCAAACACGGCCAGGCTGTGGCAGCGTCTGAAGACCAGAGGCCAGGAACACGCAAGCACACTAGCTGGGGCTGGTCGACGTGACCGGTGGGAAAACTTGTTTGTTCGCAACCGCAAGCGGGAGAACCGCGCGGTGTCGTAGAATCGTGCGAAGGCCTAAAAGACGGACAGGACCGAGGCCAGGCACGGACTGGTGGGAATACGCGAAGCGCCAAGAATTTCCAGGCGAACCCAAAGGTGGCGACGAGGGCCTCACAGGAGGCCTAAAGAGGCGACAACGGGCAAAGGGTGACAATATGGGTACCTGTCTTTCCCTCCGACAGGTTCTACACGTCGCTCATTCCCAATCGTGCTCGTTTCTGCTTGTGCTCGCTTCTAACCGTTCCCGGCCCTCTGGTGGCCAGGAAGAGGCCCAGGGCACAAGAATTGGAGATGAAAGGACCTCCACAAAGAAAATCAAAGAACTCTCGAAGCAGTGGACATGTCCTCCTCCTCCTCCTCCTCCTCCTCCTCCTCCTCCTCCCCCTCCTCCTCCTCCTGCTGCTCCTCCGTCTCCTCCTCCTCCTCCTCCTCCTCCTCCTCCTACTGCTCCTTCTACTCCTCCTCCTCCTCCTCCTCCTCCTCCTCCTCCTCCTCCTCCTCCTGCTCCTCCGCCCCTTCCGAAGGCACACGGCCGCGATCTGGACGCGGACCGCACCAGCGCCCCCACGAGGCCGCGCGCCGAGCGCCCGGCGGCTGCCCGCGAGAGCGCGGGCGTGCGCCGCAGCCTCGTGGGCGCGCACAGGGCCCACGGCGTCCCAGAGGCAGGCAGGCCCTCAAGGCCGCCGCCTCGCGCGCCCCTCGGAGGTTCCTACAGGGCAGCTTCTAATACATAGGATGTTCAAACAGATAGGTTTTTTATCACATGAGCAATTCATGCATAAATTCGTGCATGAACTCATCGTTTCTTTGTTGTAAGAAAAAATCCCTGCATTTTGATTAATGATCCGCACGCGGAGAATGTATTAAAGAACGGCACTGCTGTGTGCTGACGAGGGAGGCGCGCTCGGAGGGGGGCCAAACATCGAGCTGGGATCGTCGATGCGTCGCCGACAGATCGGCGAACGGGCGAACGGGCTCTCGATGGGGGGCCCGCGCGTTCCGGGGAGGCTGTGGGCCGTCGGGTCCCTGGTGGCGATCAGCAGGCGACTGGGGGTCGATGCGCTCCTACCCCGCACGTGGCCCCCTGATCCTCCTCCTCTTCCTGCTCCAGCAGCTGCCCTCTCCTCCCCATCCTCCCCCCCCTGCCTCTCGCACCTCCTCGACCTCCTTGCCCGCCCCTGCTCCTGCTGATACTGCTCCTCCCCCACCTCCTCCTCCACCACCTCCTCCTCCTCCTGCGTCCCTGTCGCTGATGGCATTCAGATCCAAGAGGATGCTGCCGCCGCCACCGCCACCGCCTCCTCCTCCTCCTCCTCCTCGTCCTCCTCCTCCTCCTCCTCCTCCTCCTCCTCCTCCCCCTCCTCCTCGTCCCCCTCCTCCTCCTCGTCCTCCTCCTCCTCCTCCTCCTCGTCCTCGTCGTCCTCTTCCTCCTCCGCCTCCTCTTCCGCCTCCTCCTTCTCTTCCTCATCCTCCTCGTCCTCCTCCTCCTCCTCCTCCTCGTCCGCCTCCTCTTCCGCCTCCTCCTCCTCCTCCTTCCCCTCCTCCTCCTCCTCCTCCTCATCTTCCTCGTCCTCCTTCTCCTCCTCCTCCGCCTCCTCCTCCTTCTCCTCCTCCTCCTCCTCCTTCTCCTCTTCCTCGTCCTACACCTGCGGCTCCAGGACATCCCGCGATCTGCCGCGCAGGCCACGCCTGTGGCGGCCGTGGGCACCCGCCAGTGCCCTGCCCCCTCGGTGCACCTGTCGCTGCCCGCGGGCGGCGGACGTCTCCGCATCCACGCTCTTCGCGGCCTGGGTTCCAGGAGCCACTCGGGCCATGAAAAAATCACGACGGGAGGTTTTCCGCCATTTTCGGCCTCTGCTGGGGGCTCTTCCCGGGCCTCGAGACCGTCGAGAAACGATTCAGGCTGAGAAGCCGGGTCCAGGGCAAGGGGTCGGGAAAACTGGGGGTCGACGGTCTGACAAAAATCATGACGTCGGGGGTCGGGGACACACTGCAACCGGGTCGCTGACATGAGGACCGATTCGGGCTCGGGAGGGGCCTGGCTTCCAGGCCGTTCCTCGGATCTGCGCTGTGGAACCCGCTCGGGGCCTGTCCCGGCCGCGGCCAGGAGAGCCCCCCGTTCATGCCCTGTCGTGCGCTGCTCATGATAGCAGGCGATGGCCCCAGACCCCCTCGGGTAATGAAAAAATCATGACGGGAGGATTTTCCTAATTTTCGGCCTCTGGGGCCCCTCACCGGGCCTCGGGAGCGTCAAAAGACGACTCAGGATGCAAAGCCGGTCATGGGGAAAGGGTCGGGACCTCTGGGGGTCGACGTAATGAAAAAATCATGACGTCGGGGGCCTGGGACCCTAGGCCCGCCCCTGCGAAGCAGCTCCCCAGCCGGCGCCAGCCGGTGGCTCCCAGGCCCGGCCGGCCGGCCAGAGGGTGCCGGAGGGGATGGGCTGACCCTGGCAGCGCTGACCCATGTCACGTGAGAGCCCCGATGGGTTATGGGGCGCGATCTCCCGTGGATGCGCGGTAGCCATGGATGCGTGATCCCGCGGGGCATCTGCGAGCGAATCGCCTCGCATCCACTAGAGGCCTCCTAGATGGGGTCCGGGTAGATGGGGTCGGAGGGTTCCATCGCTTCGCCGATGCGTCGGTGATGCATCAGCTACGCGTCGGCGATGCATCGGCGGCCCGCTGGCGATGCATCGGCGACCACGGCATGAAGAAAATCCGGCCCCACACCGAGCCGCATCGGTGATGCATCGGCGATGCGGCGCGATTCTCCGACCCCCTCTACTCCGACCCCATCTGCTCGGAGTTGGAGGAGGAGGAGGAGGAGGAGCAGGAACAGGAGCAGAAACAGGAGGAGGAGGTGGAGGTGGAGTTGGAGGTGGAGGAGGAGAAGGAGGAGGAGGAAGGGGTGGAGGAGGAGGAGGAGGAGGTGGAGGAGGAGGAGGAGGAGGAGGAGGGGGAGGAGGAGGCATGTACTCCGCATGCAGTAAGGCGGATCCCGAGGGAAGCGGGTCCTGGACCCCAGGCATTCCCCCCAGAGCCAACTCTGAAGGGGCACTGGGACACACAAATAAATGCACACAAATAATAGGATTCCCCATATGTTCCTATACTTTCTGGGTTTTTGTCTCCCCCCCCCCCACTTCCCATATTTCCCCATGTTTTCTGGGGAATCGACGATTCAGTGTGTCTGTGTGTTTTTTCCTTCCCTCCTGAACTCTTCATCCGGAGGCGTTTCAACTCACGGTGGTGACAGTTTTCTTGTTCGGCGTCTCGACCTTCGACGGAAGGCGGAGGGGAGGGGGGGCGGGTCTGGCTCTCTTGGCCTCTGCTTCACGCGACTGTTTGCAACAGTGCGTCCTATCGGGGAGACTCCACCTGCTGGAAACAGGCGCAACGAGTGGCCAAGGTCTACTCCATTAGGGGGAAAGGGGGGAGGGGGGGGGGCGCGAGAGCCCGCGCCGATCGGCAAAGCAGTGAATGAGAAAACGATCACCATCCCGAGGCGTTTCAACTCACGGCTCCAGGGCCCGTGGAGGGCCCGGGACGCCCCAAAACTGCGAGCTGCACCCGCGAGGCCACGGATGAGGACATGATCTCCGGCGCCCACGACCCAGGCCCCCAACGTCACGCTTCTGTTCATTGCGTCGATCCCCAGGTGTCTCGACCCATTCCCCAGGACCGGTCTCTTAACCCAAGCCGCTCTTTGACGCCCCCGAGGCCTGGTGAGGGGCCACCGGAAGCCGAAAGTTTGGAAAAACATCCCGTCGAGATGTTTTTTGTTGTTACCAGCCTGGAACATATCCCTATGCCTATGCTGGGCATCTCCTCATCACGATGCCGATCTTGGGGATTCCCTTATTTTTTGAGGGCGAAACCCTAAGATTGTCATCGCCTTTTGGCGTGTCGATCTTAGGGATAGGGATAAGTTCGAGGCTGGTAAGTCTTCATTACCGCGAACTCTGCGCGCCGCCCTCCCCAGACCCCCCTCGCGTTGGGAACACATCGCGACGGGACGCTTCCCGTTATGTTCGGCCTCCGGGGGCCCTCACCGGGCCGCCGCAGGACCGTCAAAGAACGACTCGCGAGGAGAAACGGGTCCCAGGGAAGTGGCCCAGACCCTGAGATCCGACGCTGCAGGAAAAATTGCAGCGTCGCACAAGATCACGACGAGAGCCCCGGCCCCGGCCCGCGCCCCGGGACCGGCATCCTGAGTCGTTGTTTGACGGCCCCGAGGCCCGGTGAGGGCCCCCGAAGGCTGATTTCTTTTTTTGTTGTTACAACAAAAAAACGTCATGATTTTTTCATTGCCCGAGAGGGGTCTGGGCCCCCCTCTCGGGCGCACGACAGCAGTGATCACGCGCGCGTGGGCGCCAGATCCACGGACTGGGGGGAGCGCACCCCGAAGCGCCAGGCCAGGGCCGCCGGGCTTCGCGACGGGGCGCGCTTCTACGTGACACGGAAGCGGGGCCCGTCGCTCATGCGCGCGCCTGAATGCCTGCTTGTGATCCTCCTCCTCCTGCTCCTCCTCCTCCTCCGACCCTCATGATTTCCACATCCCCTCCCCTTCTCCTGCCTCCCCCCCTGCCTTTCCCCCAGCCCGGGCCTCTGCCTCCCCCTCCTGCCCGCGCCCCTCCCGGAGGTACTCGCCCCCCTGAATGTATGCTTCAGAAGACGAGAATAGCACATAAACATAATCTTTTGGCGCTCCGTGCGGATTTTTAGGATTCGCGCTGGACCCCCTCCCTGGCGCGCTCCGCGCGCCAGGGGCGGCGCTGGAGGCGCCGCCGGGGGGCCCAGACGCGGATCCCAGAAATCCGCGCGGAGCGCCAAAAGATTATGTCAATGTGTTTTGGTCTTCTCCGTTGCTTGCGCTGCCTCGACCCTCATGAGTTCCACATCCCCTCCCCTCCTCTTGGCTAGGGACCGCCCCCCTCTCTCATCCCCTCTCTGTGCCTTCCGCTGCCGCGCCCCCGTGCGCTCCTCCTCGCCTCTTCCCGGGGGCGGTTAACTGTCTGCCACCAATGCGGCGGGATGCTGCGCCTTCAGGCCACTGCTCACTCGCTGC
>CAUYUJ010005225.1:542441-552746 GCA_963575745.1 Prorocentrum cordatum
CGGCCTGCTCGAGGTGGAGCTGCGGAGCGGCGGAGGAGGCCGGGAGCGCATGCCGCGGCACGGCAGGAGGAGGGCCTGGGGGGGGGGGGGGCAGTCGCACTGCTGAGAAGCGCTCGGCGGCCGCCTGGACGGGCCCAGGGGGGCCCACGCCAGACAGCGAAGAAGCGAGAGCCCGACGGCACGAGAGAAGAGGAGAGGGGAGCACAGGAAGCAGGAGAGGAGGAGGGGAGGAGGGGGGAGGAGAAGAAGGACGGGGCGACCACACTGCTTCATTCAGAACGAGTACCCAACCATAGGAGGGTTGGGGGGAAAAAGCGAGAGCACGCCCCTGGCAAATACAGATACGTGCCTGCGCAACTACTGATCATACGCGTTCGATCAAAAGTCGGCATACCAGCTGTTGTACACAATCCCTGAGGCTTCAGGAGACGTGTTCGTCGATGTCAGCGATAATCTCGGTGACACATGGGCACTGCCTGAAGGGTGTTGACAACTATGCTCTGTGAGTGCGCTCGGCCAAGGTTGCCTCACGCAACTGGGCGATACTACTCGCCGTGGCTTTCGGAATACCCTAGCAGGCGACAGTTAGGGCTGCTGCAACTGCAAGAAGCGTGGGAGAGACTCGAGCTATCACTTGCACTGCATTCGAGAAGCGCGAGGGAAGAGCGGCCTCATTTGACGACGCTCATCCTCGACCTTCGGGGATGTAGCGACGAGGCCTGCCAGTCTCGTTGGTGGGCTGAGCGTCTCGAAGAATCCCATCGCCTTGCCAAAAGGGTTGGGCAACCACGTCGAGGGCCGCTTTCTGGGGGAGATGAACTTGGACATACTTTGGGCGTGCGCTTCCAGCAGAGGAAACCCGTTTTGGCCCAGCTCAGGAAATCAGATCTTACCTCGAACTAGCGAACAGATCTGCGATGGACATCCGCACACCTACCATGAATCCACTTCCACTCGTATTACGCGCCAAACGGGTAGTAAACATGTTCAAATTCCTCGGCAATGTGCTGCACGCGAAATCCGTGATCAAATTCCTTGTGCTTCCCGACATCCGCCACCGTGTTCCTTGGCACGCAGCGGCGTGACGTAGTGTCAACGCTGCTGGCGGAGTTCCTGTACTTTCCTCAGCCCACCCCGACCTGGCCCATCCATCTGCATGCAACGCTCCTCCTCCGCCCCCAAAGACGCTCCCATGACTGCCAAGACGACCACAAGACATGCCCAATGAGTGCCCAAGAGGGCCCTGGACTTCCCGAGACACCTCCTGGCCAGCTCAAGAGGGCACGAACAGCCCCCACGAATGTCCCAAGAGGCCCCCCTAGGGGCCTTCCCTAGGAGCCCTCCAGAAGAGCCCCGGAAGTGCCCCACTATTATGTAGGTGTGCTATCGAATATGTTTTCTACGTGCTCTGCACATCTTTCTTCCCGCCCCTCGAGGCACCGAGAAGCCCCAATACGCCACATGTAACTCCCAACCGGCACCCCAATCGGCAGTGGACAAACCTCCCCTAAATAAACCTCCCCCTAGTGAAACCGGCCTGGAGCCGAAACCGACGGACCTGGACCCGCAAAATTGACGGCCGCGACGCCCTCTCGCGAACCGAGAGCGGCCAATTCCTGAATCGACGTGTCGGGGTAGGAGGTCTATCAACCTCCGACCCAAAAGGCACCAAGCGGCCCTGGTCTTGCCCAAAGACGGTGCAAAGGGCCTCTCCAAAAAGCAACATATGGCGACCCAAGTCTGCCCAGACAAAAAGGTCCACGACGGCCCAGGGCCGCCCTGACGACGCCTGCTGGACGGTTCCCGGACCCGTCCAGGCTGCCCCAACACCCCCGCCAGACCACGGCAAGGCTCCCCGAGAAGGCCCGAATATCTGCTGCAACATACCTCAGTAGTCAAGGGGGGGCCTTGTAGTCCAGGGGGGGGGGGGGGGCCCTGTAGTCTGGGCCCCCCTTTCCTGGACTACGCGAACCCCCTCGTACTACGGGGGGGGTCCTGTAGCCCATGGAGAATTATATTGTGATCAACGCGGGACGGCGCTTCGCTGAGGGGGGGGGGCCCTTGTAGCCCAAAGGTGGCCTTGTAGTCCAGGGGTGGCCCTTGTAGTCCGGGGGTGGCCCTTGTAGTCGCGGAGGGCCCAGTCGTCCGGGAGGGGGGGGGGCCCTACTGTATTTGGGAGGCGGGGCTCTTGTAGTCTGGGTTTCGCCTGTAGTCTGGTGGCCCAAAACTATCGAGGTACTCAGGGGAAGCTCCCAAGCTGATCTCCAGCAAGCGCCTTGGAGCCCCCCCTTAAAAAAGAGGGTGCTCGACAACGAATCTGAAAAGATTCGTTGTCGAGTGGGGGGTCGTCCATCCTCTTAAGATGGAAAAAAGGAAAAAGAAAAGGAAAGAGGGAGGAAAGAAAGGGAGGAGAGGAGGAAGGGAAGGGAGAGGGAGCGAGGCAGGAGGAGGGAAGAGCAAGGGAAGAGAGGAGGAGGGAGGAGGAGGAGAGGAGGGAGGAGAAAGGGACGGGAGGAGGAGAGAGGACTCGGCGGCGGGCTCGGCGGCGACGACGAAGACGACGACCCCGACGAAGACATCCGTATCAGCTCTGGCACAAGCCATCCATAGCTGAATCCATAACCCTTCTCTCTAGTCGGTGGCATGGCGTCTCCTCGTCAGCCTGGCTTGGCGCCGGCGAGCTTCCGGGCCGCTTGGGTGGAGGGAGCTGCCTGGAAGGTGTCGTCGTCGTCGTCGTCGTTGTCGTCGTCGCCGTCGCCGCCGCTGCCGCCGCCGCCGTCGTCCTTGTCGTCGTCGTCGTCGTCGTCGTCGTCATCAGTTCCAGAGCCTTTGGCCTCACGTGAGCGCGGACGAGGCTCGCGCAGAGTGCGAGCTGGACTACGCACGGGTGCAGCTGGAAAAAGTCCAGAAGGAGACCGACGACGACGACGACGACGACGACGACGACGACGACGACGACGACGACGACGACGACGACGACGACGACGACGACGACGACGACGACGACGACGACGACGCGCGCCAAGCAGGCGCAGGACGAACAGGAGCAGCACGAGAAGCAGCAGCACTACAAAGACAGAAACCCTAAACTCCCAACGCACTACTCTTGCGTCTGGCCAGACCAATTCTAGCCTCGGGGTGGCCCGCGCGCCACCTCGAGGCTAGAATTGGTCTGGCCAGACGCAAGAGTAGCGCGAATTAGAAAAAAATAACGGCTCACAAGGACTCGCGCTGGAAGACCGACCTCTGCCGCTACTGGGCCAAAGGCTTCTGCAAGCAGGGCGAGCGCTGCAACTACGCGCACGGCGAGGATATTCGTCGTCGTCGTTGTCGTCGCTGCCGCCGCCGCCCCCCCCGCCGGAAAAGGACGAGCTGCAGAACAACTGGGGGGGCAAGAGCTACTGGGGCAAGGGCCGCTCCTCGCCCTACTGAGGGACGGGGACAGGGCGGCGCCGACGCCGACGACGACGACGACGACGACGACGGCGGCGGCGGCGGCGGCGACGACGACGACGACGACGACGACGACGACGGCGGCGGCGGCGGCGACGACGACGACGACGACGACGACGACGACGCGGCGGCGGCGGGCGGCGGACGAACGAAGACGACGACGACGACGACGACGGCGACGACGACGACGACGACGACGACGACGACGCGAAGACGAAGACGCGGGCGACGACGACGACGCAACGGCGGCGGCGGCGAAGACGACGCTACGGCGACGACAAGCCTGGGCCCTCGGGGGACGGCGCTGCGGTCGTCCACACTCCGAGGCGGGAGTGTGGACGGCAGCCCCCGAGGGCGCCAGGAGCAGGCCGACGACGGCGGCGAAGACGGCGGCGAAGACGACGACTACGGCGGCGGCGGCGACGACGACAACGACGAGGGCGGCGACGGCGGCGACGACGACGACGACGACGACGACGGCGGCGGCGACGACGACGACGGCGGCGGCGGCGACGGCGGCGACGACGACGACGACGACGACGACGGCGGCGGCGGCGGCGGCGGCGGCGACGACGACGACGACGACGAAGACACCGGGAGCGACTGCTCGCTCGCTGCAGCGACGCTCGCTCGCTCGCTGCAGAGACGCTCGCTCGCTGCAGAGACGCTCGCTCGCTGCGGCGACACTGGAAAAATTCTCTCCCCTCCTCGCCTTCCCTCGCGACAGAGAGACCGCTGGTGCGACAGAGACGCGCGAGAGAGACCGCCGGTGCGACAGAGAGACCGCTGGTGCGACAGAGACGTGCGAGAGAGACCGCCGGTGCGACAGAGAGACCGCCGGCGCTGGGGGCGAGACCGCCGGTGCGACAGAGAGTGCACCAAGCGTCCTCTGAAGATAATTGCGCTTCAATACATACTTATACATATTGCAGTATATGTATCATTATCATAATCATCATTTGCATTCTTGGCCGCCCTGCTCTCTGATTCCGAATGTCGAAGGCCTTCTGCGTCTTCGGCCGCCGCAGGGAGATGAATATTGCCGGTGCGACAAAATATTGCAGAGAATGCGCCAAGGGCATTCTGAAGGTAACTGCGCTTCAATTCATCTATCGTGATAGAGTATGATATGTATTGTTACCATAATCTTGATTTATTGTATCATTGTCCATTTTCGTTATGTATTATCATTATTATCATTTGCCTCCTCCTCTCCTTCTCCTCGCCTCAGAGGCTCAAGCACACCCAGCAAACAAACTGCGCTGACTGCTTGTTGGCAAGAAGGTTAGCTGATGGCTAACGTTATATGCGGCGGCATGAAAACATTAGGCGTTGCGTTAGAAATGCCAGGGAAGACAAATCAAATTCTCGCAGACACAGAAAAGCAACTTGACAATAACAAGCTGCATTTTGTTACGGAGAAACCAATCATCAAGTTTGATGCTCCTGCGTTGACCGAAGCTGCAGACTTACCTATCTACGCCTTCCCACACACGAACGTTAGTCAGAAAAACAAGTGGGCTGTTGATTGCATTTTCGAATGGAGCGGGAAGTTTGAAGACGATGCCAAAAAGATTGTGGAGAATTTGGCAAATGATTTCCACGGTAATATTGATTGGAGCAATGAGTGGAACGGCAATTACAATGATCATGTGAAAGGGTTGATTGCAAAAGAGATGGACAAAGGGAACTACAAAAACTTACCACATCCATTCGGTCCGTCGGGTTCCTGGCAAGTGGCGTACACAATGCAACTGGCAATAGTGCCCGCCGGCGAAAAGTGGCACGTCATCAAACACATTATGTTCGACGAACAGCAAAAGCTTGTGAAGGTGCAAGAAGAACTGGCTTGCGGCTCTCTGCACTGCCATTCGTGGTGGCCTCACAACCCAGTGGTGACTAAGAAAATATTCCAGAAACTATTTGAAGGGCTTGGTGGTTTTCAAGTTCGCTACGGCAAATGGTCGGGTGATGTTGAAGAGAAGCAAGTTGATTTCAACAAGATCTCAGCTGGTTACGAGTTCATGCGAAAGATGAGACCCTCCTCAAACAACGAAGGGCAATTCGCGGAGTGGGTTGACGTGTGGACCAAAAAGCCAGGAAGCCCAATCTTGGATTGGCCAGAAGCAAAGTGCAGATCGTTCTTAGACTGTTTGGCAAGAGGCGCGTCTACTGCCAGAAAGATTGATTTCAATTTCACAACCTATAAAGATTTGAAGCCGTGGTTCATGGACTTGGTCCTGAAAGATAAGATTGCAACGCATATGAACATGGAATTCTATGGATCGGAATTTCGGAATGCGGTAAAAGTTTGTGTTCACGGACGCACGCCTTCATGGTGTCCAATCATTGGATAGAAGAAGAAAAGAGAGACGATGTTCAACCTGCCATAGCGACCGCCAAATTTATTGATATGTTCAGAGGCGAGCGAAACAATGTTTTCAAGCCGTGTATCTTTGATGACGGGAAGTTCTATCAGCTTGGCGCCGATCTGGTGAAAGCTTTTTTGTATCCCGCAGAGGTAGATGCTCTTCTATGGGCCAGGTGGGGAGGTTCAGGGTTCGACATGTATTCGCGCCGCCAAGCTGTGAGTCAGCAATACGACAGCAAATTGTCCAAGAGGTTTTTGCGCAAAGATAAGATCACCGACAAGGATTGGCAAAAACTTATTATGCCGTCAATAGATAAAGAGGCCGACGAAGAGGACTGGGTTGCATTCAGGCGTCGTTTCCACACCATCGTCGTTACTCGCGAAGGGATCATCCACCGCAATGCTACCAAAGAGATGGTGGATGTGCCAATCATCCATTGGCCGGTTGGTGAAGAAATGGATATATTCAAACCAGAAGTGAAAATCCTTATGCAGAAGTGGAAAAATGGACAGTTAAAGGAGGTCCCGCCGAACTACCATGAGGATGTGAAGTGGTCGTTGGAATATTTGAGCAGGGCTATGAGAGGTGAGCCGATTCCCCGTTCCAGAACGATCAGGCCTTCATCTGCACGGGGCGCCAGAGGATTGTTCAATGATCCATCAATGGCGCCTCAGTCATACGACCATCCCCTATTGACGGCTGCTGGGTTTAGCTCTTTGGAACGCAGCGCGAATGCAGCCCCGATTGCGTTTTGTGGTACCATCGAGGACATGCAAGAAAGGCAGCGCATTCTATCAATGAAAGCAGAGCCTCACCACGGAAGCGAGTTTGATCTGACTGCTGATACGCCTGAGACGCCTGAGAGGAAGCGCAGCAGGGCAGAGGAGCCAGATATTCCTGGCGCACCCAAAAAAGAGAGGACCACGGCCGAGGCAGATCTAGTCGGCGAAGATGAGAACATGGAGAGAGCGTGGGAGGAAACTAACAGAGAGGAAGTGGCCCGCGCTGTTCATGAGTCTCGCGTCAACGCGGGAATGTCAGCGGGATCTCGCCCAAGCAACAACGATTTGGATGAGGAGGACGTGTTTGGTCACCAACGTGAGGGTATGTACTGATAGAGGTTCGCGCAACTCTGCGACTGAATCTGAAGGCAGCTGCTTGCTGTCAATTTGCACCTTTCGCTTTTTAACTTCGTACATTTTGGTAGTTGAGATTTCAACTGCTGGTCGATTGCATATACAAACGCTGCTTCTAGCAGCGAAACTTATGCCGATCGTTTGTATAACGCCGCTGCTAGCGGCGAAGCCCACGCGCGTGCTTGCATACTGTCGCTGCTAGCGATGTAGGAGAAACTCGATTTAATGTTGCGTTTGAGAAAAAAGAACTAATGCCTTGCAGATGCACTTAATCATGCGTGCGCTTTCATATCGTTGCGATGGCAATATTGATTGTTGTCGCGGCAGTAGCCATCGGCTCAAAACATCTTGGCTGTTTGCCAACCGGAAACAAGTCGGCTTCTAGCCGACCCCAGAGAAGTCAGCTCTGCAATGGTAGAAGAAATTATTCCGATAATTTGGCCGGATATAGATTCGTGCAAAGAATGCGGCTCTGATTTAGAGAAGAAGCAAGGGCACTGCTGGACGCATGATGCTACTGTTTGGAACGGAGCTGAGTGGAGCACGGTGCGCCACTCAACGAAGCTTTGCACGAACAGATCTTGTGGGTTACGTTACAAACTAAACTACATTGCGCGTTCTGGTTCAAAGGAAAACATTATGACGAAAACTGATAACAACCCAATTCTTCTAGTGCACGCACAACTTGGCTTCACATATAATTACCTTGTGCAGATATGGCATCGAATGTGTCGCGCAGGTGTATCGGCGGGTGCCGAGGCGGCAGTGATATCGTTGTCGTATCCTGACATCAGCATCGGGAATTCCAGTAAAGCAGTTCAATCTGTAAAGAATAATTACCAACTAAGCGGTGCCATTTGGCAAGCTATATTTTGTTTCTTGCGCTTGCAAGAGGGCGTCTTTGACTTTGATGTCAACGACCCAGTGCCAGATGGCGACGAAGTTTTCGACGTGGACAACAAAGGCCTGCACGTGATTTTCAATGCTGCCCGGGGCGATCCGTTATACGAGCAACCGCGCGGTAAACTTGACGTTGTCACCGACGGCAATTTCCAATGCAATCGGAAACTGGCGGAGACAGAGAAGAAGCATGCAAAGAAAAATCTTCCTGGACGCCCCAACTCCAAGAGATTGGAAAGAGCCATCAAGAAGATGCATGCCACTGCTAAAGCAAAGGCGAAATCAAAGTCGAGGTGCAGAGCAGTGACGCAGATTGAAAACATCAAGATTGCGCGCACTCAAACTGGCGGGCTCTACGCAACCGTGAACATGAAGAACCGCAAGGGAGGTGGCAACGAAATTCTTCATTTGGGTGAGATGTTGAACGGTGAGAACACAGCATACAAAAAAGAATGTTTAGTTGATATGAAGAAAATCAAGATGATTGTTGGCAAGTACGCGTGCGATTGTGGTTGCGTAGTCGCTAAGCATTTCGAAGGATCGCTATGCGATAAATGTTATCTGGATGGGTATCACAGCAAGAAGCACAAGTGCAAAACACCAGCCATTGTTCATAAAAAGACATTGAACTCTCAGGCGGCGGAACAGTTGTGGTCGCGTTTGGACAAATTGGCTTGGCTGTCAAAGATGAAGCGCGCTCGCTACCGATGCTTCTTGTACCATTACTGTTTATGGCGCAACAAGTTCACAGCGGTGAATTCCAGGAAGGACTACCCAGGCACATGCATGTCACTCAGAAAAATGAAGAAGCGCACGCCGAAGCAGAAGCGTACGCCGAAGCAGAAGCGCACGCCGAAACGCAAGCGATGAAGCCTCTCTCGTTCACTGGAAACGAGTTGAAACACATCAACAATTAGGCCCTTTCTTTAAGAGGACTGCTTGTTCTCACAAGGAAGCTGTTCGCTTTCACTTCAGGCGTCGCGCGCGAAAGAAGACTGATCGTCTTCATAATGACAGGGGCGCATCCTACAACAGTTTCGCTGTTCAAGTTGCGCCGCAAAAAAATCATTCATTCTAATTAATACCATCATTCATGCACATTATCATCGCTACACAGATTATCACCATTTCCAATGTCATATTTATCAATATCAGGGTTATCATCATTATCAATATATCGCCTGCTCTCCTTCCTGCGCCGTGCCTGGGTCGTGGATCAGCCTCTGCTCTTGTATTCCGGTTGCGACTCCAACTGATCCGTAGAACCTGCGGCTCAAGGTTTTCGTTGTTCGACGCGTCCGTATTCCGGCGAATGGACGAACTGCAGCGTATAATCCGCAGTGCGGGCCCCCAGCCCGAAGTCATTTCCAGGTGCCGAAGCTGGGGTGATTTCGGCGACAAGTTATGGAAATACTTGAAGGCAACGCACAATTTAAAGGTTTCGAAAAAAATGCACGAAGCCAAAAAGAAAGGAGGTGGAGTAATTGGGATTTGGAAAAGTTTGTTCCCAGAGGCTGCACTCGCTCTCGAATCTGGACCCTTTGCCAAGACAAATAATCAATATTCAAACGGTGGTTCTTCTTCAGCGCATCCTCAACCAGTTGTGTACGTTCCTATGCATTATCCATATGCTGGCAATTATTATGGGTGTCAATACGCTGGGAATTTTTATAGTGGTTATCAGACAACGCATGAAGTTGGCGGACAGAGAGCAACTATTAGGGACAGCTCGTCATCATCTTCTTCTACAGAGGACGAGTGCGAGGGACAATGTTTCGGCGACCTCAAGACCAGCTCCAATGGCAAGCCCTTGGACATACCAACCGATGCAGAAGCCACGAGGACAGCGAAGCCTAAATCTTTACCGTTAACTAGCAAGAAGAGGCCGTGGGTGGACGAGGAAGACGATGATCTCAGCGTCAGGGTTTACCCAAAATCGATAATTCCACCTCCTCAGCCGACAAAGGGTTTCGCTTCGGACACTTATGACATTAGTGTCAGGGTTTACCCAAAATCGATAATTCCACCTCCTCAGCCGACAAAGGGTTTCGCTTCGGACACTTATGACATTAAAGATATATGGATAATTGCTGGAGACGACGCATTGGATGGCAATTTCAATGATACTGTAGTGCGCACAAGCAAGGAGAAGGGATGGAAACAATTATCTGTTCGGCTTCCAATTGACAATATGGTTTTGCATACGTCAAATGCTATTTCTTATTTGATACACGCATTGGATGGTGGATTGCTGGCCGCCGCAGCGAAGAACAAGTTGAACGCCAATGCTGCAAAAGATATCAACTTGCATTGCATCGTTAGTGAGACATCTATGCATAAGTGGCCTACATACAAATATGCAGATGCCCATATTGGCCGCGTGGATAACATAAATTCGGTTATGCGGGCTTTCACTGTTGATGGCCGGTCAACTGCTCAGATTG
>CAUYUJ010005226.1:0-10000 GCA_963575745.1 Prorocentrum cordatum
TGGTGGTGGTGGTGGTGGTGGTGGTGGTGCTGGTGCTGGTGCTCGTGCTGGTGGTGGTGCTGGTTGTGGTGGTGGTTGTGATGGTGGTGGTGGTGGTGCTGCTGCTGCTGCTGCTGGTGGTGGTGGTGGTGGTGGTGGTGCGGCGCGGTGGTGGCGGGCGGATGGGCGCGCGAGAAAGAGGCCCGCGCTGGGGCGAGAGCGCCATCCTGAACGACGGAGGCCAAACACCGATCCGAAAATGAGGCCCACGCTGCAGCGGGAGCACGATTCGGAACGATTCGGGAGCAGAAATGAGGCCGGCGCCTCAGCGAGAGCATCATTAAAAAAAACGCAGGCGAAAACCCGTTTCCCGGGAATCCTGTGTAAAAAAACAGTACGCGGGGGGCGTTCGGCCCGAAAATGACGCCGGCGCCTCAGCGAGAGTCGTGTCCCGGGATTTCCCGGGCATCCTGTGTAAAAAAACAGTACGCGGAGAATGCGCGGCCATCACCCGGACGCCATCAGGGGAAGAGGGAGAGAGTATTTTCATATTGAGTAATTGTAGAGGAGGAGGAGGAGGAGGAGGAGGAGGAGGAGGAGGAGGAGGAGGAGGAGGAGGAGGAGGCGGAGGAGGAGGAGGAGGGGGAGGGGGAGGAGGCGGAGGAGGAGGAGGAGGAGGTTGAGGAGGAGGCGGAGGCCAAGGCGGAGGCGGAGGCGGTGGCGGAGGCAGAGGCAGAGGCGGTGGCGGAGGCGGAGGAGGAGGGGGAGGAGGAGGAGGATGAGGAATACGCGACGTATGAATCACACTAATATCAGCAAGACGACGATGAATAATAATACGAATAAGCAGAATAGTACGATTTCTGGTAAGAATCATGAGAATACGAATGATACTACTGCGAATAGAAGATGAAGGATACTAGTTACAATCAGCATCGGACGAATTGTAAGACTAATACGAATACTAACAGCACTAGTTCTAGTACGGATACGAATGAGAACACTAAGACTAAGCATACTAACACGAATACTAATACTACAGAGACTATTGATACGAACACGTAATAATACGCATAATGACAATATTGCGAATGCTTATGAGTAGAAATTTACAAAGAAGACGGATACTTCTCATGCTGAGGCGAATCATAAGAATAGTAGTAATACGAATATTGATATAAGTGTTAAGGATACTCAGAATGCGCATAATGGCACTACTACTACTACTACTACTACTACTACTACTACTACTACTACTACTACTACTACTACTACTACTACCAAGCATAGTAAAGATATTCATGACACTAAGAAGAGTAATACTGCTACTATCACGAAGAGGCCCAAGTGGCCTCCAAGATGGTCCCAAGACGGCCTCAGATGGCCCCAAGACCAAGGAGCCGCCCAGACGGCCCAAGAGACCCCCAACACGGCTTCAAGTCCGCTCCCCCCCCCCCACCCTGCCCCACCCCCTCCCTCTACCCACCCAATATACCCTTTTGCCTGGCGAGCTCCAAGTTAGCTCCAAGATGCCTCCAAGAGATTCCCCAAACCGAGATGCCACCAAGACGCTTGAAGACGCATCCACGAGGCCGCAAAGAGGCTCCCAAGAGGCGCCGACAAAAAAAGGAGCCGCCCAAGAGGCTACCATAGGTTCCCAGAAAGAAGCCCAAAGAAAAAAAGGAGCCCCCAAGAGGCCACCAAGAGTCCGCTGAGAGGCCCCGATCCCCCCAAGAGGCCCCCAAGAGGGACCCCACGAGACCCTAGGAGACGCCCGCAACAGGCTCCAGGAAGGCTTTGAAGACACCCCAGAGCCGCCCCGGGTGACTGCCACGAGATATCCTCTCTCCTCATCCCTCCCTCCTCCCTGATCCCTCTCTCCTCCTTCCTTTCTTTTCCCCGTTGTGTAGGCCCAACTTTCAAAACAATACGTCCAACATTTTTGTTTTCAAGTCCAGCCTCCCCCAGAATGAGTTTCCGCATTTCCCATCCCTCGCTGTCCGTTTCCACTGATCTTTTTCTGGCTTTCCACTTCACATCCCTCTCCTTCTCCCCATCTGGGTTTTGAAGACACCTTAGTAGGCCCCAGGAGACCCCTGTAGGCCTCCAAGAGCACCCCCAGAGGCCCTCAAGAAACCCCGAGGGGCCACGCCAGCAGCCCCAAAGTGGCCTCAAAGAAGCGACTCCCCAAGTGATCATAATATGCATCCAGCAGGCCTCTGAACTCCAAGACACCCCCACGAAGTCCCGCCGGAGATCCCAAGAGGTCCCCAAGAGCCTCAGAGAGGCCCAAGAGGCGCCCCCTTGAGACCCCAGCAAAGGTCTCCAGACGCCTCCCAAACCCCGTGAGACTGCCGCGAGACATCCCAGATGTCAGGGGCGGCCTAACCGACCCTTAGCAAGCCATCCCCTTCCGTGACGTGCCCCATCGCCTCGCCCCAAGACGTATGTATGCGGCCGGAGGGGAGCTTGGAGGGCGAGAATCACGTCACGGAAGGGGATGGTCTGCTAGGGGTCGGTTATAGGCCGCGCCCGAGGATGGCCGCGAATTCCGAACTCGGAGGAGGCGGCTCCTCTGTCCTCATTATTCTCTCCTCCCTCTTCATCTCGAGGGCGGCAGGTTGGGGATCGTGGTGGCTTTTTAGAGCATGCAGCCCCAGACTGCATGCTCAGAAACTGTTTTTGAGTTTTACTCCTCCTTGTGGCGCGCCAATGGGCGCGCCCCAGACGGCGCTGAGATGCTTGACGCGTCCTCCTGCCGAGTCGATCCGATCCGGTCCTCTTCATCTCTCCTTCACTTGTCCTCCTTCGGCTTCCCTCGCCCCGCTTCCTGCTGCACCAGGTCATTGGAGCCCCAACTTCGACCCCGACTCCATTCATGCCCATGCCCAGCGCCGGCGTGCCAAAGACTGTGCTTCCAGCTCCCCTATCCTTCGCCCTCGGGCCTCCCTTCATTTTTGCTTGTTTTTTTTATTTCTCCCTCTCTCTCTCGCTCTCTCTCTCTCTCTCTCTCTCTCTCTCTCTTCTTCGGTCCTCCTTCTCCCGTTCCGCATCCCCCTCTTCTACCCCTCCACTTCTCCTCGCCCTCGACGCCGTGGCCGCCACGGTTCCCGCAGTGTTCGCCGCACACACGAGTGCTCTCACCCTCCCGAATCCCCAGCCGCCGAACATGGACCCAGATGCTCCCGAATTCGCCCAGTGGTTGCCAAGCAGTTCCGCCGATGGCCCGACGACAGTTTGACAAGCCCAAGAAAGCCCACGAGGCCTCCACGGCTACCCTGGAGTTATGCGAGACCGTTCGGCCGAACGCAGGCTCCGCCGATGCTTCATCTCTTGTTAGTGAAACAGGCGCTGCCTATACTTCGTCCAGAACTTGAACGCCCGCGAAGCGCGCGCGACGGTTCTGGTACATCTATGTGTTATGTGTACACATATGAGGATTGCCTCTTAGGGCCTACGGGCCCTCATGGGGGTGCTCTCGGAGGCGTCTTGTGGCGTCTTGGAGGCGCCTGGGGCCGTTTGAGGGCATCGTAGCCAGTGTTGGGGCCTTTGGGGCCATCTCGGGGCGCTCTTGGAGCTTCCTGGACGTTTCTGACGGATTCGTTTGGTTCGGGTCATTTTGGATCACAGTCCCGGAAGTCCTGGAGGCCCACGCGAGATACCCCGGGCGCGCCCGGTAGCGCCCAAGAGTGTCTGGGAAACCGGGGTTGTTTATGCCTCAGGGCTGCATGAGCCTTGGGGCAGTCCACTACGTGCTTGAGGCAAGGTGGGCGACGGAAAAAGACGGGGTCGTCTGCGCCGACATTCGCGCGCAAGCTGTTCGCGTAAGGTCGCGCGTAAGCGCCCTCGCCGCGCTGGTGGCCCACGTAAGCCTTCGCGTAAGGTCGCTATGCAATCTCGCGTAAGATGCGTTTTCGATCGTGGCTCAGGTGGCGGCTTGGGGATCCCTGCGTGCGGTTCCTCGGGCATCCGATGGGCCAGCCGAGGTTCCGCCCGGTGACCGCCCGTGGGCGCCTCGTGGGCGCCTCGTGGGCGCCTCGTGCGCAGGGTGGGTCAGCCGGGGGTCCGCCTCCTCCCCCCCTCCCTCTTCTCCGTCTCTCCTCCTTTCTCCCCTCCCTCCCTCCCCTCCCTTCTCCCCTCCCCTCCCCTCCTTCCCCTCCCTCCCGTCCTCCTTCCGGCGCCCGCCTTTGCTGCAGCCGGGCTGTCGCCTTTTTACCGTCGTCGTGCCTGTCGTGGTCGTCGTCTTTCTCTGCTTGAGGACTTGGGTCACATGCGCGGGCCCCGACACCAGTCAGAGTCAGAGTCAGAGTCCCCGCTCGACGCGAAAGCAGCGGCAGCGTCGCCGACGGCCCGTGGTCTTTAAAGCATCTGCCCACGACCACAGCGAGCTGGGGTCGCTCCCCCTCTTCATATGAATGCGGCCTCTCCCCGTTGCAGCTCAAGTGTGTGCCTCCTCTCCTCCCCCCCCCTCCTTCCGCCTTCTCCCTCCTCTCCTCCCCCCCCCCTCGCACCCCGGCGCGGTGCCCTACCCGGCTCCTCCGCCGAGGACTGCGGCGCCGCCGCCCGGGCCCGGGAGTCTCTGGGCGACGACTGCGTGCTGCTCTCGCCGACGGGTCGGGCGCAGCAGCCACCAATCGCCACTCCTCAGCACCGTTGCGTGATGTCCGCCGCAGGAGGAGAAGGTACTCCAGATTTCGTAATAAAAGGGAGGGGGTCACAACCCTCCCAGACGAGAAGTTTTAGACCCCCCAGATTATCCATCAAAGGGCGGCCATTTGCCCAGACCCCCCCGATCCCTCCAAGACAGCTCAAATTAGACCCCCCCCCCGAATGTGACCCCCCCCACTTTGTTATGGAATCCGGAGTAACCATACCGCTACCCTGCCTCCGTTTCCCGTTCCGCCTCCTGGGAGGCCCTCGTCGCCACCGCCGGATGCGCCTCGAAATCCTGGTCAGAACGCGCCCCAGGAGGGGTCCAGGGAGTAGCGGTACCGGTACATTTTGGTCTCCCCACAATTGCCACTGATACGGTTGGGCCGAGGTATAAGATCGGTGTCGGTTCGGGAGGGCCTGAGGTCACCCTAGTGTCCTTCGTGTCTGTTGGATGCTGTCGTGCATCCTGGGGGAGGGTACCCTCGAGTGATCTAATGGTTTGAGGTGTTTTGGCTGGCGGATGGTCTCATGTTCTTGGAAGATGTTATTATGTCCTAGGTCCGACCGTACCCAGCATCGTTGCATGGTATCCGGCCCCGAACCAACCTCCGGGTCGGTTTTGGAGGTCGCCGCGGCGCTTGCGGCGGCCACATATCGGGGCAATGTGTTTGTCGAGGAGTGGTATTCCCCTCCCCCGCTCCGCGATGTTTCGGGTTGGGGGTCGATCATCTCACGCAACCGGCAGCAAGATGCCTTCTATCTTGTCCCCTGGCGATGACGGGCGTGACCAGGGGGGCGAGGGGGTGGAGGGGGCCTGTCACGTCACGAGTCGCGCCGGCGCCGTGTCGGGCCAGCCACAACTGGGGGAGCTGTGGTCTACCCCCCCGGGGGACCCATCGATTTCGACGTCCCTCTCGAGAGATCGTCGACGCGATTGGGTCCCCCAGGGGGTAAGGACCACAGCTCCCCCAGTTGTGGCTGGTCGGCGTGTGGGGATGTGCCCAGAAGGCGCCGGCGCGAATCGTGACGCGGGAGGGGTTCCAGGGCCGGTCACGGTCGTTATCGCGAGTCATAATCAAGAAGGGGCTCCAAACCATTCCCACCTAAAACCCGAATGCCCTACTTCTGGCAGCGAGCCCAGGGGGAACTGGGAGCAGGCGGGCCTTCTCAGAAGTCGGCAGGGCATGTTAGGAGCCCTCCGGCCTTCTGAGCATCTTTCTGTGGCTTCGGAGGAGGCGCAGCAGACCTCTCAGAAGGATGCCTTTGAGCCTTCCGAGAAGGTTTGCCCCTTTTGCTTTCCCCCCCAGGCGCGCCGCCGACACTTTGCCCTCCATTCCCTGTGCAAGGGCTCCCTCGAGGGCGCGAAGTTATTCGCGCTTCGCGCTTCGCGGTCCTCGTTCCTCCTCCCCCTCCTCCTCGTCCTCCTCTTCTCCTCCTTGGGGGGCGGCGCGAGAGCGCGAAGTTATTCGCGCTTCGCGCTTCGCGCAGCGCGAAGCGCGAACTTAGGAGCCCTTGCTGTGAAGGGACGCTTCTGGAATACTGAAGAAGCGCAATGGGTGGCCTGGGAGCCACCGAGCGGGAGTGAACATTTGCTAGGTTTCGATCGTCTGTATTGTGCGTGCAGTCCTAACACGAGGCTGGCTAACCTCACAGACTGGGGTGCCGTATTCGAGTCCGTGGCTGCGCGCGTACGGTCTTTGCGGGCTCACTGACCAAAGACGCCGTCGTCGTCGAAGACCACGAATGCGAAGCGGACGTCAGGGGTGTCGTCGCGGTCGTTGTTGTGCTGGTCGTTGCCGTCGTTGCAGTCTTCACCGCAGTCGTGGTCGTCGACGTCGCCGCGGCCGTCGCCGGCGTGAGCCCTCTCAGCGTTTGCACGTGGTTCCAGCATGCTAGAATCCCTTCTCTGTGAGGATGAACAAGTGGATAAGGGCGATGGTGAGGAGGATGAGGAGGACGAGGGGGGGAGTACGGAGGCGGATTTTGGGCCTTTTTGGTTCATCCTGGAAATGGAGGGTGCGACGGAGGTGTGTGCTTCACCCCTCCTTGTGTCCTCTTCCTCCCAGGCGGTCCCCCCCACAGACTTAGTAGTAGGGGAGTGGGAGGAGGGTACTGAGGGTACTGATGACGCGGGGTGGGTCTACACTCCCTGGCACGCAGGCCAAAAACAGGAGGCTAGCCTATGCTATCCTCCTCATCCCAATCAGCCGGATCGACTTCCCGACGGCGCTGGTCACTCTCCCAAGCAACAAGCGCCTCTGGAGTAGCGAAACCGTGCAATCTAGCAATCTGTTGGGGTGACAAGGTTGGAAGCTCAGCGATCGCTGAAGTCGGGAGCGGCACCTCCGTGGCCGCAACTGGCGCCTCTACAGCATCACTGTTTAGACCCACGTCCCCACCAGCACCACCCCCACCAGGCTCAAAGCCAAGCAAAGGACCCCAAACAGCCTTCATATCATCTGTCGGCCCGAACGGAGTGCCCACAGTGGCCTTCCCCAGGTTGTGACCTGGGAACAAACCACGCTTTAAACGCGACCTCTGGGTCTGATACCCCGTATGGCCTGATCCCTTGCAGTTTGCTTGAAGGCCTCCCCGCGCACTCTGATGCGCCGAGGCCCCACAGCACTTGCAAAAAATTAAATCGTCGAGAGCTTCCCCATCTTCAGCCTGGACCGTGGCCTGGACGATGGAGTGGTTTCTAAGCACCCAGGGAACCCCAGATACATGGAGGAAGTCCCTGGGTGCAGGATGAGGCGGAGGAGGCGGGGCCTCCCCAGCATTGGCCTGCACGATTGGCTTTGCCCCCCCTCGCTTGCCCCCTATCGGGCGACGACGAGATCTCCGCATGTCCACCGCCACCGGCCAGGCCCATTCTGACTGGTGTCAGTGGATACGTGTAGATTTCGTCGCCCTGCCCCAGACCCAGACCCCCGACGCCATGATTTGTCCATCACGTCGACCCCCAGAGGTCTCGACCCATTCCCCAGCACCGGTTTTTCATTCTGCGTCGTTCTCTGACGGTCCCGAGGCCCGGCAAGGCCCCCCAGAGGCCGAACATGGCAGAGCACCTCCCGTCGTGATCTTGTCATGCCTCGAGGGGGTCGAGGTCCATCCTGCCAACGGCCATCCCTTTGCGCAGCCGAGCACAAATTGGGGGCTTGGACCGCGAACGCTGGCGGGGTCCACGCGCCCTCCGCGAGCGCGCCGCGCCCCCGGGAGGTCTGCAGCGACCGCCGGGCATCGGCGCTACAGAGGCCAGTGGTGCGGCCCCGAGCGGACGGCGGGGGGGGCGCGGAGGACTCCTCCTCCCCCTCCTCCGCCCCCTCCTCTTCCATCTCTTCCTCCTCCTCCTCCTCCTCCTCGTCCTCGTCCTCCTCCTCTTCCCTCCTCCTCCTCCTTCCTTCTCCTCCTCCTCCTCTCCTCCTCCTTCCTCCCCCCCTCCTCCTCCCCTCCTCCCTCCTCCTCCTCCTCCTCCTCCTCCTTCTCCTCCTCGTCCTCCTCCTCCTCCTCCCCCTCCTCCTCCTCAGGACGAGGCAGGGACCGAGACTCCTCTCGGGTCGTGGAAGCACCGCGACGGAAGGCTTTTCATTACCCTCTGCCTCTGGGGGTCCCTGCAGGGCCGCCGGGCCGTCAACTCAACGACGCAGGATGAACTAACGGTCCTGGGGAATGGGCCGAGACGTCAAGGGGTCGACGTCATATTCAAGCAAACATGACGTAAGGGGGGGGGGTGCGAGGAGGAGGAAGAGGATGACCCCGAGATCCGGGCGTCGCAGTTTTGCCGCAGCGGGCGTCTGCGCCTGGTTTGGTGGCCCGGGGGCCCTCCCATGTCGGTTGGGCTCGGGAAGTGGCGCGGGAAGATGGGGTTTAGGCTCTGGGTACGATTTGTCGGGACGTTTTAGTTCTCAACCCTCCCTCGGTTGGGTACTCGTTTTGAAGAGACCACCGTCTGCCCCGTCCTTCTCCTTCTCCTCCTGCCTCCTTCCTTCTCCCTCCTCTCCCTCTCCTCCCGCCTGTGTCCTGCCTCGTGCCCGCGGCTCGCTCGGGTATCGTCATTTGCGCAGCGGAGGTGCCGTGGGCTCCTGGTAGGCCCAGCGGAGGTACGTCCTACGCAGATCACCACGAGACCTCGCCGTCCCCTGGGGGGGCTGCGATCTGCGAACCTGTCGCCGCTTTCGCGGGCCCTGGGTGGCTGCGATCTGCGAAACTGTCGCCCCGCTTTCGTGTGTTCCTGGGAGGCCCAGCGGAGGTGCGTCTTACGGAGATCACCACGAGACCTCGCCGCGAAACTGTCGCCACTTTCGTGGGTTCCTGGGAGGCCCAGCGGAGGTGCGTCTTCCGCAGATCGCAATGAGACCTCGCGGCCCCTGGGCTGTCACATTTGTGGGGGTCTGGGAGGCCCGGCGCAGGTGCGTCTCACGCAGATCGCAATGAGACCTCGCCGTCCCCTGGGGGTTGCGATCTGCGAGCCTGTCGCCACTTTCGCGGGCTCCTGGGAGGCCCAGCGGAGGTGCGTCTTACGGAGATCACCACGAGACCTCGCCGTCCCCTGGGGGGGCTGCTATCTGCGAACCTGTCGCCGCTTTCGTGGAAGGCCCAGCGGAGGTGCGTCTTGAGACCTCGCCGTCTCCTGGGGGGCTGCGATTTGCGAGCCTGTCGCCACTTTCGCGGGCTCCTGGGAGGCCCAGCGGAGCTGCGTCTTACGCAGATCACCATGCGACTTCGCCGTCCCCTGGGGGGTTGGGTTGCGACATGGGGGGTCCAGCGGCGCTGCTCCAATCGTCTCTCCTTTTTGTGTTTCTAGGCTCCCTCGTGGCCGCCTTCCTGCCAACGATCTGACTCTTAAGCGCGACGCCGTATACGTGAACCTGTGACTCTGGCCCGACGCTTTTTGGCGAATCATTCAAGGGCACGGTGGATGCTTCAGTGCTCGCTTTTGTATTGAGCGGTCCGATGTATAGTCGCCTCATGTGTACAAAAGGTTGGGTACGTCTCCGGGTAATATTTGCTGCAACGTCGGATCTCAGGGGAGGCGGAGGCGGAGGCGGAGGAGGAGGAGGAGGAAAAGGAGGAGGAGGAGAAGGTGGAGTTGGAGGAGGAGAAGGAGAAGGAGGAGGAGGAGGTGGATGATGGGGAGATGGGAGGAGGCGGAGGAGGAGGAGAATGACAATGATGATGATGCTGATGATGATGATGATGTTGATGATGGTGATGATGGTGATGATGCTGATGATGCTGATGCTGATGCTGATAATGATGATGATGATGATGATGATGATGATGATGATGATGATGATGATGATGATGATGATGATGATGATGATGATGATGATGATGATGATGATGATGATGATGATGATGATGATGA
>CAUYUJ010005226.1:15000-36368 GCA_963575745.1 Prorocentrum cordatum
GTTGAACTGGAGCGGGTCTCGAACACCTTGTCCTTGTCCCCATCCTCGTTCTCATCTTCCTATATCTTCTCCTCTTCCTCTCCTCCCGTCAATTTTGAAGGCATGCTGGAAGCCTCCGGGGGGCTTCTTGGGTAATTTGTTTCCATGCGTTTCCCCTGAGACATCCTCGCAGCATGGACATGTTGAGGCTATGCCACGACGTTGTTTCTCGACAGTGAGGCTGTCGTTATAGACATCGTCAGAACACGGAGATGTTGAAATATGTAGCTATTCAACATCGCTCCCGATTGACAAACACATTGTGTTCCCTCCTATTCGTTTGGGTCCCGCGCTTGCCTACGTATCGGCAGTTGGGTTGCACTGGCCTGTTGAGGATCCTCCTCCACCCCTTTTCTCGTACCTTCTCCTCCTAATGTGTCCTCCACTCCTCGCTCGCCGTTGTCGGCCGTAGCTGGAGCTATCCTTGGGGCAGCGGGACCGACTTGGCAGTCCTTTCGGGATACGATCCGTGTGTCCATAGTTGTTCCTATGCAGTCTTTCGGGGAGCGCTCGTCCATAGTTGTCCCTTTGTGGCTTCTTGAAGCTTCGGGGAGCTACCTGGACGATCTGTGATGTTAATTGCTGCAAGCTCTTGCGTATGCTCTTCAATATTACGCGCTTCCCGTTAATGTCAATAATGGTTTGAACACCTGCGTTTCGCATGATAAGCCCTCACAACATCGAAATGTTGGAGGTTACATTATTTTGCGACGACGTTTCTAACGCATGACACCCTTGCGGCAGAGTGCCCTACACAGCCTTACACCTCGGCGATGTGGGACCATGAGGGGGGGATCCAGATGTAGGGCTATAGATAAAACGGGGCACAGGGAGAGGGATCGGGATGGGGGCAGTGATCGTACAACTAAGACAGCACAGGGATACAGGTAGCATGGACAAACATGGGGATCTGGGCAAAGGGACAGGGATGGGAACGGCACTGGGAGACCACGGCAGGCCGCGTCGCCCGGCCGATTCCGGATCCAGCGGTCCACCTCTTGGCAATAAGAGTTGGAGGCCATGGGAGGCGACGTCAGCCCGACCGATTCCGAATTTGGCAGTCTTTATTTTTCGGACACATCGTACAGAACCCTTACAGACAAGCTGTCTAGGGAATGCGGCTCGGGAGCTGACGATGGGCAATTCAATCGCGAGATCGTCTCGTCTTCAGGACTGGTGCTCTCGCACGAGACACCCTGGAATAAACGTGATGACAGGATATGTAATCCTTGGATGCATTATTGGAGGTTTCTCGGAGGATCCCCAATACAGCCCGAACATTAATACCATAAAACACCATCAAGCACTTTGGCGTTTCTTTCGGGACCTCATCACGCACTCACTGATTTTGGAGGGGCCTTCGAAGTATCATTGTGGTGTTCAACGTTCTAGGTGCTCCCCTGTGTACGGAAAGTTTCAAATTAGTGTAACCCAGTACAGCTTTTTCAAGCAACATGAGTGGTTCAACACTTGTGTCTTCGGTCGGAGGTCAGATAAAGGCAGTAGTTTAGCATCTGTCCTGGCCGAACAAGACTATGTCTACCCCATGATACACGAGCCCCAGCCCGCCCACGTAGCGCAGTTGGGGCCATCTGGGTTGCACTGCCTTGCTGAGGCTTCTCGTCCACCTCTTCTCTTCGAACATCGGAGAGGCCGCACGGCTGGCTCCTCCGACCATGATAGGGGGGACCATGCGTCCATTGGAAGGCCGCGAGGGTCGAGGAGCGCACGAAGGCAGGCCGAGGACTGTCTTAGAGCAGCGTGAAGAGCACCGGCCAGGAGACAGAACGCCGTAGTTTTCGGCCCAGGATCGTGGACCAGAGACCTCTTGAGAGCACACGGGGGTCTCTCGGGATGCTTCTCGGAGGCATCCTGGAGGGCTCGCGAGAGCTTCTCGGAGGGAACTCGGGGGGCCTCTTGGAGCCTCCTGGGAGCCTCTTGGGTCCCCCTTCGAGAGCCTCTTTGTGGCCCTCGTGGGCAGTCTTGAGGGCCTGTTGGCGGGCTCGTGGGTCATCTTGGGACAAAGGGCTCGACTTGTCGATTCATGTTCCCCCTCTTGCGGCCCCGGTGGGCAGTCTTGGGGGCCCAATGAGCCTCCTCTGGGCCCTCTTGGCTCGTCTTGTGGCCCTCTTTGGGCACCTTGGGCCGATTCGGGCGATCTTGAGGGCCCCTGGGGCCGTCTTGGAACGCCTGGAGACCGAACAGGCGAGCACGCTAACATCGGTCAACACGCATTAGGAACACCAGTGATGGTTGCCGCTTCGGGACCTCGTGGGTCCTTTGGAACCGTCTTGGACCACCTTGTTGCCTTCTTGAGTGGTATTGAGGCTCTCGTAGCCGCTACGTAGCCGTCCGTGGGGCTGCTTGGGAGCGTCTTGGGCTACAAGGATTTCTGACTGAGGCCGTTCGCTGGTACAGTGGAGCTCTGCTTCGGACACCAGGGGATTGTTAAATATACTGCTTGGCAGTCCTTTTGGGGCCCGATCCGTGTGTCAATAGTTGTTCCTTTGTGCTCGTTTGGGGAGTGTGTGTCCATAGTTGTCCCTTGGTGGACGTTCGGGGAGCTAGCCGGCACGGTATGTGATACCTGTGTCGTTCCACGCTCTTGGACATGCCGCGTGTCCCGTTAATGTCAAGAGCGGTTACCGAACAGAGGCGATCTGTTTACACCATGGAGAGACAAATCCCAGTTCGGTTTGAGACGTTCTCACAGCATGGAGGGAGTTATGTGTTACGACGCCGTTTCTAAACCATCGGGCTATTGCCAGAGACATCCTCAGAACATGTGAACTCGTTGTCGATTCCTGGATATCTTCACACTGGGGCTCTCGCCAGCTCCATCCTCAAGTCAATTGGATGCCAGAAGCGGTGCTTCCCGCTACCTTCTCGACGTTTTCTTGGAGGACCCCAAGGCAGCCCGATATTCAAGATCATTAGAGAGCCACTGTTGCTAAATCATGTTTTCAAGTGCAGGCGAGTCGCTCGAGACACCCTGGCATGATCATGTCGGACGGGCCTTTTGAAACTATGAAGTCCGTTGGAAACCACAGTGGTGTCCTTCCTCGGCTTCCTCTTCCTCCTCCCATGCAATGTCTCACCGTTTGCCGCACGCGTACGCTCTGGCAGCCGCCCTGGTGCCCCCCCCCACCGCGCCTTCACGGCGCCAGGCATGCGGAGCCGTACAGCCGCAGCTGCAGCCGTATCTGTATAATAGTGTCCCGTGTTCTCCGCAGTGCTTTTGGCCTTCGGTTTGAGGTCTGGAGAAGGCATCGGTATCGGTTGTTGTGTTGACTCTTGTCCGCGTTGGTCCCAAGCGCGCCCACATACAGCAGTTGGGGGCTCTTGGCTTGCTCTGGTCTGCTGAGGTTCCTCCTCAACCGAACATTTTCTCATGTTTCCTCGGCCGTCTCAAGTTTAAAGCAACCACGCTGTGTTTCGACTGCGACGACCTTGAGAGCTTCGTCCTCCTTCTCGTTCTACCCGTTCTTCCCTCATTCACGTTGTCCTCCTCGTCGCTCACTCTGCCGTCCTCCTATCCCTCCTCGTCGGAATTGTCGTCTTTCTCCTTCTCGCGCTCGTTCTCCTCGTATTCATCCCCAGGGTCCTTGTGCTAGTATTCCTTGTAGTCCTCCTGTCCTCCTCTGAAGTTCCCCCTCCACGTCCACGCTGTCCTTCTCTCCCCGCTCGCTTCCTCTCGTCGACCCTCCTCTCCCCGTTTTCTTCTTCGTATTACGAGCCAGGGCGGACAACAGCGGCGCGTCCCTCTCTTGTGCGTCCGGGTGCGTCCAGGTTCTAAAACACGTTCCAGCGTGCCATCGGCCTGGAGGCGGATTCGACGACGTGTGCAGCGCAATTCGGCAGGTCCAGGCCGAACATCCCCGGCAGCGTTTGGTTTTCAGTGTGTGGTGCTTCGCAGTGAGCGTGGCTCTTGTAGTCGTCACCGGTTTGTGGATACGCCGCCCAACGTTCGGCCTGGCGGTGGCGGTTGGTCTTGCCTTCGAGATATACTTCTTCAATGTGTTTCACGTGCGGCACCATTTGGGAGGCAGGCTTTTCAAGCATGACCTCCTCGACGACATGTTCGACCCTTTGTACACGTTTCTTGATTATGTTTATGGTTACAGGCCACCAGCATGGCACATCAACCATCACACCCGGCATCACATACATACCAACACGGACAAGGATCCCGACGTCCCTGGTTCTTACCCAGGCATGCGCGCCAGCGAAGACCAACCGTTGCAGTGGTTTCACAAATATCAAACTTTTTACGTTCCGCTGGCGTTACCTTTTGTAATACCCATGCTGCCCTTTTACAATGTCCTCGCGTCGGGTGGCAGCATCGCGGCTTTGATGGCATGGCTAGGAACTTGGTGGGCGATGTTCTATTTGCACGGATGGTACGGCATTGGTCAGTATTGTTTTATGTACGGCGTTGCAAGTGTTTCGATTACATACAAGTTTCTCGTCTCCCACGTCCACCCTGCTCTCGGATTTGCGCACAGCGATCCGCCTGGGGCACAGACAATGGATGTGTGGATGCGGCAACAGATTGAGGAGTCGATGACGTGGGGAGGGTATGTGGGCAGCTTCCTCTTCGGTGGCATAAACACCCAGATTGAGCACCACATCAGCCCTGCACTCGTGCCCACATTTCATCCTTTCTTGCGGCCACATCTGCAACGCATCTGCGAGAAGCATGGCATCAACTACACCTATGAGCCGACCATGATGCACGCCGTGTGGCAATTTCACAAGCACTTGTGGGCTTTGGGTCAAAGATCCTCTCCCAGGCCGTGAATCAGTTCTTCCGCACCATTCTTTCACAAGGGCGGGTAGTGTTCATCCGCGAAACTCGGCCCCGGGATCCCTGGGCCATTCCCCCCCCGGGGCACCAACGACACCGGCAAGTATTCCCTCCATTCTTGGAGCCCTCCTAGCGCCTCTGGGCTAACACGGGAGGTTCCAATAGCCCCAAGGATGGCCCGAGTGCTTGCCTCGATGTCCCAAGAGAGCCTCTACACGATTCCAAGAGGGCCGAAGAGGTTTCAAGGTTAGCCTCGTAGAGTCCCAAGGGACCACAAGAGGGCAACAATGATCAGTCAAGCCCAGCTGGACCTCCGCAGGTTTTCAATATGCAGGGAGCCCGTTTTTTTTGTTATTTGTTTTACGTGTGGCTCCAAGAGGGGCTTGGGAGAGCCAGTGAGCCTCCGAAGGGCTCCAAGAGAGCTTTATGATGGCCCAGGACCGCCTCGGGAGGAGCAGAGAGTCCAGGACGACCTCTAAGGCTCCGAGGTGCGCCAGAAAAGGCTCCACGCGGGCTCTGAGAGAGCGCCTCCAAAGACTCCAGGAGTGGCCCCAGAAGACCCCCCAGAGGCCACACGCATGGATTTCCCAGGGCCTCGTGTCGTTTGGGCCCTGTTGCCGTGTTCAAGGCTCCACGCTGGCTCTGAGAGAGCGCCTCCAAAGACTCCAGGAGTGGCCCCAGAAGACCCCCAAGAGGCCACACGCATGGATTTCCCAGGGCCTCGTGTCGTTTGGTCCCCGTTGCCGTGTTGGACGTCCAGGCGCAAAAAGGCTCCACGCTGGCCCCGAGAGAGCGCCTCCAGAGACTCCAAAGAGTGGCCCCAGAAGACCCCCCCGAAGGCCACGCGCATGGATTCCCCGGGGCCTCGCGTCGTTAGGGCCCTGTTGCCGTGCTGGACGTCCAGGCGCACACACTGGCCCAGTATGCCGCCGACGTCACCCCACGCCCAAAAGGGTAATGCCGCCTATTCTAGGGGGCCACATGCGAACCCTACCCCTACCCCCCACGATTTCTGAAGGGGGTAGGGGTAGGGTTCGCATGTGGCCCCCTATATTCGGCCCGAGCCGAGGGGCCCAGCAGATGCTTCCATACGTCCCGAAGATTCCCAGGCGTAGCCTCGAGGGCCGCCCAGAGGTGCCCTCCAGAACGGCTCCAAGAGGCCCCAAGGAGCGCGCCAGCGGTGTTGCAAGCTCCCCCCAACAGGGCCCCACGATACCGAAGATGAGCTTCAAATTTGGGCCCCCCGACCGCGATCCCCACGAGGATCCGAAGAGGCGACATCGTTGAATCTCATTCGTTCTACCTCAGGCCTTCTTGGGGTCTTCACGGCTCACTGGCTGCCCCAGATGCCCCCGACAGGTTTCAAATCACAGCCCCCCTGTGGGCCCTGGACCAAATTATGTGCCCGCGGGCCTTGGCGTAGCTTGTTCCGTAGGCCCTCGCGGGAGCTCTTGGAGCTCTCGTGGATGCCGCTTCTCACGTCGTCTTTTCCCCCCCCCCGCGCTCGGCGATCTCAGGCAGCGTGGTGCCTCTTAATCGGTCTACGCCGCACGGAACCACGATAACGATCAAGAGCGCATGGAGGAGGTGAAAGATGAGGGTGAGGAGGACGGATGACATTGTGAAGGACGGCGACTGACAAAGCTCGCAGTGGCAGGCGTTCTCCAGGGTCCTATCTATGATTTCAGTGCGCGCGAAGCGATCGCGAGCCGGGGGGAAGGATGGGGAAAGAGAAGCCGCAGACACCAAGGAAGAAGAAAGCAGGGCGAACCACGAAGAGGAAGGGGAGGGAGATGACTGGAAGGACCGGCAGGTGAAGGGAAGAGGAAGGAAAGGCCTGGAGCACGATTTGGCGTCGGAGTAGGACGAGGATCAGCCCAGTGCCTTGGACCAGGACCTGGCCGAGCGCGAAGCGCGCGTGGTTGTACTCCTTGTGCACTTACATCCGTGCTTGTGTCGTCCTTGCCGGTTCACCACGGTCCCAAAGTCGCCTCCTTGCGGCCTTCTGGCCCTCTCGAATGGAGAGATCCGGGAGGGGCCGGGAGAGATGTAAAGACGGCCTTCACGCGGCCCAGGAGGCGTTCAGATGGACCCAAGTCCCAAGCCGAGCACAGGGTGCGCAACCTGAGCAGTTCCAAGGCAGCTCATTAGACGGTCTCGAGACCCCCCCTTGACAGCTCCAGGCCAGGGCTCCTGGAACGACGAAGAGCCCCCCCAGAAAGCCCCTAGACGTTCAAAGTTGTAACGATCCAGGACACATTTCTTGGGTCGGAAGCCTTCCGAAGACTCGACGTCGCCCTAGAAGTTGCCTTCACGTGGCGCTCACCAGAAAGATCATACACTTCAGTGCGTTTGTGTGTGGTTGCGTAGTTGCGTACGGTGTGTCTTGTGCAGGCCTGTGTGCACTCGTGGCGGAGCAGTGAGTCGTCCATGTTGGACAAGGCAGGCGGAATTGACGCATCCTTGCGTTTTGAATACCTCTCTCCCAACGGAAACAAAAAGTCCTGGCACTTCTGAGTGGGCGCCACAAACGCCCTGGCCATTATCGACTGCGCTGTCGCTTCACCACCCCCAGCATTCTGTGACCGGCGATCAGGAGGCACAGGGGCGGCCCGCTTCCCCCCCCGTGATTCCCCCCTTCTTTTTTGATTTTCCCAAAGCTCCCTCCCACAATTCCTCCCCTCCTTTCTCGTGTCGAGCTGAACATATGTTTTGTTTCGCGCTCTGCCATGCCTGTACACTCTCGGTTAAATAACCAGAGAAGTTTCGCAGCACGTGGCCGCGTCTAGTAGTATAGAGATCCTGCCACAGTATTTTTGTGTCGGCTCATCACAGATGTGCCGATCAGTGCTTGGCACGCTTTCAGTGTGCCGCCAAATAGTCTAAAGCGTGCTCATCGAAGTAGGCAGTGCAATTTTGTTATGCTCGATGTCAAACAAGACTGTTGGCCCCAGAACCCGTTCCGGCTGCTCTTCTAGAGGGGCTAATTCAGTTTCCAGGGGGGTCCAGGATGCTTCAGGATGGTGGTTAGAGATCGCCAAGATGGCTGGGAAAGCCCAAGACGTTTCCAGGGTTACCCCCAATAGAGCACAAGAGTCCTCACGAGCTGTTCCAGGAGGTCCCAAGATAGTCCTCGGACGCCCAGCACCCATCAGCACCCGTTTCTCTTTCTCGTGTGCTTTGGCCCCCACGGCTTCCTTCAGCAGTCTAAGTAAGCGGTGCCCTGGGGCATGGGGGGGAAGTGAGGATGAGGAGGAGGAGGAGGGGGAGGAGGGAGGAGGAGGAGGAGGAGGAGGAGGAGGAGAGGAGGAGGGGGAGGAGGAGGAGGAGGAGGAGGAGGAGAGGAGGAGGAGGAGGAGGAGGAGGAGGAGGAGGAGGAGGAGGAGGAGGAGGAGGAGGAGGCCTGGGGAGCCACCCCAGAGGCCCAGGGGCGCGGGCCCTCCCCGCCCGCGTGCGCGCCCGCCCCGCCGCTGGGAGCCCTGCCTCTGCGCGGTCCCTCGCGGCAGGCCGCGCTCGCAGGACGACCCCCGCCGCTGCAGGCTCGTGCCTCGTCAAGCGCGGCGGCGACGCCGGCGTGAGCGCTCGGTGCCGAAGGCCGCGGGTGGCCCAGGGTCGGCCAAGGCCGCGCGATCGGCGCCGCCAGCACGCCGCGCTCGTTCCAGGGTGGAACGATCCGCGCGGCGTCAGAGGACGAGGTCGGCGCCGCCGCGGCACGAGCCCGCCGCACGTAGCAAGGAGCATTGCATCCTCCTCCTCATCCTCCTCCTCCTCCTATTTCGCTGTTTGCGGGGTCACGAGCACACCGACCGTACCTCATGTACAGTCGTACAGCAGTGATTTCGCGCCCCCACACCCGCTCGCCTCAGGGGCAGGGGGGACTGGGGAACACTCATGGCGACGACCGCTTGACCCGGCCTACTAGTCTGCGGATCTGCTACAACCCGCTGGAGGCGGGGAACAACGAGCGTCTCGAAGACATACATACGGAATTACACAGCTGGGACATCGTGTCATTATGTGGTACGTGCAGATGGGCAGGACTTGAGGCCGTACAGCGCACATACCTACCCTCGCATGTCGTACTACAGTTTAGGGCCCGAAAGGGCAAATGGGTCAACAAGAGTTGCGGGACAGCCTTACTAATCAGTCACAGGATAGACAGAGCCATCAGAGAGATATACACCCCACCAGCATGCGTCCAGGGACGGGTCTCCGGAGTCCGAATCGCCACCAGGTGATATGACTACCCCTTTTTTTGTGCACAACTACGCTCCTACACACGTCCCATACTACGCAGCACTGGTAGATAGTATCATTGGCTGGTTGTAACAACGCACAGACAAGCTAGGGTGCCGCACTACAGTTATCCTAGGAGGAAATGTGAACAGTCGCAGGCCTAGAGGTTGACACCAACACCAATGTCGGTGGTGTGCCTCCACCGAGGGAAGAAGATCCCGATCTCGGTGATGGTGGTTAATATTTTGGCTTCCAAGGCGACCGACATATTACCACCAACACTAAAATCTAGGATCATTTTCGCCCTGTGGAGGCAGCCCTCTGTGTAGGTGTTGGTGCCCATTTCCAGGCCTCCAACACAGTGACCCAGGGTGCCAGCGCGACTACGACGGACAATAATATGTAGCAGAGGTCCGACCATAGGTAGGCAGCAGCCGAAGATCGAGAACGCCACTGGCACCAGCTACAGAAACCTGTGCCGGACTAGCGACCTCAGCGTAGTCAGCACCAATACAGCTACGGACACTCGGGACACACCAGCAGAATAGACCACATAGCTATCCCGACTGGACCACTAGGGCTTGTAAAACAATGCGGCACTCCAACTATCAGGCAAACGATTCCATACCATAAAAGCGCGATGACACATATGCCACTTACCCATAGGGAGGCCTTGCGCTTCAGGCATCGACCGCCACTTCCTCCTTCCCCACTCGGCCCTGTATACAGCAAGGACTGTGCAGAGACGGCCTTATGGAGTGTCCCAGCATTGGACACAAGCGGGAGCAACTCCTTACTGCCACTGACCCGGAGGTCGAGTCAGCGGGGGGGGGGGGGAAACGTGGGAGGAGGCGCTTTCGGAACCGACCCCAGATACCACCTGGGTCCGATTGGGGTGGGCAGTGCGACAGGCCATGCTTGATATTTTTGTGAAAGAGCTAACGAAGAAAGCAAACACGACTCGGCTCCAGATGCTACGACAGCGAAAGAGCCTGCGACAACGAGTCACCGTCGAAGCCAGGGCCGAAACACACAACGAAGTAGAGACCGAGCTCGAAGCAGCGCAGTGCTCAAGCAAGCCAGGAAACAGGCGGAGGAGGAGAGGAGGGCCAAGTTTGTAGCACGCATTTGGGGGGCCTGCGAGCGCAGGAACTTTGCAGACATGCACCGGCGAAGAAAACAATGCCAGCAGAACGGCAGAGGCCCGAAGAGGCGTTGCTACCTTACCCCCCCAAAACTCAGGAGGGGAAAAAACACACAGACACAATTATTTGTCGACTCCCAGAAAATATGGAAAAATATGGGAAGTGGGGGGGAAGACAGAAGCCCAGAAAATATGAGAAAATATGGGGAATCCTTTTATTTGTGTGTATTTATTTGTGTGTCCCAGTTCCCCTTCAAAAACGAGCTGGCCCAAATAATACTGGCTGCAATAACTGGGGCGACAAGCGATTGGGGGCTTGACTCTGGGCGCAACCGATCGACCGAGCCGAAACTCGGGCCGAGCACGCACAGCGCGTTTCCGACGCTATCGAGCGACTGCCGACAGACACGGAACTACGAGGGCAGGTCGACGACGACGAGAAGGCGATGTTACGATATCGTCAGAGGGCGTGCAAAAGAAGAGCATGACCCTATTGGGGAATACCTGCAGAATTGACCTGGATACTACTCGACCCTTCCTCCACCTCAGGAACCCCGCCGACGAATCCGACCAGCTAGAGCTCCGCAGGATAGCAGCAGCAGAGCGAAAGGAGACGAGGAGGACCTAGGGCATTACGCTACGCTGGGGAAAGTTCAACAAAGGGAGGGAGCTACTGCAAAACATGGGGTGGACTATGGGTACAGCGTTGAGCAGGGCAGAAGGGCCAGTGGACGACGACAACTATGCAGACATCTGGGAACACCAGTCATGGGGAGTGGGCAGGGGGGGCTTACGCAGGATTGGGAGCGCCGAGGATGCGCGAGCTCCAGCACAAGTGCAAGCTCTACCCCGGCCAGTTCCTACTACAATGTCGCAGCTGCCTGGTTGCGCAGTTTGACTCGCATCGCTTCCAAGCCTTAGCGGCGCAAATCAATTCCTAGGGCGGCGAGCTAGGCAGGCGGCTACTACGCGTCTGCGACTGAATTGGAATGGCATAGCGTTCGGGAAACAACGAGGTTCCCCCCCCCCCCCAGCCGCCCGCCTGCCATGGGGGCAGGGGGGCCGACCTCGCAGTTGCAGGGGCAACTCCATTCTATGCGTGCAGGCTGCCCAGAGGTGGGCCGCGCCAGGAGGTCAGCGCCGTCGCTGCCAACTATGGCGGTGCCAGCGCATTTGCAGCCGCGCACAGAGCACTACTAATTCAGTAGCATTCAAAATGCGCACGCGAATGAGACAAACGATACGCAATTGCTGCGATTGACCACTGCACCATGACACTCGAGGAGGCTGACGGCCCTGTAGAAGCGGAAAGCGCGTCTGGAGCACGCGTGAGTTTCACCATCTGCTCCCGACAATTCAACGACGCATGCGACATCTATGCTGGCATATCGTGGTCACAGGAACGAAGCGGCCCAAACCAGATTATTCGCGACACCTACGACCCAGCGGGCGGTAAACCACGCGGCGTAGGCCTCAACGCATTCATGGGCGACATCACCCACGTGCAAACAGTTTCAGAAACGGCCGCGGCGCAAGAGATAGAAGTTCAAATCGACAGCGCCGCCGGCCGACTAGCCGACTCGCTGAGAGAAGGAGGCTTGGGCCTTGACCACAGCAAAACGAACCTCTCGCTGGCTTAGTGGGCAGGGGTAACTGCGGCGCTGCCAGTGCCTTGCGACGCAGCGCCGTATGAAGAGGTCTCGTCCTCAGAGAGAAGAGGGCGCTGGGGCCGTGCCCGCCAGCAGGACAGGGCATCGTAGGCAAAATGTACAGACGCTTCATTGCGATAGGACTAGCGTGGCGGTAAGGCGGTGCCTTCTGGGCATCCGACGCGACGCGCCAGATCAAGCGGTTGATGTGCATGGCTTTCGTCGTAGATTCGGCCCTCCGCGGACCGGCTGCACTTGTTGCACCTGCAGCGCGCCAGCGCGCAATGCATTGTATTAGGCATATACTCACGCGCACTAGCAGGAGGGGCTATGTCTTGTGGCAGGGAGTGCTGCACCACTCGCTGCTCCAACTTACGGCAAGTATTCAGGTGCTGGGGGATGGGACGTTCAAGTATTGCGCTGGCGGTGCGGCGATTGTGGTGGTGGCGAAGCTGGTCCCGCTACCCCGATGAGCACAGCGCGGTGCTCGCGGTCGTGTTTGGCCCTCCCGACCTAGACGCCTCGCCGGGGGTCTGGGGTCTTCCGGGCGCGTGCTGGATAGGGCCGCGTGCTACCCCGTTGGCCCAACAATTTGCAGCAGACATGCAGCTACTATTTGAGAGAGACGAGGACATGGGGTGGCGGGCGCGACGGGGCTCGGATCTGTATATAGTAGAGACAGGGGGCGCAGTGCAACAAAACCAGGGTTACATACAGTCGCCATAATACTGTGCAGCTATGCGATCGGATGTACTAGCGAGGGGCGGGGGGGGGGTCACTGGGGTCAACGGGGGAGAGGGAGGGGGACTTACTGCGACCCTGCGGGCGCGACCGTGTTACTGCGGACACGGAGGGAGTGGCGACGACAGGTGGATGGAGACGCCGAGCCTACGCGGCCCGTGCAGGGCACCGACGTGAAATGCGCTTCATTTGGCCAGTTGTTGTGGCAGTAATAGTCGACGACCACTGTCCGTGGTGTAAGACTACGTTTGTAGACAG
Organism: Prorocentrum cordatum; assembly: GCA_963575745.1. Taxonomy (NCBI): domain Eukaryota; class Dinophyceae; order Prorocentrales; family Prorocentraceae; genus Prorocentrum; species Prorocentrum cordatum. The sequence goes on from CAUYUJ010005226.1 coordinate 27,875, forward strand.
AAAAACAACGATCGACCGTGCCGCGAGATCGGTCCACAGGCGCGGGGGATAGGTCCAAGTTGGCCCACCGCGTGCGAGAACCCAGGGCGCTGCCATGTTGGATCTGTGCCCATCGGGCTCAAAAGCTAGGGGGGCACCAGGCGCGCGCGCGCGAGAGCACCTCGCGGGCCCTGGCCGCCGTCAGGGCCAGAGGATATGCGACCGCAGAAGCAGGCCAATGTCGGCGAGGGCAGCGGCGCCCAGGCGACCCAGCCAGGTGCCCGAGGAGGGCGAGGTCGTGGGCCCCCCAGGAGGAGGTGGGGGCCCAGGGGGGGATGAGAGGGGGTGCAATCGTAATTGCGAGGCAGCACGCGTGCGCTGCTGCGGCTGGCCCTGCAGAACTCAGCAGAGATCCGCGATCCCCCCCACCTCGTCGGCGAGTTCTCGCTGGCCCCCCTCGCAGAAGAGTGGGCCCAGTCCCCCGCGGAGACAGACCGCGGGCGCGGCAGGAAAATTCAGGCAAAAGGCATGGGCCGCGGATGCGGACCTCCTCGCGAACACGTCGCAGCGGCCTTTGTGGGGGGGTGGCGGAGGCGCCCGAGATTAATGTGCAGGACAACGACCGCCGATGCAGCGCGTGGCCAAGACCCTCGCGGCGTTCGCGGAGCAGCTAGACCAGCCATGGGTGCCAACGTTCGCGACGGAAGTCTTCCGGCCGGGCAAGATCCGGGAGGCGCGCGAGCCGTCGGAGGAAGAGGTGGAGACGGAGCAGCGCGGGGCCAAGGTCATGCGCGCGATCAAAACGTCGTAGTCGTCTTTCAGGCCGGCGCCATGCGATCAGAACCTAGGCCTGGCCCAGTGCGAGAGGATCCTAGGTTTTAAAGTGGACGTGTTCAAGCAGGCCCCGGGGCTGGCGCTCGCGTTCTTGGGCGCCAAGAAGAGCCGCTCAGGAGGCCCGAAGACGGGCTTGGAGGGGGCCATCGAGGCCCGGCTCAGCAGGCGCCGCGGACAGCGAGCCAGCCGCTGGAGAAGCCCAGCAGCCATCGGCCGTCAGCAGTCGCGGGCCCCGCGAGCGCCGCTTCAGGACCAACGGGGGCAAGGCCATCCAGCGATTGGCCCCTTTCGGTCCCGCGGCGGAGCAGAGAGGAGCAATCAATTAGCGATGCAGGTCAGCAGTGGCCACGAGCGACATGCGGCACCGTGAGAAACGGCCTCGCGATTTGGGGGCCCCATGGAGGAAGTACTACGCACGGCTACTTACTATCGGGAACCCCGTTCGAGGGGATACAGTCAGGTCATGCGACAACAAGTGGATGAGGTTGGCCACTCTATCTGCCAACCCACTTTCACATTTACGGTCTAGATTCCCAGGCCACCGCCGCCTTCATCACTGCGGGGCGCATCGGCCTCATGTGCAGGACCTAGGCAGACAGCTGCGGAAATCGGGGCCTGCGACAGCAGGAAATGCACGGGCACGAGTGAACCTACCTACGTATGGAACCCACACATGCTAAGAGTGCGGACCGACGTCGGTGCTCACCTACCCCACCCACCATAGAGGATAGTAAAGGGCTTCCAAGGGACCACCCACTACGGAGCCTCAGGAGTCAAGGGGGAAGCCGAACCAGGACCGAACCAGGACATTCAGTGCCGGGGGCTGGACCGACTAGGACTCCCAAGCCTCTTCCTGACCCCTCGCCTTCTCCCGCAACAACCGACGCAACTACGGGCCTGCGCCCGCTCCCTCCTACTATGTTGTGCCCCCCCAGCTCAGGAAACAACCGGGCTGGGCCAGGGGCAAGGCGTCGGGCTAAGACTCCAACGCCGCCCAGGTCCGTCTCGCACCGCAGCCCTTTTGATTCGATCCGAGCATTTCGGCATCGCCCCGCGCGCGGGGCCAGTTGGAACTACCGCCGACAAGCCCGCCCAGTCGGCGTGGCGCAGCAGCGCAGCCCGACAGTCTTTTCGGCAGCGGCCGCGGCGGCTCCGCCCATCTCGCCAGTCGAGGAGGCGGCGATGGCGACGGAGCAGGTGGCGACCCAGAAACCTGCTGAGCGCGTCAGCGGACCATGCGACCGGGTCTTCGAAACCAGGCAGTGCCGCTTGGAGACCTGCCACAAGACACCGCAGAGCACTGGCGAGAAGGGCGACGACATCATCCAGCACGACCAGGTTGTGCTCTACGGCCTCCACAAACAGCAGGAGCGCATCGCGATGAACTTGGCGAGGACCGCTTCCAACAAGAGCTCGAACCAATGCGAGGAGATAACGCGCCCGCGTGGCGGAGCTCCCCAGGCAGAAGCTCGACGAGAACATCGAGGCCATCGAGCACTGCCGCGGCTTCGAGAGCATCCTCGGCAGCCAGGGTAGGCTTCGCAAAGGGCCTTGCCCGTGGGATCTGGACTACACGGGGCTTCAGACCGACGAGCTTGAAGCGACTGCGCCAAGTGGACGGAGAGCGACGACGGCCGGGGCTACGACGAGGTGAAGAGGGTGGACCAGAGCAGTCTCGACAACCTCCAGCAGCCGCGCAGCACTGACACGCAGCAGCGCCCCAGTGCGCGAACCCCAGCAAGTGCATCCATGGGGGGCCGCCGCGCGTGAAAACGCGGCCGACGCAGCTGTAGCTCCGGCCCTCGCCCCCGCCAGGCATTCCAGCGGAGCCGAATGCGCCGGGCCCGAGCGGGGGCCTTCGCCCCCGTGACCCATCGGTCGCAGCGAAGGCGGGGGGGGGGCTGGGCTGCATGTCGCGAGCAGTGATTCCAGCCAGCAGCCTGCCTCCCCCCCCTCTCTTTTGCGGAACCCGCCCTGCCAGCGCCAGAGGCTTCGCCGTACAGCGTTCACTTGCCAATGGGGCTAACTGCTAACGACGGAGAGTAGCCTACCAGCAGCAGGCGGGCCCCCGCGATTCAGCAGCAGCAGGTCATTTTCTTCCGCCTGCATCGCGCCGACAGCAGTGAGAGAGGAGGGCAGGGTCTCCCTGCTACGGCGCAGCTGCTGTGGCGGCGCGCGCCAGGCAGCCCCCGACAGGCAGCGGCGGGGGCTTGCGTCCGTATGTCCACCGAGGGGTCGCCCTGATTTTTTTTGGCGTCGTGATTCGGACCCCAAAGGTCCTTATCCTGGTCCTCCTCCCCCACCTCCTCCTCCACTTCCTCCCCCACCTCTTCCTCCTCCTTCAACTCGTCCTCTTCCTCCTCCTCCTCCTCCTCCTCCTCCTCCTCCTCCTCCTCCTCCCTCCTCCTCCAACTCCAACTCCTCCTCCTCCTCCTCCTCCTCCTCATCATCATCATCATCATCATCATCATCAGCATCATCACCATCATCATCACCATCATCATCATCATCATCATCATCATCATCATCATCATCATCATCATCATCATCTTCCTCCTCTTCTTCCTCCTCTTCCTCCCCCTCCTCCTCCTCTTCCTCCTCCTCCTCCTCCGCTTCGTCCTCCTCCCCCTCCTCCTTCTCCTCCTCCTCCTCCTCCTCCTCCTCCTACTCCCCCTCCTCACCCGCATCCTCCATGTCCTCCTCCGAGCATGGTGCTTTTGGTGGGCGGTCACTTGTGCGCCCTACCCCTGCCGGGCCCAGCTGGCGCGGGGGTGTCGGACATCCCCGCCAGAGTTCGCCCGCCTGCAGACGTCTTCCCGCGTGCTGAGCCCCCCGCTCGCGTTTTCAGGGGTCTGGCCTATTGGGGCGTGGTTGCCGGGGGGGTGGGGGGCGGCGCGGAGAGGGGGCGGGGCGAGGAGGGATGGCGAGGGAGGCCATGGCCTTCGGCATCGTTCGGACGCGCGCATTGTTTTCGGCGAGGACCATCGAGGAACATTTTGGGTCAGATACCGACAACAATCACGCACGACACAGAAAGAGACACGGGGGATGGTCGTCCGAGCGACGGCAGGGGCCACCACGAGGGTGTGAGATTTGTCGCTTCGAGCTTCGCGGTCTGGGCGATTTCAGAGCGAGAGGCGAATCATCCATCCTGTTCCGGGGGGGGCGGCGCGAAAGGCTGCGAACTACTGAATTGTCGCCACTTCAAACGGCCGCTGGTGGGGGGGGCAGCGGCGTGACTTCATACGCAGATTCAGGGTCGACCTTGCCATGTGTGGGACGCTGCGAAGCTGTCGTCACTTTCCAGTTTCGAGGGCAGCGGGGGGGCTGGCGGGGTGACGCCATATGCGGGTTTTGATGAGACCTCGCCACCCCTGGGAGTTGCGAGCTGCGAAGCAGTCGACGCGGTCGAGGGCTGCTGGAGGAACCAACGGAGTGACGTTTCACTGTCGCCATCCTGTGGGGGCCGCGACCTGCAAAGGCGTCGGCGCTCGAGGGGTGCCCAAGGGTGCTCAGGTGAGCGCGGGGCTGTGCGATCAGAGAGGGAAGAGGAGGAGGAGGAGGAGGAGGAGGAGGAGGAGGAGGAGGAGGAGGAGGAGGAGGAGGAGGAGGAGGAGGAGGATGAGGTGGAGGAGGAGGAGGAGGAGGAGGAGGAGGAGGAGGAGGAGGAGGAGGAGGAGGAGGAGGAAGGAGGAGGAGGAGGAGGAGGAGGGAGGGAGGAGGAGGAGGGGAGGAGGAGGAGGAGGAGGAGGGGCGGAGGAGGAGGAGGAGGAGAGGAGGAGGAGGAGGAGGAGGAGGAGGAGGAGGAGGAGGAGGAGGAGGAGGAGGAGGAGGAGGAGGAGGAGGAGGAGGAGGAGGAGGAGGAGGAGGAGGAGGAGGAGGAGGAGGAGGAGGAGGAGGAGGAGGAGGAGGAGGAGGAGTGAGGAGGAGGAGGAGAGGAGGAGGAGGAGGAGGGAGGAGAGGAGGAGGAGGAGAGGAGGGAGGAGGAGAGAGAGGCGGAGGAGGAGGAGGAGAGGAGGGGGAGGAGGAGGAGGAGGAGGAGGAGGAGGAGGGAGGAGGAGGAGGGGAAGAGGAATACTAATAATATGAATAAGCATAATACTACTACTAATAATAATAGTAAGAAGACTAATAATAATAATAATAATAATAATAATAATAATAATAATAATGATACTGATAAGAATAATAATAATCATAAGAATAATAAGAATAATAATAAGCAGACGAAGACGAAGACGAAGAAAAATCATAATACTAATACTAAGAAGAATACTAATAATAATACTAAGAAGAAGACAAATAATAATAATAATAATAAGAAGAAGAATAATACGAATAATAATATTAATAATAATAATACTAATAATAAAAAAAATAATAATAATAATAACAATAATAATAAGAAGAAAAAGAAGAAGAAGAGAGAGGAGAGGAGGAGGAGGAGGAGGAGGAGGAGGAGGAGGAGGAGGAGGAGGAGGAGGAGACCCTGCCACCTCTGCGGGGATGCGGGCTGCCCCCCCCTCGCCCCCCCCCTCGCGAGGAGGCAGCGCCGCGAGCTCCGAGGCCGAGTCGGCGCCGGGCGCGGCGCGCGCGCGGCCAGGCGCGCCCGCGGAGGCGGGCGCGGCGGCCTGGGCGCGCACGAGCACGGAGACCTCCGCCGGAGGAGCGCCAGCGGGCCGGGCGCCGCCGTCGCGCGGCGACGGCAGGCTGCCCACACGTGTCCCGTGTCGGGCCGGAAAAGTCGGGGGTGGACAGACCTCCTACCCTGACGCGTCGATTCAGGAATGGGCCGTTTTTGCTTCGCGAGAGGGCGTCGCGGCCGTCATTTTTGCGGGTCCAGGTCCGTCGGTTTCGGTCCCAGGCCGTTTTCACTAAGGGGAGGTGTATTAAAGGGAGTTTTGTCCACCGCCGAAAGAGGGGGGGGGGCTGCAACATCTGGTGCGTGCAGCCGGTTCCGGCCCTGCCATCGGGCCCATTCCTCGGTGCATGGGCGCCTCGCGGCGCCAGGGGGCGCCAGGGAGACCAGCTGCGTGCAGTGGATTCTCTACCGCACCCTTCGCCATCCTACCCCTTCGTCCCCCCCGACGTCCTCCGTTCGCTTCCACCCGAGTTCCTCCCTTCACTGCCCGGGGCACTCCCAATGTGGCTCTCGCCTTAGCGCCGCGCACATTCGTTTGAAAGCTTTGCAAGAGGATCGAGTGCGTTTTTTTTCTACATGTGGCTCTCGCCTCAGCGCCGCGCACCTACGTTTTGAAAGCTTTGCAAGAGGTTCACTAAGTCGCATGGTTAACGTACCAGAGATGGTGTTAAGGAGCGATTCAGGGTTGTCATGGCGCAACAGTTACGTTGATTCGCGGTGTTGAAGTCCCAGGAACGGTGTTCTGGCAGGATTTACTATAGCCAAGACGTAATAGTCAGGTTAGCTCGCGGCGTTGAAGTCCAGAGAATTATGTGTTGGCGCGCTTTCAGATTTTCACACGTTTGTCCCTGAAGGGGCATTTCCTTCCGCATGGGCCTGTGCAGAGGGAGCCTGGAGGCAGGGCGTATTCCAGCATCGTCGATGCGTCTTGAGTTTGCACTTGTCCTCCTCCTCCTCGTTGCGCGCGCGCGTCGCCCCGTCGGAGGAGCCAGCGACGCGAGCACGGAGGCCGAGCCCGCGGAGGGCGCGACGCACAACGCCGGGAGGGAGGCGGGGGCCTCCCCCCGCCGCGCCCCTCGCCGGGAGCGCCGCCGCCGCCACAAGCTCCTCGGGGACCTCGGGAGCAGCGAGCTCGGGGGCGGCCAAGAGGCTCCCCGGATGCCGGGGGCGTCCACGGGGGGGCGGAGGACCACTGTCCTCCGCCTCCGCCTCCGCCTCCGCCTCCGCCTCCGCCTCCTCCTCCTCCCTCTCTCTCCTTCTACTCCTCCTCCTTCCTCCTCCTCCTCCTCCTCCTCCTCCTCCTCCTCCGCCTCCGCCTCCGCCTCCTCCTCCTCCTCCTCCTCCGCCCCAGATGCCGGGGGCGTCCAAGAGAGTGGGGGGAGCACCATGGGGGTGGTGGATGCCATGGCCAGGGTCATGAGGTTCCCCAGATGCCGGGGGCGTCCGACGAGGGGGGTGAGGACCACCAGGGGTGTGGATGCCATGGCCAGGGCCGACGTGCGCGCCCACGAGTTCACGTGGGTTTCCAGAGTCCGTATCGCGCGATCGGTCGCAGTAATGAGGGCGGCCTCGCAGACAGGGGGATATTCGGTAGCAACTCGCGGGAGCTGGGCATGTCCTCGCACTTCCATCCTTGGAGAGTGCACAAGTGTGCGTCATGGTCTGGACATCGATGAGGCGGCGCCGATTTGGCGTCGATGTAGCGTCGAGGAGCGTCGAGTCGCGCGTCGGTTGGCGTCGATTCGCAAGATCGCCGAGCGCGTGCCTTTACTCGCAAAATGCATACTAGCACATGTCTGAAATACACATCACTTCCTCTGTGTAATGTATCGTAAGTCTCCCGCGGCGGATCGAGGATTTGCGAGTAGTTTTTTGTTGAATAGTGGAACGCGCTTGTTTACAAGAGCCATCAAGATGGCATGGGAGGCCCTCGTGAGTTGCCAGAGGAGGAGCACAGTGGTGCACACTGGGCGCGAACGTCCTGGGGGATCCCTGATCATCTCCCTCCTGCCTCCTCGGAGTCCGAGGCTCGAGGGCCGCAGGCGCGATTGTCGGAGGTCTCTGCCCTCTTCTGGAGCCCCTGGATGCCGCCGATGGGGCTTCGGGGGGCTTGCACTAGTCTTCTCTCGAGGGAGGAAAGACCACCCAGACCTTGAGAACTGGCGTCTGCTAGAAGGTCCGAGGCGTTTACTAAACAGTCTTGGCCGGATCTTCCTCCTTTGGGTGCCTTTCTTGAGGGGCTTCGCTGGCAGGGGTGCTGGTTATGGTGCTGGCTCTCTTGTGTCCTCAGACGGGGCTAGGACGAGGATACATCCGTTCCAGAGCGTTCTGGAACGTTCTCAGAGCGTGCCTGAACGCTCTGAGAAAGCCGTGGCGCCCGATACATCATCCAGAGCTGCCAGATCTCAGAGATTCTCGACTTATCCTCACCAGAATTTGACCTCGTCATGGCTTTGTCGTGTGCCCTCTGCTCTTGGGGGTCGTTGGAGAGACTCAGTTGCAAGAGCGTCCACCTCCATGCTGGAGGCGGAGGTACTCGAGCGAGGCCAGTGCCAAGTTCTCTGGAGGGGTCTGCATGGTCCCCGACGTCCCCACACGGTCAAGACGCTGAAATAACCTGACTTCTGGCGCCTCGAAACAATTGGGGCGGATTTTCATGGTTTTCGGCCTCTCGGGGTCCTTACGGGGCCCCGAGAGCGTCAAAAAACGACTCGGGATCCAAAACCGGTCCTGGGGCAGTGGTCGAGAGGTCGTGGACCCGTGTCTCGAAGAGATCGAGACGCCAGATGTCTGGGAAGGACCGCTTCGGGCTCAAGAGGGGCTCGGGTTTTCGGGCCGTTCCTTAGATTTATGTAGTGGGACCCGTTTGTGGCCCAAACCCGCTGTGGCCAGACAAGCCCCTTCGTTCCTTATCGTTCTTGATGGTAGTACGATGACTGTTTCCTCATCTGGTCGTGGAAAGTTCGACTAGGAGGAACAGTTCGAGCGGGAAGTACATTCGGAGGAGGAGGAGGAGGAGGAGGAGGAGGAGGAGGAGGA
>CAUYUJ010005226.1:36468-43968 GCA_963575745.1 Prorocentrum cordatum
TACGGTGCTCGAGGGCGTCCTGACTGGACGCGTGAAGCCGAGAAACCTGAGAACAGACACCTGGCAAGGGCCTACTCTGAGATCGCTTGCCTCTGAGGCAAACAGCACAGCGCCACACTCCAGACCACATTTCCCAGCGATGCCCTGCGGTCGCAGCGGCAGCGGCAAGCGGGGCAGGAATTCGTCCTACCTCGGAGAGGTCCAAGGCAGGCCACACATGCAAAACATGGGCCGCCAGCCTGATAGTCTGGCGTGCCTGCGAGACAAGCTTATCAGCAGCCGCTAGCTTGCCTGGACACGAAGGATGAAGATGCACTGCGTGCTTGGCTGCCGCGTCCGCATGATGGTTGCCGAGGCGCCTCCAGCGCTCAGCAGCGTCGATCCCCGCCTCATCCAGATCCTTGTGAGCTGCGACTTTTGTGCACGTGGAAGGCGAGATACCTTGGGCATAGAGTTGGAGGAAAGCCCCGGCGTAGGCCCTCTTCCCACACAGCTGCTCGGCCTTGGGCCTACAGGCTAGATTGACCACATTGCTGCAATCAGAGAACACATCTATGCAGGCCGACGCGAGCACATTGGCCCAAGTCCAGCAGCTGAACTCGGCCGACTGAGGAGTCTGAGGATATGGGGCCCAAGCTGGGGCCCGAAACTCGGCGACGGCCGACCCTTGATCGTCGACCATCACCACACTGCAGCCAGCCCTGGAGAGCTCCCGAACAGAGTGACGGCTGCTAGACCCGTCGATGAAAACGCTACCCCAAACTTCAATGCCAGGCTTAGCCCCAGAGGGCGACGAGATATCTTGGTGGTGCCACACAAGAAACGGGCCATTGTCCGTCAGTGAGGGGCCTGGGGTACCCATCGGCGGGGTGGCGGAAAGCCCCAGATATAAAAACGAACACAGCTTCCTCGTCGCCCTTAGCTGCTAAGGCTTCGGCTACAGTACTAGATTCAACTAGAGAAGATCTAAGCTCAGCCACTGGCTCGTGGGGGCACTCCCACAGCCTGTGGAAGATCGTGTCCGAGGCGCCGCAGAACGGGCAACTGCCGTCCACGAGGTAGCCTAAGCTCACAGCACGATCTCCAGTGAAAAAGGCTTCGGTGGCGAACGCTCTAATGTGGGCCTTCTGGAGGGCCGTGTATTTCTGTGAGGCCAGGGCCTCGCGCAGCACATCGTAGCATATCCTGGGGAGCACTCCCCTCTTTTCAGCGGAGAGACGCTCCAACATCCTAAAATAACCGTCCTTGAGCAAAATCCTGAATAAGGCAGGCGAGATAATGCCGAGGGGAATAGAGAAGCCACGGTCATCTCGCACCGTCATGAAGTTGTCCATGCACCAGCCCAGCCTAACCAGGGACATCCGAAGGGCCGACACGGGGCCCGCGACCGCTCTCCAGGAGCAGGCAGGGTTGGAGAACACAGCTTCCCACGCACGACGCAACGAGGGAAAACCCAAACCCCAGGAGTAGGCCCCAGTCTGGGCCAACCAAATCTCCTTGGACCAACGGAGGATGGGGGCGGTGGCAGTGCGCCAGCACGGATCATAGTCGAGCAAAGCCGCCGTCGCCAGGGATCTCAACTGAGATCGAGGTCGGACCACCGAGAAAACTTGACGACGGAGGCGAAGCAACTCGAGGTCGCTAGTGCCAGTAATTTCCGCGCCATAAGAAGCCCCCGCGAGGGGCCCCGAGGAGAACGCCCTAAGAACCTGCGGCCGAGAGATGACTTTAATCTGGCGCTTTAATCTCTTGGCCGCCCTCACAGCCTTGGCGATGCGCATTTTGGACTTAACCGAGCGCCCCGCCACCCTAAGCGCGCGGCCAGCCGTGTAGTCAACGCCTAAGTTGACAGCACTCGACGTAAACTGACCTCCTACATGCGGAATCTCAACAGAAACCTCATCCCCAAGGGCCTTCGAGGAAGCGACAACAGCGGTCTTATCCAGGGCAAGGGAGCAACCGAAACCAGGCTCAACGATACCGTGGAGCGCCTTGGCCCCTTCGACGTTCGATTTGACCACGGTCCGATGCTGGCCCGTACACGAGAGACCCTGGTCGTCGATATACACATCTAGGTCGAGCCTGGGGATGGAAGGAAGAGAATCGTATCCGTCCTGGCAAAAGACGCGAACGTGGTGGCCATCGAGCACCCAGCGATAACCCCATTGAGGCAGAAGTAGGGGCCCTCCAGCCACCCTCCAAGACAGAGAAAGCGCCCACACCTGTAGGCATAAATGCAAAGACGGGCAATCGCAAGAGAGAATCCATGTTTCTTGCAACGGACCTCGAGCTCTTTCAGACTGATGTTCTCATAGAACTTACGCAGATCGAAGAGAACAGAACGTGAGGACTCCCCGATGGCAAGACCCGTCTCGGCGGTGACAGCTTGACGCCAAACCACATCGGCAGCTCCGCGAAACCTACCAGCAGCCCATTACCGTTTGGGGTGTTCCTGCTCCCAGTTCAAGGCAAAGGGCCGCCGACAGCGGCCCCAAACCCTGAACCAGGAGCAGAACACCCCAATCGGCCTGTATCCACCAGTAGGCTTCGGCAGAAGCGCGAGAGCGACGACAGAGATCTGCGGAGGAAGGCAGCCTAGCGCTTCCATGACCGAAAAAATGGCACTGAGGCAATCGAGAGCAGCATCAGACAACAACGAGAAATGCTTGCAGTGAAAGCCGTCCACAGCCACGGCCGAAGAATCTTTGTAGGACTTAGAGATAGCACGGATTTCGCTGGCCGTGGGTCGGGGAAGAGGCTCGACAACCTGACCATCAAACTCGGCCCCTCGACCCTCACCCCATATGCTGCTGAACCTCTCTCCCTCCGCCTTGAGCAGGGAGAGAGGATCACTGACGACGCACCCAGCAGCAGAGAGAGTCGAAGAAGGGACCCACGGAACAGGATCTTTAATGCACTGATGAACCCTTTTAGCCCCTTGATTGATGCCATCATGCAGCCAAGCAGCCCAGTCTGATCGACTCCTGGCGGCGTACTTGGAGCTGGCGGCCTTGACGGCCTCGTGAACCTGAGTGTACAGATCAGCGAGCGACTCCACATCCCCACCAGAGCCAAGGGCGGAGACCTCCTGAGCCGCTCGCTTGAACAGCGGCTCGTAGTCTTCCACCGCGGCCGTGATGCTGGGCGGGGGCTCCACCAACACGCAACTGAGCCTGGCAGCAGTGGCAGCAGCGCCTCCGCGCCGAGCGTGCATGAAGGCGCGAAGCTGTTGCCCGAGCCAACGGATCGCGCGATGACCAGGGTAACGCACCTTACCATCCTGGCCCAAGATAGGTTTCCACACAAGTTGAGGACCCAGGCCCCTGGAGCCAAGCTTGGGGGGGGGGCCACACCCACCAGGGGAATAAGGTCACGTTCAGCGTGGTCGGCCCACTTCCTGTAAAGAGGGCCCAGCAGACGTTTGGCCCCCTGGCCGTCTCCATTCTGAAGACAACGTTCAGCCTCGGACGCCAGCGCAAGTTCCCCAGCCCAACAACTTTCTCTGGGGGCAGGGCCAAACACCACCTGACACGGCAGGGGGGGAGGCTTCCTGAACGAGAGAGCGTGAAGCACCGCCGGCTGGGGGTGGAACACCAACTGGACGGGCCTGCGGGGGGGGAGCTCCGTATCCAATCTCGTATCGACCGACTTGAGACCCTTCGCCAGACCGCCCGAACAAACGAAGTAGTCGAACGTCGAGGGAGGGCCCGCAGGATAGTGCGTCGCGACAAGGGGGAAGATGAGGGAAGCCCTCAACTCAGACACAAAACTGGAAGACTCGAGCTCAGCAGGCTCCAGATTAAAGTCGGCGCCGAGCACCCACGGCTGGCCAACAGCCGAAAGTTGCTCACCGAGCCTCGCGAGCAGAGACATATTGTCATCGCTGAGGCCTTCTGAGTGGTGAAGGTAGGCAGAGGCAACCAGGATGGGGGGAGTCCCAGGGGGGTGCGCAGAGCACGCGATGCATCGCCCAGGCGTCGTGATGGCACCCTCGACTTCCAGAAGCCCCATCCAAGAGCGCACGAAAATGGCAACACCTCCACTCGTGTCCTGCGCTTGGGTGGGGATAGCAGGGGCCCAAACCGACTTCCATCCATGCCTTATGCACCAAGCACTGGCCTGCTCGATGTCCTCCTTGGAAATCAGACGGTGCTCCTGCCCGAGCACGATGTGGGCAGAACAATCTTCGAGCAAACCCTTCAACGTGCCCCGCGAGTTGGCGTTAATGGTCTGAATCGTGAGTGGCACCATACTGTCAGAGTTAGAGGCCGATGGCTGCTCACTGCCGACAAGAGGAGCAGGCACAGGCAGGCTGACATTGCTGACCGAAAGCGCTGTCGAATTGAAACAGTCAGAGGGGTGCTGAGACCTCTGAGAATCCAAGGGTTCGAATTTGCCCTTGGAGCGTCCTGACTTAAAATCTCCGAGAGCGACGAGTTCAACACGGGGGCGAGATCCCCCCTCCATGGGGGGGGGCAAACAGAAGTGGCCACGTGCGGGACAGCCCCGTCCGTGGCATCCTTGCGCCCTGACTTACCAAGGGAGTGAACAGGATACAAAACCCTTGGCATCGCGAAGTCCAGCAAAGACACAGGGGCAGAGACAGGGGTCCGATCAGCCTTGCGTCGAAACATACCCCTCTTGCGGATGAGGGCATCTTGCGCAACTGAGCGGAACTCCGAGTGCAGAGGTAAAAAACCTGCTTCACCCCCCCCCCCCCTGGAGGCAGCCTTCCGATCGAAGGACCTGCGGACCCCAATCGAACGACGACTCGAGGAGGCGACGAGCATCAGGGCTAGCCTCCAGGGGGTAGCTAATCGTTGACTGTGTGAGTGGCCGCGGCAATGCGGTCAGCGCGCTCACGAGCCGTGCCTGTCGTAGAAGGCGTGGACGGAGCCGCTGCCGCAGCGCCCGCTGCGCCTGACGCCGCTGCGCCACCACCGCCTGGAACGGCTCCTGCGCCCTCATCTCCTTCAGCGTGTGCACCAGCATCAGGAGGTTCCTCGAAGGCCGCTTCCTGCTCCACCACTCGAGGCCGCTTGGCCGCAAGCCTCTTGATGTGCAGCGCGTGAGCGGACTTGAGGCCGTCGACCTTCTGCTTGGCCTCGGCGAAGAGGGTGCCCGCCATCGCCGTGAGCCCTGCCTTGAGCTGTTGCACACGTGACTCGATCTCGATGATGTCCGATTCGTCAAGCTCCACACCGTCGCACTTGAAAAAGGTCCGACACGCTGATGTCAAAGACTTTCGCGAGACGCTCCTCATCCATGATGTCCTCCAACGCCAGCTTGACCGTGGCCGCGGGTGGCTGCTTAGCTGCCTCTTGAGACTCAACCAAATCCTGCAAGAGAGTCGAATGCTCGCCTTCTGCATTGGTGGGCTCGGCGCGCAGCTCCAGCACCACCGTCTTCTGGTTGTTGAGCTGAGCTTCGTACTGTTCGTACTTCTCAACTGCCGACTCCAAACGCTTGTTGATCCCATGCACTTTCCAGTGAGCCCGATTGAGACGAACTTGAATAGCTTCTTCTGCCTGCTTCGGCGCGGTGAGGGCCTTGGCTGCACGACGATGAGCTGCTGCGCCTGCGGCGTCTCCCATACGTTCAGCGAAGCCTGCCATGGTCTCGTACTCCGCGGCGGTGAACTTTGCAACAACAGCACCAGCAGGAACGGGTTGCTGGCCGCCTCCCTTGGGGTAGCCACCTCCAGCACCTTTCTGTTGCTGCCCTGCTTCGCCACCGCCTGGACCCTTGCCCCACGCAGCGCCACCGTTGAGCTGCCCGTATCCGAACAACTGACGCGCTGCATCACCAGACCATGCCGAAGTTGGGACTTGCTTATAGGCTCCACAGTGTTTGCAATAATAGAACCGAACGGCATTCTTGGAGCAACCACAAGCCTGGCACTTCCACTTCTTACCTGGCAGCTGGTTGTCTGTCTGATCCTGCACACCGCCGCCGCCCTTGCAGAACAGAGGACCAGGCACCAGAGGAGGCCAGACATCGCTGTACGACAAGCCCTTGCCTCCGCCTTTTGCCTTGCCCCACGCCATGCCGAGGGAGTGGCTCTATGGACTGACCACCGACCAGCGCACAGCCTAGTCGTGGTGAAAGCTGCGATGCGTGGGGCGGACCACGCACCGCTCAGCCTGGGGCGAACCAGGCGAAAATTGAAAGCTGGCCGCGGACTAGCGGTATCCACTTTGTTCCCAGGGGAAACCAAAACCTTGAGCCAAAATGGCTTGAGCCAAAATTGGCTAACTGAGAGGAGGAGGAGGAGGAGGAGGAGGAGGAGAGGAGGGGAGGAGAGGAGGAAGTAGGAGGAGGAGGGAGGATGAGGAGGAGGAGAAGGAGGAGGAGGAAGGAAGGAGGAGGGGAGGAGGAGGAGGAGGAGGAGCGGAGGAGCATGAGGAGGAGGAGGAGCAGAAGGAGAGAGGATGAGGAGATGAGGATGCGGAGGAAGGAGGAGGAGGAGGAGGTAGGAGAGGAAGGAGGAGGAGGAGGAAGGAGGGGAGGAGTAAGGAGGAGGGGAGGGGACGAAAACGAGGAGGAAGGAGGAGGAGGAGGAGAGAGGGAGGAGGAGGAGGGGAGGAGAGGAGGGGGAGGAGGACGAAGACGAAGGAGGAGGAGGAGGAGGATGAGTATGATGAGGAGGAGGAGGAGGAGGAGGAGGAGGAGGAGGAGCAGGAGAGACTGGAGGAGGAGGGAGGGAGGGAGGGAGGGAGGAAGGATCGAAAATACACAGGGTTCCTGTATCAGAGGTTGTCCCAGAAGGCCAGGACCCTCTCGAGTGGAAGCTCGACTTCTGTTCTGGAAGAGGGAGGAGGTTCCGGAGGTGTCTGGAGGTGTTCGCACGCTCTCCGAGGCTTTCGGGGGGATCCGCCAGGCAGGCCTGGGATGCATCGCTTCAGAGCGCCGTGGAGCGCTCTCCGAGCGTCCCGGAGCGGATTCCGAAGCGGCCGCGGCGCCCGATACGTCCGCAGATCTCGAGAATCTCCAGGACTTCATGGCTCTCGAGATGTCAGCCTGCCTCCGTCTTGATCCACAGGGCTGCGCGCTCGGCCACTGCCGCATCCTCCGAGTGCTGCCAGAGCTGTCCCCGGCCCACGGAGTCCCCAGGATCTCCAGGGGGGCCCCCCCGGCCTCCAGGGAGGCCCCCACGGAGGCCCAGACGACCCCGGTGGTGGCTTCAGAGTGGAGCGAGAGGGACACCTCGGACCAGGGGCACCTTCTGGCAACCCCTCGACTATCGACCCCCCTCCCACACCTGTCCGTCCCTTCGTCTTGCCTCCTATCTCACCCTGCATCTCCTTCCTCCCCTCTCGCCCCCCAGTCCCCCCGACCCTCCTCACCCATCCCTCCTGTCCTCCCCCACCACCTCCCAAGCCCCTCTCCCTTCGCACCTCACTTCCTCCCCGTCCTCCACCTCTCCTCCCTCCCACCCTCCTGGCGCCCTCGGCGCCTGTGACGAAGTCCCTCGTTGCTTTTTCCTTCTCAGTGGGCGAC
>CAUYUJ010005226.1:46468-48968 GCA_963575745.1 Prorocentrum cordatum
GCTTCTTGGGGGGCATGCAGGAGGCATCCTGGAGGCCTCCTGGGGGTTTGTAGGCGGTAATTTTTAGGCCTTCGGGAGCGCTTTTGGGCGCCTTTTGGGGGCCTCTTGAGGGCCACTTGGAGCCTCTCGGGGTTCTTGGGGACTCCTAGGGCCGTTTTGGTGCCTCTTGGGCGCCTCTTGGGCTCTCCTGGGGCCGTCATGGAGCCCTCATGGGCGCTTCTTGGGCCCGTCCTGGGGCCCGCTTGGGCTGTCTTGGGGGCCTCCCGGGCCGTCTTGGGCCCTTCTTGGGCCGACTTGGGGCCTTCTTGAGAGCCTCTGGGCCTGTTTTGGAGGTCTCTTGGACCGTTGTGTTGGACACTGCGAAGGCCGACGAAGCGAAAATGCAAAACATGCATTTTTCCCAAGGGAAGGGGACATATTTCCACTTTTTGGAGGTGTCGGGAGGGTACGTTGGAGGCTTCTGGAGCCGTCTGAGGAACATGTTCAGCGTCTTGGAGCGATGTTTCGGCCACTCAGGGCCCTCTTGGGCAAACATGCTGGCAAGGCCGACGATGACAAGGTTATCGTTTTCTTATCCCTCGTTTTGCCGATCGGCGCGGACCGGCGCACTCCCTCCCTTCCCCCCCGCGGAGTAGGTCTTGCTTGCTTCTGGCGCCTGCAAGCCATCGCATCAAGAAGAGGTCCGGAGCCAGACCCCGCCCGCCCTTCCTCCCCCCCCCCTTGCCGCCCACCGTCGACACGCCGAATAAGAAGCCGCCGACCAAGGGCAGCGACTGCGACGACCCTCGCGGGCGGCCGGGCGGGCGGACCCCGACGGCCCGGTCGAGCGGGCGGGCCCTGACGGCGTGCGGGTCGGGCGGGTCGGGCGGGCGGGCCTTCCTGGGCGGGCCCCCGAGGGAGCGGGCGGGCTGGGCCCGTCTGGACATTCAAGCAGTGTGCGATTCATCCAGTCGGGTGGTTCAAGTATGGGGTCTTGGGGGATGGGGTCCGAAGGGCGAGGTGCCTCAAACAACGCGAGTTCACCCTTGGATAGCTTCCCATCCTTAGAACCCCATCCCTCAGTACCCCGTCTTTGAATCACCGACCAGGTGGACTCCGACACCGAGGGCGATGGCGACGACGACGCATACGACGACGATAGCGCAGACGGCGACGAGAGCGACGATCACGACGAAGAATTACGTTGGAAATGGCGACGAGTGCAGCGAGGACGACGACAACGAGGAGGTCGACGGCGATGACGAGGACGAGGACTACGACGCAGACGGCAAGGGCGAGAACGACGACGACGACGATGACGACGACGACGACGACGACGGAGGGGTCCACAACGACGACGAGGACGCCGAGGACGACGAGGGCGACGAGGACTACGATTACGTCCAGGAGGAGGAGGACGACGACGACGACGGCATGGCCGATGGCGACGACGACTACGACAGCGACGATGAGGCTGACGAGGGCGACGACGGTGAGGACGACCCTAGGCGGGCAGGTCGGGCGGGCAGAACCTAACCGGCAGGGCGGGCGGGCGGGTCGGGCGGGCGGACCCTAACAGACGGAGCGGTCGCGTCGTGCGGTGATCTGTCCGTCACCATGTCTGCTTGAATGTTTCAGGTGCTGCGCTGGAAAAGTGATCCACACTTCACGAGTTCACTTCAGGTGGAGGAGGATTCTGGATGCTGGCCCTCTGGGCGAAACCACACATCCGTATCCGCGGCCTCGCGGGCTGGGCCCCTGGTCCGCGACCCCGCGGACACGGGGTGCTTTTTCGCGGATTCCCCGCGCAGAACGTATCCGTGCGACCGCGCATCCGCGGGATCGCGCTCCGGAATGCAGGCCGCGACGCCGCGAGGGCGCGGATACGGGATGCGGCCGCCGCTTGCGAGGGCCATCCCCCCGCCGCCCCGAAGATGCCGAGGCTGCGGGCCGCCGCGGCGTCCGCGCGCCACTGGCGGGCCAGCCGGCGCGGCGCCCAGGGCCTGGCTGGGAGGACGGCGCCCTGCGCGCCGCGCGCCGCGCCCTCGGGGGCCCCTCGGGTGCTGCCGCACGGCGGGCGTGTGCGTTCCCAGGGGCGCTCGCGTCCCGTCAGAAGCAGGGCCGAGGGCCGAGGGCTTCTTCACCTTGTCGGCCTCGGCGGGCCCTCGCCGGGCCTCGGGGCCGTCGAAAAAAGCACGAGCGAGGCCTGTGGCCGGCCCCGGGCACAGGGTCGGGGCTTGGGGGGCCGCGTCTTGATAATGAAAAGCAGGGCGTCGCATCGTCGGGGGTAGGCTCGCGTCGCGCCGACGCGGCAGCGATCTGGCCGCGGGCGGTCAAGGTTGAACGTCTCTAGGCTTCCCAGGTGCGGTCGGAGCAGACGGGGTTGGAGGATCTCGCCGCATCGCCGATTCATCGCCAATGCGGCTCGATGCGGAGGCCCATTTTTTCCACGCCGAGGGCGGCGATGTATCGCCGAAGTCGATTGCGCATCGGCGAGATCGGCGATGCGGCGCGATCCTCC
>CAUYUJ010005226.1:53968-63269 GCA_963575745.1 Prorocentrum cordatum
GGTTCTGCGAGGCACGGTCTGCAAGGAAGTCATCATGGCACGCGACTTGGACGACGCTGTGGCCGAAAGCCGGGCTTGCAAGCTTCCCACGTATTTGGACGGACTCATCCTGGCCACCCTGCGCCGGCGCGGCAAGAGGGAAGGGGGCTTGTCCCCGCTCATCGCCGCCCGCCTGCGGCTGGCGTGGAAAGGAGACTGGGGCGCCCTCTGGCGAGACGCGGCCGCCGCCGTCGGCCACGCGGCGCAGCCGGGAGGGAGGCAGAGGACCCTGACGGAGGAAGCGCGGTCCATTAACACGCTGGTCCACACTGGGTGCGCGACTAATCGCTCTGCGGAAGTCCAACGACAAGGTTCGCCGTGTGGCCTGCGGCTCCTTTCTACGACGGATAGCAGCACGGGCCGCGTGCCACGTGCTCCGAGACGGGCTACGAGACGGTTGCGGGATATGCCAGTTCGCGGTCGGGCGGAAAGCGGGCTGCGAAAAGGTGCGCAAAACCATCGCCGCCCTGACAGGTGCTGCTCCGACTCACGTAGTCATGGCGTTTGACGCTACCGACGCTTTCAACGCAGCCCCTCAGGAGAAGGTGCTCGAGGGGGTCGCCGCCCGCGCCCCCGGGCTGCTTAGCCCTGCCGCGAGCTGGCTCTGCCACCCCCACAACGCACTTCTGGTGGGGCGCAGGCGCTACTGCCAAAGAAGTAAAAGCCACCTGGGGCGTTGACCAAGGCTGCCCGCTCTCCCCAGCGTGCTTCGCCCTTGCCCTCGCGGGCCCGCTGGCGGCCATCGACGCCCGGCTACGCCGCTTGGCTCCAACAGCTCGCGTGCTCTCGTATCTCGACGACGTGATGGTGGTACTGCCCGCTTTGGTCGCCGAGCAGGGGTTAGACGTGGTCGTGGAAGGCCTAACTGCCGCTGGTCTCGCCCTCAACGAGAGCAAGACTGCCGCTTGGACGGCGGACCCACAGCGCCGCTCCCGCCGCGACTCGCTCCCTTCAAGAAACCGACCTTACGCTGCTCGAACGTGAAGACCCTGGGCTCGATCGTGAAGACCCGCTCTCGCGCCTCGTCGTGCACGGCCGTGCGGGCGGCGACGAGGCCGTGCAGGCCGCTGACCGCATAGTGAATAGACTCCGGGATCTTCGTTCGGCTGGCTTGGGCGCCCGCGAAAGTCTCCTCTTGCTGCGGACGTGCTGCAACGGGTGCGTCGCCCACCTCTTGCGGGCCAACTGCGAGGGCGGCGGCTGGACTGCAAGAGTGGGCGAGGCCATCGTCGGGGGGGTAGAAGACCTCCTCGGGTGCTCGCTGCGCGCCGACCAAAAGACGCAGTGCTTCCTGCGACTCGCGCACGGAGGCCTGGGACTGACCTCGGCGGCGGAGACGGCTGCGGCAGCTTACCTTGGAAGCTGGGCTCTGTCTTTGAAAAGTGTGCGGGCGTGCCTGGGCGTGGTCTCTTGGCATAGTTCTACTGCTCGGTGCCCTGCGGTGACTGCCTCCATCAGTCGGGCAGAGGCGCATTTGCTGACGCAGGGGGGCGGAACCTTCGAGGCGACGGACTGGGCCAGTTGTTTCGAAAACCCCCTCGCAGGTCGGCAGGGGCACTGGGCCGGGCTGCTGCGGGTGCGGGCGCGCGACCAGCTGCTACAGACACTGGGGGAAGACGACCGCGTCGACCTCCGCTCGGCCGGAGGGCCAGGGGCCGGGGGGCACTTCGACATCCCAGTCGCCAGGGGCGGGGAGACGCCAGCGAAGATCCCAGACGGTCACTTCCGAATGGCCCTCGCAGACCGCCTGCGTTGCGACCTCTGCGCTCCTGGACCGCAGTGCCGGCCCCAGAAGCAGGGTGGCGCAGTCTGTGGCGCGCTGCTGGACAGGCGGGGAAGACGCGCGCTGAAGTGCCCTTGCGGCCCTTACAGAAAGGGCAAGCACGACGCGATGCGCGATTGCTGCGCGGCCTACCACCGCAAGGTCACAGGCTACGTTGCGACCGCGGAGCAGCTTGTTGCAGCCTGGCTCCGGACCAACACGAGGACTATGGAGCGGGAGGAAGCCGAGCTGGATGTTGCCACCCGCGACGCGGTGACGGGCGCCGCGGTCTGCCTGGGCGTGAGCATTGCTTGCGCTCGCAGCGAGGAGCAGTCGCGCCAGCGGGCAAGCTCCGGCCGGGATGGCCTTGCCGCCCAGACCCGCGAGGACGACGAGCGACGGAGGTGCCCACCTCACGGCGGCGACCTTGTCCCAGTCGTCTTCGGGACCGGCGGGCGCCCAGGTGACGCGGCAGCGGCCTACGTGCGGTCCTTGGCGCACGGCTTGGAGGGGGCGGCGCGCGCCGAGGTGCTACGGTATGCCTGGCAGCAACTCAGCTGCCTGCTCCAGGTTGGCAGCGCCGAGGCGTTGCTGGCTGCCATAGGCACTTGATGCCTGATCCGCATGTAGCCGCGCTGCGGGCAGCGGCCACTGCCGACGACGTCCTATTTTGACGACTCGACCGCTACCGACATCGATCTCTGACGATCTCCTGCAGTAGCCAGACGGCGACCTCTGCTGGCGAGCACCACCAACGATGATGACCATTGCCGACGACGGTGTCATGCGACCCCCTGAAGCGACGACGACCGACCGCCCCCCGTCTTCCCCTTTTCCCTTGCCCCTTCCCTCTCTCTTCGGGCTGGCCGCCCTCGCCGCCCAGAAGCGGCCTCCCCTGGCTCACCTTCTCCTCCCTCGGCGGGTGCTCCTCTCCCGCAGACGAGGCTGTCGCCAAAGGCACCTGCCCGGGGCGTCTAAATTGATTTGCGTCGTTTGCACTTATTTATAATATATATATATATATAGCAGTTGGACCCACCTCGGTTTAGCACCTTGGCCCGCCGCGGGCTGTCCCTTCCCGGGCCCCGTTGGCCTCGAGTGCTGCTGGGAGCTTTCTTTTTTTTGCCCCCCCCTCAGGGAGGAGGAGGAAAAGGAAAAGGAGGAGGAGGAGGAGGAGGCGGAGGAGGAGAAGGAGGAGGGGCAGGAGGAGGAGGAGGGGGGAAATGACTAGGAGCAGGACGCGGCGAGCAGGGCCTGGCGCCTGGGAGTCCTGGACTTTTGGGGGGCTGTTTCCTGGTGCCGGGTCCTGGGAGGAGGTCTTCGGAGGGAGGTCCCAGGGACCTAGGGATTCTGGGTCCTGGGGTGTCCCGTGGCCGAGTGTCCACGAGGTCAGTTCGGTTCTGGAGGGGGGGACAGAGGAAAGAGGAGCGATGACGATGGAGGGAGTACGGGGGGGGAGTTCAGGGCGTGATAGAATGCCTCGGCTTATGGCCCGTCTAAGGCTTTGTGTGGGCCCCGGGACCGCCAGGGGGGGAGTCGTATCTGACGCGGGACCCCCCCGGGACCCCCCCCGGGACTCACCCCAGGACTCCCCCCGGCGCCCCCGCGGCAGGGAAGGGATCAACGGGAAGGGGCTTCCCTTCGATTCAGTGACAACGTTGAGAGAGGCCCTGGAAAAGCGGGGGGGGTGCGGCGACGGGCCCAGGGAAAATGGGGAAACGGGAGGCGGGGAGACGGGCCCAGGCAAATGGGGGAGCGCAGGGACAGGAGACGACTGGCCCAGGGAAAGGGTGGGCGCAGGGACAGGAGACGACGGAGACGACGACGAACGAACGACGGGAACGGACAAGCCCCTCACACACGCCGACACAGGGTCGGCGGATTTGTGTCTTTTTATTTGTGTGTCCCAGGGCCCCTTCAGAAAGGGCCACCAGGACGCCCGCCTGTTGCCATGCAGCGACGCTCCACTCAGTGCCTCGCGGCATGGTGGCGGAGTGAACAGCATGTAAAGAATGTCCCTGACCAGGGTTGGCCAGAGGGGTCGGCCAGGAGGGTTGGCCGGGCTTGGCCTGGGTACGTAGTCTGCCAGAGGGTTGGCTAGGATTGGTTGGAGGGTTGGCCAGGGCAGGCATAGATACTTCGATGTTTCCATCACGTGCAGCGCTTAAGCAGTTCGTCGTTGCTCTACTCCTGCACCACCTACCCCTTCTCCTGTCCTTCTGGCAGGATCCATTTCCATCCGATTCAGCCGACTCGATCTTAATTCTGGTCGGCTCGATCTGGTTCTACTGCGGTATTCCGACGATCCGATGCGGCCGGATATTTGCATGGCGCTGTTGTGCATCCTGACTCGGCCCATCCGTTTGGATCCCGTTCTCGTGCCGATGCAGACAAATCCGACGCACCTTCGGGCCCGATCCTAGTTCTCGATTCGATGCTGACCGTTGCTGTCCTTTTTTGATTCGCTCGCACAAGGTAAGGCAGCACAGTGTCAGGATATCGGACTACTAGACTCTGGGGGGGCGGAAGGATAATCTTTCGACGGAACCTGCCACGGTTTGTGCTTGACGGTCACGTTCTGGAGTGGACGAACAGAATTCCCCTCCCTGGCGCGCGGGGCGAGCCATGGACGGCGCCGGAGGCGCCGCGGGGGCGGGATCCAGCGCCGTTCCAAGACGTCCGAGTGGACCTCCGAACTGTTCTGTTGATGCAACTTGGGAGTCGGGAGGGCTTCCGATGGGCCCCCCCTCCTTCTCCGACACCCCCCCGCCTTCTCGGAAGGCCGCCCCCCTCGCGCCGCCCGCCTGCGCGCGCCGCCGAGCAGGGGCTGGCCTCCAGCGGCGGGCCAGGACCATCCGGGCTCTCCGCGGGCGCCATCCGGCGAGGCGCAGCTGCCGGAAAGCACCACGAGGCTGGGAAAGCCAAGGACCGATGGCGCATAGCACGATTGGGGTCCTCTCTGGAGTTCCAGCCTGGTATAGCTAGGACCCCGGGTAAGGGGACCCGGTTATGGTAGTAGAGCCCCAGGGCCCCTGAATTGGCCAGAACCACTGAACCAGGTCTGCCGTAGCTTGTGGTTTCTCGGGTGACGGCAGTTCCGGTTAGTGGAACGGGGCGGGGGGGGGGGGGGCGTGCCCCAGTACACATCATTAAACCAGGTCCCACTAAACCCAGTTCTGCCTGCGCCCGATCCAGGTCCGCCGTGTGACACGCGCTGGCGGATAGCGAAGCAGCAAGGCAATGGGAAGGGACGGGCGGGAGGGGTAGGATGTCAGATTATGGCGCGAGCGCACCTCACATTAGCTTGTCCATTGCCCCTCCCCCCGTCTCGGCCGCGCGCAGAGGGGGGCAGGGGGAGGGGGCAAGACCTCTCAGAAGGAGGCTGCTTCTTTGAAGGCGCGGGCCTTTATCTATAAATGAAAGGCCGGCCCCTTTTCCGGAGCAGCCTCCTTCCAAGAAACCTTGGTCGCCGTTTTCTTATTCGAAACGCCGAATGTGAAAACGCTCTGTGCGCGCTGCCAACCGTCCTCGATCCTCCTCGATCCTCCTCCTCCTCCTCGATCCTCCTCCTCCTCTGCCTCCTCCTCCTCCTCGATTCTCCTCCTCGATTCTCCTCCTCCTCCTCGATCCTCCTCGGTCCTCCTCGATCCTCCTCGATCCTCCTCGATCCTCCTCGATCCTCCTCTGAGCTCCGCCAGCCGCCCCTCTGCCCCCGCGCCCCGCCGCCTTGCCGGCGTTCGCTCCTGCCGCCGCGCTCCCTAGGAGGGCTACGCGGCCCCACCGCCGCGCTCTTCTTTGAGGGGGGCCGCCCCCCGGGACGCTCCTTCGGCGCTCCGCTCCGCTCTTCGACGAAGAAATAACGTCATAAACATAAACTTTTGGCGCTCCGCGCGGATTTCTCGGACCCGCGCTGGGGCCCCCTGGCGGCGCCTCCGGCGCCGCCCCTGGCGCGCTCCGCGCGCCAGGGAGGGGGACTCTGGCCCGGATCCAAGAAATTCGCGCGGAGCGCCAGCAGTCTATGTTCATGGGTTCTTTGTTCTTTCTTCTTCTAGCTCTGCTCCTGGCAAGGCTTCGGGCTGCGCACAGGCAGCCCCCCCAGGCAGTCCCAGCTGGCCTCAAGGGTCACCAGTCCCGGCTGGCCTCAGTAGCCCCTCCCCCCCGAGAGCCCTCCGAGGAGCCTCCTGGGGGCCCTCCCCGACGGCACAGAGAGCTCCCCGGGGGAGGCGCGAGGACTTCGAGAAGCCCCGCCGCCCCCGAGAAGGCCCCTCTCGCTTCCCCCCCGGGCTCGCCGCCGACTGCCTTCCGCTCCGCTCCTCGCGCCTCACGCGGTACCCGCTGGGCACCTCGACGGTCCACGGGCCCAGCTTCTGGCGGCTCCCCCGCGCGTCGGCTTCGGCCCGCGGGGGCGGTCCGCCGGCGGCGCCTGGTCGCGCGGACTCGGGGCCCGTGCCGATGCTCAGGTCCGCTCCACCTGGACCCAGACCCCTGTCAGGAGAGAAACAAAAAGACACAGGCGCGCATACACGCTGAGGTTCAGGAGCATATGGGCAACACAAGGGAGGTGGAGGGGAAGGCGCAAGTTCAGAAGATACGGTCGGACCGAGGTGTAAGATCGAGGTCGGTTCCGGGCGGGTACCCTGAGGGTCTTCGTGCTTGTTGGATGTTCTTGTGTATCTTCGGGGAGGGTACCCTCGAATGCTCTTCTGTTCGGCGGAGGGTTTCATGTTCTTGAAGGATGTTATTATGTCTTAGGTCCGACCGTAGTGGACCATACGGGGAATCCTGGGAGCTGTGCTCATTTCGTGGTGCCTCCCCGGGGCCCTTCTCTTGGAGACGCCCAATACCGATGCTCCGCTCCGCTCCCTTCCTCGTTGCTCCTCCTCGATGCTCCTCCTCGATCCTCTTCCTCGATGCTCCTCCTCTTTCTCGATCCTCCTCCTCCTCGATCCTCCTCGATCCTCCTCGATCCTCCTCGATCCTCCTCTTCCTCCTCCTCGATCCTCCTCGATCCTCCTCGCTCCTCCTCGATCCTCCTTGATCCTCCTCCTCCTCCTCCTCCTCGATCCTCCTCCTCATCGATCCTCCTCGTCCTCGATCCTCCTCGATCCTCCTCGATCCTCCTCCTCCTCCTCCTCCTCCTCCTCCTCCTCCTCCTCCTCCTCCTCTGGGCCCCAGACCTCTGGACGCACCCCCCCCCTCCCTGGCGGTCGCGCCCCCCTCCAGAGGCCGTGCTCGGGGCGCACGGCTTCCTGGACGCGGTCTGGGGGGCGGAGGATCGAGGAGGATAGAGGAAGATCGAGGGGGGGAAGGAAGATGATCGAGGCGGAGGAGGAAGAGGAGGAGGATGAGGAGGAAGAGGTGGAGGAGGCGGAGGAGGAGGAGGAGGATGGATGGATGGATGGATGGATGGATGGATGGATGGATGGATGGATGGATGGATGGATGGATGGATGATGATGATGATGATGATGATGATGATGATGATGATGATGATGATGATTGTGCTGATGATGCTGCTGCTGATGATGATGATGATGAGGATGAGGATGATGATGCTGATGATGATGATTATTATGAATATTATGCTGCTGCTGATGAGTAGATTGAGGATGATGCGGACGATCATGATTCTGATGATGCTGATGATGATGATGCTAATGATGATGCTGCTGCTGACGATGCTGATGATGATGATGCTGACGACGATGCTGATGATGCTGCCGATGATGATGATGCTGCTGCTGATGATGACGATTCTGACGATGATGATGATGTTGCTGATGATGATGCTGATGCTGATGATGATGATGCTGCTGATGATGATGATGAGGATGACGAGGATGATGATGCTGCTGATGATTATGATGGTGATTCTGATGATGCTGATGATGCTTACGATGATGATGATTCTGAAGATTATGCTGCTGCTGATGACGATGCTTGTGATGATGATCATGATGCTGACGATGATGATGTTGATGCTGCTGATAATGATGCTAATGATGATGCTGCTGACGAGGATGATGCCGATGATGATAATGCTGACGCCGATGATGATGCTGCTGATGATGAATCTGATTCTTATGCCGATGATGATGCTGACGATGATAATGATGATGCTGATGATGATGATGCTGATTATGATGATGATGATGCTGCTGATGATGATGATGATGATGATGAGGATGATGCTGCTGATGATTGTGCTGATGATGCTGCTGCTGATGATGAGGATGATGATGCTGATGAGGATGATGAGGCTGATGATGATGATGATGATGCTGATGTTGATGATGATGGCGATTCTGATGATGATGATGATGCTGATGCTGATACTGATGATGCTGATGATGATGATTATTCTGAAAACTATGCAGCTGATACTGCTGACTATGCTGATGACGATGATGATGATGCTGACGATGACGATGCTGATGATGCTGATGATGATGCTGCTGCTGATGATGCTGATGCTGATGATGATGATGATGACGACGATGAAGATGCTGATGACGATGATGATGATGAAGATGCTGATGCTGCTGATGCTGATGATGCTGATGCTGACGATGATGCTGCTGATGCGGATGATGCTGATGATGCGGTTGTTGCTGCTGATGATGATGTTGATGATGCTGCGACTGCTGCTGATGACGAGTATGCTGATTATGATGATGATGGTCATGTTGCTGATGATGATAATGATGATGATGCTGATGATGATGATGCTGATGGTGATAATGACGATGCTGCTGATGATGATGATGATGATGATGATGATGGTGATTGTGATGATAATGATGATGATGATGATGATGATGATGATGATGATGATGATGATGATGATGATGATGATGATGATGGTGGTGGTGGTGGTTTGTGGTGATGACGTTGATGATGGTGGTGATGATGATGACGATGATGACGATGCTGCTGCTGTTGATGAGGATGCTGATGCTGATGATGATGCTGATGCTGATGATGATGATGAGGAGGAGGATGATGATGCTGATGCTGATGATGATGATGAGGAGGAGGAGGAGGAGGAGGAGGAAGGAGGAGGAGGAGGCGGAGGAGGAGATAGAGTTTGGAGGAGGAAGGAGGAGGAGTTGGAGGAGGAGGAGGAGGAGGAGGAGGAGGAGGGAAGACGAAGGATGGAGGAGGACGGAGGGATGAGGGAGGATGGCAGAGGCAGGAGGAAGGAGGAAGGAGGACGGAGGAAGGAGGATGGAGGACGGAGGACGGAGGAAGGAGGGCGGAGGACGGAAGGAAGGAAACACAAAGGGAAGGGAGGACGGAGGACGTCAGGAGGAGGAGGACGAGGAGGAGGAGGAGGGGGAGGAAGCGGAGGAGGAGGAAGCGAAGGCGAAGGCGGAGGAGGAGGAGGAGGAGGAGGAGGAGGAGGAGGACTACTACTACTACTACTACTACTACTACTACTACTACTACTACTACTACTACTACTACTGCTGCTGCTGCTACTACTACTACTACTACTAC
>CAUYUJ010005227.1:0-15000 GCA_963575745.1 Prorocentrum cordatum
GCCGCAGGCGCCGAAAAAATTGGTTTGTACCCTGAACGTGGTCGCGGGTGGGCCGCGGTCTCTCCACCTAGAACGATTCAAAAGATGCCCGCCGCAGGCGCCGAAAAATGTGGTTTGTACCCTGAACGTGGTTTGGGTCGCGGGGTGGTCGCGAGTTGATCGCGGGGTGGGTCGCGGGCTCTCCACCTGGAAGGAATGCAAAAAAAGCCCGCCGCAGGCGCCGAAAATGTTGGTTTGTACCTTGAACGTGGTTTGGGTCGAAGGTGGGTCGCGGGTGGGTCGCGGGGTGGTTCGCGGGTGGGTCGCGGGTGGGTCGCGGGTGGGTCGCGGGTGGGTCGCGGGGTGGGCCGCGGGCGGGTCGCGGGGTGGGTCGCGGGTGGGTCGCGGGGTGGGTCGCGGGGTGGGTCGCGGGTGGGTCGCGGGGTGGGTCGCGGGTGGGTCGCAGGTGGGTCGCGGGTGGGTCGCGGAGTGGGTCGCGGGTTGGGTCGCGGGTGGGTCGCGGGGCGGGTTGCGGGTGGGACGACGACAACAAACAACAACAACAAACAACAACAACAACAACAACAACAACAACAACAACAACAACAACACGAATCCGCACCGCGGAATCTCACTTCAGCCACGCACCCAGGGACAATGAATGACCGTTCGGCCCCCTCACTCTGATACCGCTCTTCTCGGGGGCAGCGATAGGGTGGGGAATAGGCATGGGGGGGGGATCCTCTGATCGCCGATGGGGGCCCGACAGCCCCACTCCGCCCAGGAGGGCGGCGTTTCGCTGTCCGGGGCCTGTGGCCAATCTATCGGCGACGCGTCGCCGATTCCAGGTCGATGCGTCCCCCCACTGTGCCAGTCCCCCCCTGCCATTGCCCCTGGGCGGGGTCCGCAGGGGCGTGGCTGCCCGGCCGTCGTGGCTGCCCCCCCCCCCCTGCGGCTGCCACGTCGGCCTCGCGGCTCGCCCGCTCGTGGCCCCCCGAGCTGCGTGGGGGGCTGCGGGCCCAGGCCCCCTCGCGTCGCGACGAAGCCACGACGGGCGTTTCCGTTCGCCGCTTTCGGCTTCCAGGGGCTCTTCCCGGGCCCCCCTGGACCGTCAACAAAAGGACTCAGGATGAAAAACCGGTCCCGGGGAAGGGGTCCAGACTGGTAAGACATTGGTTTCGCGGAAGCGCGTCCCTGAAGGTAGACGTTCTAGTGGCCCTCTGGTGGCCGTCAAGATCGGTATCCAGTGGAGGGCGGAATCGCCTACCCCCTTTCTTCTTCAAAAGGCCAAATCCAACAAGGTATCACACTAATCGTCGACCCCCAGAGGCCTGGACTCCAGACCTCTGGGGTTCGACGTTGTGAAAAACCCACGACGTCGGGGGTCTGAGCGGGCTCGCAGGCTCGTGCGTGGCCCGCGGGACCCCTCGTGGGCCGTGGCGCTGCCGTGCGGCGCGAGGGCAGCGCTGCTGGGTGGAGGGGCCGGAGGTGCGGCCGCGTCGCTGCGCGCCTGCGAAGACGTTCGGGCTGGGCAGGCAGGGCCTCGCGCCGTATCAGTTTGTGCCCCCTGCTGGAGGGCCGTGTCTCGGTCGTCCATCTGTGTGTGTGTGTGTGTGTGTGTAAGAGAATGCTCCGCCCAGTCCAGGCGTCCCCGACGGGTGGGTCTGGCTTGCGCCGCCTCGGGATTGCATTGCAGGTCATCCGCGACCTCGGCACCCGCGGCGTTTGCCCTCCGCACCCCTCCCCCGCTGGGCACTCGCTGGCCGTGCCCCCGGCGTCTCCCCTCCACTTTGCTTGGTTTTCAGGCCAGTCCCTCTCCTGGAGGTGGTCCCGCGTTGGCCGCCGCCTCCGGGCGCCTCGCAGGTCACTCGTGACCTCGACTCCTCTGGCTGCCTCGCTGTCACTGCTTTCGCCTCCTGCTCGTGCTGGCCCCCCCCCCCCCCCCGGGCGCGTGCCTCCGGCGGCCGCCCTGCCCTGCCTCCCCCTGGTCGCCGCCTCGCTGCCGCTGGTCCCCGCTCCTGGCGCCCCCCCCGCCGCCGCCTGGCCCCGCTCTGAGCGGGCCCGCCGTCCTTCTCCCGCCTGCCCGCGCCGGGCGTCCTTCTCTTTCCCCCGTGCATGGTGGCCCAATTCGCGCTCTGTGCATCCCATTAACGCTTCATCGCCAGCGCAGTGACTCTGCCTAGCCGCCGACGTAATATATATATATATATATATATATATATATATATATATGTGTGTGTGTGTGTGTGTGTGTGTGTGTGTGTGTGTGTGTGTGAGTGTGTGTGTGTGTGTGTGTGTGGAAATTCATCCACCTCTCAGTGGCCTCTGCTTCCCCCCCCGCGGCCTCCCTGTCTGTCCTTCTCCCCGCTCCTGCACGCTGGCCAATTCGCTTCTCGGTGCCCCCGTTTAGCTCTAGCGCTGGTGCAGCCAATTCTGTCTCACCGCCGACGGAAAAGTGTGTGTGTGTGTGTGTGTGTGTTTGTGTGTGTGTGTGTGTGTGTGTGTGTGTGTGTTTGTGTGTGTGTGTGTGTGTGTGTGTGTGTGTGTGTGTGTGTGTGTGTGTGCGTGCCCCAATTTGCCCAGACCGCGCTGCTCTCCGCATGATTTGCCCTGCGCCGTGCCGCCGCGCGCGCGGTCGCGACGTCAAAGTGTGTGTGTGTGTGGTCCAGGGGCCTTGGGGTAGAGGGAGCGGAAGGTGAGCAGAAGAAAGAGGGGGGATCAGGAGAGGGAGGATGGGGGGGGGTGCATGAGCAGATACGGCTGCTGATGATGCTTTTGGCGAAGGTAATTATACAGATCTCGGCGATCAGGATAACGAGGGTGGCGGCGATGACAATGAGGACGATGAGGAGGAGAGGCCAGTGCAGGAGGAGGAGGAGGAGGAGGAGGAGGCGGAGGTTGAGGAGAAGGAGGAGGAGGAGGAGGAGGAGGAGGAGGAGGAGGAGGAGGAGGAGGAAGAAGAGGAGGGGGGGAGGGGGATGAGGAGGAGGACGAGCCCTGAGCGTCCTGCTCACGTAGTGCCCGTGCAGCACACCTTGGTAGCCTCTGGCTCAAGCAGTTTGGTCTCGCTCTCTTCTCTGCGGTCGCAGGGCAGGCTGCCCTTCTGGTGTCTGGCCCTCAAGGCGGAGTCTGGCGCTGCACGCCTGGCCCAGGTCGGGAACCATGTCTGGAGCCGCGCTTGGAACCACGCTTGGAACCACGTGGGGCCAGCACCACGATCCTTACAGCATGCGCCGTTCGGGGAGTGGCGAGGCTGGAACCGGTGAGAGGCCGATCGGTGAAACCTTGCTGGGAGCGACGGGGGGCCAGCACCAGGGGTCAGAGTCGGTCGGCACGCTCAGGGATCTGCTGGCGAGGGGGCGCCTGAGCGAGGACGAGACAGTGGTTGTCTTGCTAGGGGCGCAGGAGGAGGACTACCGCGCCATCAGGCATATCCTCATGCTGCACGGCTGCTCCGCCGAGCAGGGCGGGCCGTCGTTTGTGCTGGGAACCGTGCTGAGCGCGCTGCGGCAGCTCCCCGAGGACACTGCGCCTCGGGAGTACCAGAAGGCGTTCGAGCTGAGCACGGCCCCGTTCTCGACGCAGTTTGGCATGCGACCCCCCGCCAGCATCAACAACGAGCACCTGCCAGGGAGCTTCCGTCGGGCGGGCCGGTTCGGCAACGGGGCCGGCAGCCTGCCCGACCGCAAGGCCAGGCGCTTCTCGTGGCTCGTGGACATCGCGTTGGATCACGTGGCCGACGATCCGGGTCAGTTCACGGCCCTCAGCGAAGTCCTGGCCATGGCGGCGCGGAGTGGGGCACCTCTGCCCAGGCCACCCAAGCCAGCGGAGCGGGGTAGAGTTGTGGACGAGCCGCCAGGGCGATTCCGCGCCCTGGACCCCTGCGAGCGTCTGCAGTCGGCCCACATGGTGGCCCAGGCGCAGAAGGCGTTGCACAGGCTGCTCTGCTGGGCTGTGGACTTCCTGCTGCAGCGGGGATCGTCGAGCAGCCTCTCCGAGCAGGACGTGGCGGAGGCCACCGTGGACTCGCTGCTGCAGTCCCGCGCCCACCTGCGACGCCAGCTGCAGGCCAGCGCGCCCCTGGAGTCGCTCCAGGGGACGCTGTGCAGGCACATCTGCTTCGGCATGGGGGCGGCCGCCCTCATCTGCGACCCCGCGGCCCTCCGGGCGGTGAGCCCAGGCGACCAGGAGATGATCGTCGCCGAGGCCCCGCCCACGGACTCGCCGGCCGTGCTCGAGGCGCTGTTCCCCGCGGCCAGGGAGGCCATGCTCCGGCGCCTGCTGCTGCATAGCCGGCCCCACGGCAGGGGCAGGGCGGGCCAGGCGAGGGCGGGCGGGCGCAGGCCCGCCTCCGCAGACGCCAGCGCCTCCAAGCGCACCGCCCTGCTGCTGTCCTCGCCGCCCTCGCTGCGCACGGCCACCCGCAGCGACGCGGGCTCCCCCGCGGTGGCGGCCAGCCTGTGCCTTTGCAACGGCTGCCCGTGCAGCGTCTGCCGGGAGCGCAAGTGCCACTTCTGCCTTCGGGGGAAGGACGGGCTGAGCTCGTTCTCGAGCTTCAGGCCAGCGCAGCTCCGCAGCCCGGGCGCCGACGACGAGAATCGAGGAAGAAAAAATGGCACAGGCATAACCTTTCGGAGGTCCGCGCGGATCTCTCGGATCGGCGCTGGGCCCCGAACTTCTGGCGCCGCACCCGGCGCGCTCCGCGCGTCAGGGACCAGGATTCAGCGCAGATCCAAGAACTCCGCGCAGACCTCCGAAAGCTTCATCATGCTCTTGTGCCGCCCTTTGTTCCTCTCGAGACAGACCCGACCGCGACCCTGGGCCGGCCAGAGGTCTTCCAGGCCGACGTGGCGCGGGCGTCGCTCGAGCTCTTTGACGGGTGCGCTGGGCCGGACGGTCTGCTGGACGCGCCAGGGGCGGTGCGCCTCGCGGGGGAGGTGCTGGCGAGGCTGGGGCTGGACTCCGACGTGGAGGCCTCGCGGCTGCACGACGTCGGTACCGCGTTCTGGCGCTTCGACTTCTCCGAGGACGGGCGCGTGGGCAGGGAGGACGCCCAGCGGCTGTTCGCGCGGCTGGCGCGGCGGTGGCCCAAGGGCCCCGCGCGCGAAGCGGCCGCGGCCCCGACGCGGTGCGATCTCATGTCGAAGGCCGGCATCGGGCAGAACTCCTTGAGAGCTGTGTTCGGGCTGATCAAGGAGCTCGAGGGTGGCCCTCGCGGGCTATACTCGGCGCGGGTGCTGAGGTCGAGGGACGACTGGAGGTCGGTGAGATTCTACTCCAAGAAATTTGGAGATCTGGCCGAGCCTGTCGAGGACCTCGCCGAAGAGAGGGGGCTTGTGGAGGACATCGTCCAGGAGCTCGCAGTGCTCAAGAGGCTGCAGTGCCCAGAGCTCGTGCGCCTCCACAGCTGGTTCCAAGATCCCGACGGCATCTACTTGGTGAGCGATTTGGCCGCGCCCAGAGGGGGGTTGGGGCCATCGGGCGGCCTTCAATGAGGAGCGGGGCCTGTCAGAAGGCTTCTCGGACTCGGATGGCAGGAGGGCTCCTAAGCAGTCCCCGGCCTCCCCTGAGATCCAGCGTTGCGGAACGAGTGCGGCATCGCGCGAGAGATCACGACCGGAGCCCGATACCCACACTTCAAGCAGTTCTCGAGCCCGTTTGCTCTGCGATGGTTCTGGGGCGCGAAGCTGGGCGAAGACGCCTGGCACGAAAAAATTGCAACGCCTGGATGTCAGGATTCTCTGGAGGGCCGCCCCCCTCACGCCACCCCGTGCCCAGACCCGCTCAAGACTGGCCCCGGACTGAAGGCGGGCCTGTCCCTCCATCGGAGGAATAGGCAATAATAGGTTAAAAATAGTCAGGGGACGACTTTTGAGTATCTGGTTTGAGTTTTTTTGTTGTTTTTGTTTTATAACCATTTTTTGAGTATTTCGAATTCTTCGTCCAAGATTCGCTTGCAGGGGGACATGCCCGACCTAACCCCAGAGCCCTCGCGAGACCCATCCTGACTTGTCTGTCGGGCCTGCTTCCAGCCGAGAGGCTACACCCCACGGATGCACCAACAAAAAGCCCCAGACGTCAGGACGTCTCTCCTCGGCCCTCGACCCTCGATCCTCGAACCTCGAAGAGGAAACGATGGCACACCACCATATCCTTTCGGAGGTCCGCGCAGAGTTTTTTGGATCGGCGCTAGACCCTCCTCCCTTGCGCGCGGAGCGCGCCAGTGGCGGCGCTGGAGGCGCCGCCAGGGGGGTGAAGCTCCGATCCAAGCATCCGCGTGGACCTCCAACCTCTGAATGATTTTTTTGTTCCTTCTCCACTCGCTGCCCCCTTTTGCATGCCAAATGCTCTCATGGCGCTGCTGGTGCACCCTGGCGACGCACGTTCCGATCATATTCAGTTGCCCAATCCGATGCCAACCGATCCTCGATCCTCGACTCGCCGCCCCCAGACCATTGACGTCGTAACCTTTTTCTCAGCGTGGACCCCCGGAGGTCTGGACCGATTTCCTGGGACCAGCTATCCACCCCGAGGCGTTTTCTGACGGTCCCGCGGCCCAGTAAGGTTAAGTCGGGCATGTCCCTCTACAGGAGGAATATTCAGAAATATCCAAAAAGTAAAATGGGAACGAATTTTCTACTACTTTGTCTACTTCTGAATACTTTTTGTCTATTTTTCATTTGTCCTCCAAAATCCGCCTGTAGGAGGACATGCCCGACCTGAGGCTATTCACCCCGAGGCGTTTACTGACGGCCCCGCGGCCCAGTAAGAGCCCCCCTGAGGCCGAACGCGGGCAGAAACGATCTGGAGGTGGTCCAGTGGAGCCCACGGCAGCTTCTCTCCGCTCGAACCCGATCCGCCCAGCATCGGCCCTGGAGCTCTCGCAGGGTCTTTCCCGACTTGTTTTTCGAGGCAGATCCAGCCGTGGCGACGAGAGTCGAAGAAGAAACAACGCCATGAACAGAAAGTTTACGCTCCGCGCTGGATTTTTTGGATCCGCTCTAGGCCCCCCTGGCGGCGCCTCCGGTGCGCGCGCCAGAGAGGGGCATCCCGCGCAGATCGAAGAAATTCGCGCGGAGCGCCAAAAGTTTATGTTTATACCGTTTCCGACGAGAGGCCTCCAGGATGAGGTGTTGCTAGAGGTGCCCCTGGCCCAAGGTGCCCCCCCACAGCTCTTCGCCGCCTTTTGGAGCGGGCCCTCTGGGCCTTGCGAGGGATGCTCTGGAGGCCGTGAGGGCCTCCCTGGAGATCCTGGGGGCACCTTGGGCCAGGGGCACTTCTGGCAGCACCCGACAGGAGGCCTCCGAGAGCGGCCATAACCTTGGGTCGTGTTCTTGTTTCCGTGGCGCGAGGGGCTTTGGGCTCGCCGCCCCCGTTCCTGCGCGCGGCCAGACGGTGCCCACGGTCCTCACCGCCGACCAAACCACCCCAGCCCAACCCGAAGGCCCCGATTTGCCTTCCGTTTCCACGGGGGGGGGGTCGGGGAACATGGACAAAAACACATGAAGCCCTTACCCCCCCAAACCCGAAAGTGGCAGTTTTTCCCCAATCAGAGCTTGCCTCTGTAGGGGTCCTAACGGATTCATATGGTTAGGTGAGGTGCGTCGCCGATTTCGGTGGCCGGCCCGGGTGCCCATGTGCCCGGGAGCCCGGGTTCCCGGGTGCCTTGAGGTGCCCGTGTGCCCGTGTGCCCGGGGGTGCCTTTAGGTGCCCGGGGGTTCCCAGAGGTGCCCGGGGGTGCCCAGGTGCCCGGGTGCCTGGGGCACCCGGGTGCCTGGGTGCTCTATCGCCTTACAGACCTATCGCCCTATAGCCCTAAAGCCCTATAGCCCAATAGCCCTACAGCCCTATAGCCCTATAGCCCTATAGCCCTACAGCCCTGTAGTCCCATAGCCCTATAGCCCTAAAGCTCTATAGCTCTAGGCCTAGAGCCCTAGCCCTCATGGCCTTCATAGCCCGCGCAGACTTCCTAAACCTAAGGAGCAATTGCAAAGGGATCTCATGTCATATCAAAAATGACTCTGATTGGGGTTTGTCCCGGTATCATTTGTTAATTGTTTTGCCGATCGGCACGAGCCATCTTGGCTGTTTTTGGCGCCTGTTTCGAGCATGTGGAGTCTCCCCCATCGGACGCACTGTTGCAGACAGTTGCGCTAAGCAGAGGTCCAGAGCCAGACCCTCCAGCCCTCCCCCCCTTCCGCCCAGTGTCGAAACTCCGAATCAGAAAACGCTTACAAATTTGGGGCTTCGGGTTGGGTCTGGGGTGGTTTGGTAGGCAGTCAGGTCCCAACCTGCACGAGCTGCTGGCGGCTGCCCGCCGCGAGGAGATCACGGAGCCGTGGGCGGCCGCCGTGCTCGGCCAGGTCGCTGGCGGGCTTGGGCACCTGCACCTCCACAGGCAGGCTGCGCGCAAGGGCTCGGCGCGATCGAGCTGGGCCCGAATCTCGTCGGTTCGCGACGGAGGTTCTCGAGTGTTCTCGGCGGTTGTCGGCGGTCTTTCAGCCCCAGGGTGCCTTGCAGCAGCTGGGCCACGCAGATGGCGTTCCGTGTGTGCCCGCACCGTCCCGAACGGACGCCGGAGACCCGAGGCGTGACCCGAAAGCCGACCGGCATGGGCAAGGAACACAGGGATGAACGGCCAGCAGCAGGTCCTCTCCATTTGGAGCAGGAGTTGCAGTCGGTGTCGGCGCGGTCTGCTGTACTACGTGGAGCATGCCCAGCAGCGGCCGCTGTCGGATTTGGACAGTGCTGTTGGGCGTGGTGCCCACTCGGGCGTGGCGAAGCGTGGCCTTGCGCCAGAGTGGCGCGTTGGTGCGGGCCCAGTCGAAGGAGGGGGCCAGTGGGCCAGTCGAGACTACGGCGGCCTTGCCTGGCTTTTTTTATTATGTTTTTTGTTATTTCTTTTTTTATTATGTTTTTTGTTCTTTCTGGGCCTTCTGGATCCGCTTTGAAAGCACGGTCTCGTGTGCCGGCTCGTTTCGGCTCCGCCGCCGGGCCTTTGACCTCGAGGCGCGGGCGCCTCCCGCGCGCGGGGACGGCCAGCTGCGCGCGGCCGATCCGCCAACCCGCCCTCTGTCATGCTTCGCGCGGCCGATCCGCCAACCCTCCCTCTGCCATCCGTGGTGTTGGAATCCCGAGAACAATCCCGGTTGTCTTCCAACGAGACAGATCCCTCAAT
The DNA here is from genome assembly GCA_963575745.1 of Prorocentrum cordatum. Taxonomy (NCBI): domain Eukaryota; class Dinophyceae; order Prorocentrales; family Prorocentraceae; genus Prorocentrum; species Prorocentrum cordatum. Next base: position 9,158 of record CAUYUJ010005227.1, read on the forward strand.
GGAAATGAACCGTTGTAGGGAGCTATGAAGGGGGAGCTTGGAGGGAGGGTGTATTCCAACATCGTTGATGGCTTTTGGGTTTGCACAGGTCCTCCTCCTCCTCCTCCTCCTCCTCCTCCTCCTCCCCCTCCTCCTCCTCCATCTCCTCATTCTCCTCCTCCCCCTCCTCCTCCATCCTCTCCTCCTCCTCCTCCTCCTCCTCCTCCTCCTCCTCCTCCTCCTCCTCCTCCTCCTCCTCCCCCTCCCCCTCCTCCACCTCCTACTCCCCGTCCTCGGGTCGCCTACGGCCCCGGGGGAAACCGTGTACCCCTGAGGACACAGAGACAGACCAGTACTAGGTGGGGCGTACCAGGAAAGGCCTTGCCTTCGAGGATCGAAGGAGTTGCCGTCTCTTCCTCGGCGGAAGGCTCCCAGGAGTTGCCGCCGAACGACTCCGCGGGGGGTCCGTGGAGGCCACCTCTTGCGTGCCGCCCGAGCAGGGTCCTGCACACAGACGTGCGCGAGAGCAGGGTGGTGGCCCGGCCCGGGCGCGGCGAGGCCTGCCCCAGCGCCGTGGCCCACTTGCCCCACGCAGGGGCAGGGGCCCCAGCCCCCCTCGCGCTGTAAAAAAACACGACTGGCGTTTTTTCGCCATTTTCGGCCTGTGGGGGCCCTTCCCGGGCCTCGGAACCGTCAAAAACTGACCCAGGATGAAAAACCGGTCCTGGGGAATGGGTCCGGACTTCTGGGGGTCGCGTCATGAAGAAATCATGACGTCGGTGGTCAGGGGCCAAGGTGCGCAACCGAGCACACCGCCCGGAGCCCCAGACTCTGCCACGATGTGCTCCAGACTCTGTGCACGGGGCGTCGCACATGTTTTTTCATGCCGGGCGTCTTCGCCCGGTCTCGCTCCATGGGACTATCACGGGTCGATCGGGCTCGACAAATGCGACAGAAAGATGGGATCCAGGGTTCGAATCGTGTTTTTTCACGATGTTTTTTTGTTTTTAAAATATTTTGTTTGTTTGTTTTTTTCCGTGATGTCGGATATCATTGAGCAGACCATTCAGAGACCAAATTACTGCCAAGATGCTCCCCAGAGCAGGCCTACTTTGATTGCTTCCGCACACTGCAGGGTCTGCTGCGCTCTGGACTAGGCCTGGCGAGATGGGTGGGGGGATTGGGAAGGGGGGGGGGTTCGGTAGCAAATTATGGGAGCCTTGTGTACCCTCGTAATTCTGTGTTTCGCGTCGATTTGCGTCGATCAGCGTCTGGGAGTCGATGAGATAGCGCCGATTTCGGGTCGGTTATCGTCGATCTAGCGTCGATCTAGCGTCGATCAGCGTCGATTCAGCGTCGCCTGGCGTCGATTCGCAAGAGCCGACAAGACGATGTGGGAGGCTCCCGGGAGCAGCCACCGAAGGTGACGTGCGCCGGCTCGTTTCAGCTCCGCCGCCGGGCCCTTGACCTCGAGGCGCGGGCGCCTCCCGCGCGCGGGGATGGCCAGCTGCGCGCGGCCGATCCGCCAACCCGCCCTCTGCCATCCCCCGGGGGACGCACAGAGACATACATAGTCAAGAAATAGGTCAAAAGATAGTCTGGGGACTTTTTTTATTGGAGTATGTTTTGAGCATTTTGGAGTATTTTTTGAGCAGTTTTTATTTTCCGTCGAAAATCCCCCTGTAGGGGGACACGCCCGACTTAAGCATACCAGTAGCAGTTGGGGCGTCCCAGGAAGAGGCCTTCCCTTTTCCCGGGGCCTCGAAGGGTCGAAGGAGGAAGAGGAAGATGATCGAAGGAGTTGCCATCTCTTCCTCGGCGGAAGGCGGCGGAAGGGCAGCGGAAGTAAGACGAGGCCGCCTCCGCCGACGGAAGCCGGCGGAAGCCAGCGGAATCTCGGCGGAAGCCTCGACGGCTCGAGACGTCCCTGACGCAGGAGTCAGTCGTGCCAGGTCTCAAGTCCTGGCCAGTTCAGCACCTGCCCCGTCGGCCCGCGATGGCCGCCTCTGGCACTCCGCGGCGGGGCGAGTGACGTTCTGGACCACTGTGAGGCGAGCGCCCGACCCGTGAGGACAGCGGAGCTGGTGCTGTTTCCACTGGAGCTGCTGGAAGAAGGGCGTAACGGCCATGCGCGGCAAGCGAGCCCTAAGGCGAGCGGTGCTGGCTCCTGTGTGCTTCTTGGCTCTTGGCTCCCTTCCTTCCCCTTTCCCTTCTGTGCCCCCCTGCCCTTGTGTTCCCTTGCCCTCGTGTGTCGTGTCTCCTCCCTCCCTCCCCCGGCTTGGTTCCCTCCTTTCCGCTTCCCCGTCCCTCCGTCTGTCGGCCCCGTCTGTCCCTTCCCGTTGTCGTCCTTCTTGTCCCTCCCCCCCTCGCTCCCTGGCTCGCCGTTTCCCCGCCTGTTTCGGTTCTGTCCCTGGCCCGCTTTTCTTTGTCGGCCCGCCCTCTGGTCCTGATGAGAGTTGCGTTGGCTGGTATAGCAGCACCCTCCTCATGAGAAAGATGGCCCAGCGCTGCGCGCTCCAGGGCTGCGAAAAAAGAAGAAAGGCGAGCGGTGCGGCTCGCGTTGGTGGCGGGGAAGGCCTGGTATCACGGAGTACGATACACGCGTGCCACGGCCGCGCAGCTGGTTCCCACAGCGACGCTGAATCGTTTAGCAAAGCTGCCTCCACCGCCAGCTGAAGTACACAAGAGAGAACATCGCGAGTCCAACGCCGAGTCCCTACGGGTTGTCGGCCGCCTCGACGAACTGCTGGAGCTCGCCAGGAAGGAGAACGTGGCCATCTTTTCCATGCATAGCACCCAGATGGACCTCGGCGTGAAATGGAAGACGGGACAGTTCGAGGTGCACTCCCTGGCGCGCTCAGGAAAGGGTCAGCGCGATGGCTGCCTCATTGCCATCAACATGATGCACTTCAGGAGCTGAGAGGTCCGATGTGAACACGTATGGATGCAGGGGCGGCTTCATGGCATTCGCCTCCGCAACTCCCACAGCGCCCGCTACGGGCGAGACATTTACATCATGAGCGGCTATGCTCCCACCAGTGAGCCAGGTCGACCCCCCCAGGCCGCTGATCCTACCGTTCTACGTGGCGCCCACCAGGCCCTGCGGGAAGCGTTCTGGCAGGTATGCCGCAAGGCCATCGGCCAGGTCCCTACTCGCACTGCTCCGATCCATACGCTGGACGCCAACGTTCATTTACTTCCACATCTTCCATGGGTTGGCTGCGCTGGTGCGCGCCATAAGATCCCAACCATCAGCGAGAATGGGCACTCGCTGATGTACCTGATGGAGGATCACGGCCTCATGGCGCTCAACACGTTCGGCAGCCAAATGAGATTCAACGGCATGTGGCGCAGCCGCATCGGCTCCTGAACTACTATCGACTACGTTATTGTGCGGCGTCAGCGGGGGTATGGCCACTGGTCTCGACCCAGACTTGATCTGCCAGTCAATCTTGGAGGCTATCGGGACCACCGCCCGCTGGAGACGCGCATCTTCGCGGGCATGCGGGCCCGCCCGAGGCAGGAAGGACGGCGCCGTTGGCGACGTGAAGTTCCCCTGCTGGATCTCGAGCGATTCGAACAAGGTCAAGGCGACGACGAACAGGGGCCCGATCTACCTGCCCGAATGCGTGAACTTCATCAGAGAATCAGAGAGTGACTTGAAGAGAAGCGACTCCATAAGGGTGTGGCAGTGGCAAGCTCTACGACGCACCGTCGGCCAGCGTCTGTGAGCTGGGAGGGAGTAGTGGTGAATGCGGTGCTTGCCGCTTACATTGAGCTCCCCTCCCGAGGCAGCGTGGGCACCTCGGCTTTCGGGGACTCGACGGTCCAGCTCATCTCCTCCGCGCGATATCGGCAGCGGCAGTTGAGCGCGGTGCCTGACCCATCCCACTGGCTCAGGAACTTTATCCAGGCCAAGTCCAGCGAAACATCAAGGGCGGCGACCAAGGCGATCAGGAGTGAGAAGCGTCAGCGTACGGTGGCACTCGCGGAGCTCGCCGAGCAGGCATCTGGCCAGAACAATCAGAGGAAGCTCCGCGCCATCGTGAGACAGTTACCACCCAAAGCGCCAGCGCCGATGATGACAGCCAACGACCCAGCCGCTGGCCTCCCGTGTTTTGACGTGGAGCGTGATCGGTAGGTCAGGATTCAACGCATTTGAGGACTATGCGACGGGCAATCCATGGCACTGGACGTCCCCCCTCCCCTTCGGGGCGCGGCAGGTGGAAATGGCGATGGGCTCGGCCCCGCGACATGCGCGACGCCGAACAGAGCATCATGGACCTGCCCAACCTGAAGGGCGGCCCCGCGCTGGAGTGGCCGCTGCTGGGCCCGCCTGTCGGCGCGGTCGCTGAGGCGTGGAAGCTGGCGGTTGACATGTTGGCGGCCCCGCTACTGCAGGTCTTCACTGCGGCCCAGGCCCTGGGGAAGGCCCCCCCCCAGAGGTTCAAGGATGGCGAGGTGGTCCTCTTGCGCAAGCCCAAGGGCGACGGCAGCTCCGAGAAGCACGACTACCGCGCCATCAGCCTGATAGGCCACGTGGGCAAGTGCCTTGTAGGGTCACCACCCTGGGCGCGCTGCGCGCCGTTGCGCATCGTATCTCCCCTGCGCATTTCGGGGCAATGCCTTGGCGTGGCACTCGAGGCGCGGTGGCGGTGGCCCTGGGGGCTATCACTCGGCACATTCGTGCTCATCGGGCCAAGCGCTGGGGCCGCGCCTCTCCGCCTCCCATGCTGCTGGCAGTCCTTGCCGACCTGGAGGAAGCATTCGACATGGCCAGCCGTCAGGGCACCGGGGCGGGACTCGAGAATCATCAGTTACGAAGGGACGCCCGCGTGACATTAGAGGAGCTCCGCGACGGCATGTGCTACCTGGTCCGCGATGTGAAGACGCGAGGGCCCACTGGCAGGATATGTGTTTAACGGGGGGGTCCGTCAATGAGGGGTAGAACGCCCTGGCCTCTTCGCGGTGGCTTGCGCTAAGCTAGTTGCTAAGGTTGCAGAGATTCAGACTGAACAGGGCTACAAGAGCGCCTCGGTCTACTTTGACCCCTTCCTCAAGCGCCTCAGAACCAATAGCGGCATGGAGGCTGAGGACTGCGCCATGGTCGACGTCAGCCGCCTCGAGTTCTTGGATGACTTGTTGACTTTCACCGAGGTTGAGGAATGTGACGACGTCTCCACTTTCCTTGGAATCGCGAACAGCGAGATTGAGCATGGAGGCAAGCATGTGGTCGGGAAGAAGACTGAACTTCTATTGATACTACCAGGTGTGGGCAGCAAGAGGAGGATGAGGCGCATCAGGGCTCGCACTACTGGCATTGTCGCGTGGCATGATGACGACTGCTTCCCCCTCCACCCGCAGCCCACTGTCGCATGCGTCGGCGTCCATCTGGCAGCCACTGGTAGCTACCAGGTCGAGGTGGCCCACAGGATCCAAGCGGCGAGCTCAGCCCGCGCTCGTCTGCAACGTCGTGCTTTCCGTGGGTGGCTCAGCCCCGAGCTGAGGATCAGGCTCTGGGAAGTCGCTGGTCCGCTCTGTGGGCTTATGCTGCCTCGAAGTCGTCCCTCTTTCCAAGCGTGAAGTGGCTCGTCTTGAGGCTCGGCTAGTGCGCGAAGTCCGTGGGTTACTGCAGTCGCCTCAAGGCGTGCTATCGCCGTGTATTTACTTTTGGCGACTCGGCCTCGGCAGCGGAGCCTGCAGCTGCCGTTTGGCTGGGCTGTGATCTACGTGGGAAAAAGTGCAATGGCGAGAAAGGGCTCATAATCAGAAACTGGCGGCCACTCTGTGTATGCGAATCCCACGGCGACGTTTCGACCCGATGACGATCTACGACAGAAGCGATGCCCTCGCTGTGCGAAACG
>CAUYUJ010005227.1:20000-30000 GCA_963575745.1 Prorocentrum cordatum
GTATATGTATATATATATATATATATATATATATATATATATATATATTAGTTGTTGTATATATATATATATATATATAGTTCAAAGGGGTTCCTCGTGACAGTGTATATATAAATAAAGTTGTTTATCCATATATATATATACAAAGAAAATCAATTTCTCCACCAGCTCCATGGATCGGTGCCCTCTGGACGTAATTGCTGGACGGCTTCCTACCGCGACCTTGGATCAGTTGCTTTGTGGGATTTGCCTGGGTATACACAGTGTCGTTCCGCCTGTGCACTCCGCCTCATTGGACTGCACTGTGACACTGTGCCGTGCACACGCCGCGTTTCGACGGGAGCGTGCATTCGGTGCCCTTCCACCCGTTGGGTCGGGGCCGATACGTCTCGGTGTGGTTGTCTTTTCGGAACATGGATACACCTTGATGTCGCTGACGCCGTGGCTCGCTGCCGCCGTCGGGATCCTCGTTGGACTTACCACCCCGACCTCTGTGTTACCCGACAGGCTGGGGCTGGCGTCTTCGGCCGTTCCCTTGTTCGCTCTTGGACGTTGGAGCGTTTTCGCGCCATTTTGGCTGCGATTGGTGGTCTCGGTGCCTACCTCAGGCCTGTTGGACGCACCTGCATGCCCGTTCAGGGGCTGTCATGGCACCTGGACTGCATCGTCTCCCCTGGACGCTGTCGTGAGCCGCCTGATCCGCGGCCCTGCGCGCATTAGGTAATTTAGTCGCGTCCGCGGCCCGTTCGCGACCTTCCGCCGCTGGCGCTTCCGCCTGCGGCTGTAGAAAAATCCCCACCAGCCCATCCAGAAACGATGCCCAGGGGAGTTGAGGTGATCAGGGAAGTCGGGGAGCATGCAGAATAACAAAAGGCGGGGGAAGCTGTCACGTACCCCAAGGGGGGGAGGATGGAGAAGGAATCCTCGTCGGAGGGGGAGGGGGGGGAGAGGAGGAGGAGGAGGATAATGAGGAGGAGGATGTGGAGTAGGGAGAGGACGAGGGGGACGAGAAGGAGGAGAAGGAGCAGAGGGAGGAAAAGGAGGAAAAAGGAGGAGAAGGAGGAGGAGGAGGAAGAGGGGGATGATAAATTGAAGAGGACGGCGAACCGAAGAACCAGAAGCGTCTTAAATGCATGTCGGAGATCATCTTGAGGCTTCTTGGGGGTCTCTTGGGAGCCTCTTGGAGGCCTCTTGGAAGCCTCTTGGGCCCGTATGGGCGCCTCTTGGGGCGCTCTTGGGGCGCTCTTGGGGGCTGTAGGGGCGCTCTTGGGGCCATCTTGGAGGAGATCGATCAACGAAGGGGGGTTCCCTAATTAGCCTCCCCCCCTCAGGAGCTCCAAACATCGCCTCTTGGGGCGCTCTTGGGGCGCTCTTGGAGCGATCTTGGGCGCTCTTGGGGCCGTATTGGGGCTCTCTTGGGCCTCTTGTGGGGCCCTCTTGGGGCATCTTGGAGCCATCTTGAGGCCTTGGATGGCCATCGGAAGCGAAACGGGGAGAAAACAAGACACCTGATTTTCCTAAGGTTTTGGGACGGTTTTGGCCTCTTCGGGGCCTCCTTGGGGAGCTCTTTGGCCACTTGGAGCCGTCTTGGGGCCGTCTTTGGGCCTCTTGGAACCATCTTAGGGGCCATCTCGAGCGATCTTGCGCTATCTTGAGCCATCTTGGAACTCATTTTGGGCTCTCTGACGCGCTCATGAAGCCATCTTGGGGCCAAAAGAGCCGTCCGACCGCTCGGGGAACCTTCCGTCCAGGTCCAGGGTAGGGGGTAGGGGGAGGGGTAAACCCCTCCCCAAGGGGGAAGAGGGAGGGGTGGAAGAGGATCTGTTCTAGACCACGTACGCCCAGAGGGCTGGTGGGACTTGTTCGCCGTCAGGGACGCCTGTCCTTTGGGCGGCTGCAGCGTTCATAATCCCTCCCGCGCCATGTAGAGGTATACATTTTCCAGCTGCTGTTGGGGGCAGGCGCCCCCGACGGCAGAACAGTTTGTTTTATACCGCACCCACTAACAATCCCCCATCTTCTTTTCATTACGACGGACGGTCTTTGGCTCATTTTCGACCTCTTGGGGGGCCTGGGGCCCCGTACTGGGCCCCGCGACCGCCAAAGAACAATTAAGGATGAAAAACCAGTCCCGGGGAGTGGGTCCATACCTCCAGGGTTCCATGCTGCGAAGGAGGGAAGTGAAGAGGGGAAGGAAAAGGAGGGAGAGGAAACCAGTGCGCCTGAGAGATTCCAGGAGGGACAGGTCCTCAGGATCATCGCGGCGGTGGACACCGAGGTGCCCTGCCCTGCCCCGCAGGCGCCCGCGCGCGCACCATATCTACCACAGTTTTCATGACTTGAACTGTTGTTTTCGCAGCCCCGTTCGGGCCCACGCAGACATCCACGACAGCCAGACCCAGGGGCCCCGCCTGACACAAGCGGCTCCGGCGCGAGAGAGCAGACTTTTCGCAAGCTGTTTCGAGTCCTCAAGGCTCAGCAGCTCTTCGCGCACCACCGCGTCGCAGAATAATCATCTCGACTTCAGGCAGCCACCAAGGCGCCGAATGCAGCACTTAAGCCAGCACCCGAGTGGCAACGACGATTGCAGCCATCACTCACGCTACCGGCGCGATCGAGACCAGCCGTTGGCGCAGGATTTGCAAGATGGAACGAGGACAACCTTTTGCTGGGGCTGACATGGCGACTGGGACAACGCCCGAAGGAAAAAACATTATCACCAATTTAGAGAAGGAGGAGGACCGCTGGGACCACGACGATAATGCTTCCACAGGGCGCCGAACCGTCATTGACACCAGCATCACGGACGTCATCCCTATGAGAAAGAGGGGTGCTAGCAAAATTGAGGATTGGGAGGGGCCGCCGCGAGCACTTCGCGTTTGTGCCGCGTGGAGGGCCAACAAGCTACAGATGATGCGATCCTACGTCCTCGTCGCCTTCGGAAAAAACTACGCGCCGCTCATTATAGGGGACCCGGCCACCATGGTCGCTCTATCTCAGGCCATGATCCAGAACAGCTACATTCTCAAGCGAGGCCGACGACGAGTGCGAGGGCTCGAGGCCGCGCGCCAGGACGTGGAGAAACACCGCTGCCAACCCAGGGCGACGGCGCAGTAGCCGCGCGGGGGCACCATTCCCCGGTTCTGCCTGCGACCGAGCGCCTGTCCGATGCGAGGTCCTCAGCGATATGCTGCAGCAGGAGGAGAAAGACAAGGCCGACTACGAGGGCGAGGAGGCGAGGACTTACAAGCGTGAGAGGGACTTGCTTGCAGCAGGTGCGAGAGCGACGCGGTCAGCAGTGGCGCTGGCGCCAAACGCCGCAACGATATCGACGCTTTGACAGAGCGAGGACAGCAGCTACTATAGACTGTCAGCGACCGAAATTCAAGCAGTGACACATATCCAAGCTGCAACGGGCGAGTGCGCGAGGAGGAGCTGCGCTCCAAGCGAAATATCGACCGCCGTGCCAAGAAACATGGAGGGCACAACGCGAACTTCTACATTGAGGCGATCAGGGGGGGGGGGGGGGGGGGGGCGCTGAGAACAGATCGTGCAACGGCGGCGTTGAACCGCGTGCCCGAGGAGAAGCAGGACAGGCCGCGGCGTCGCTCGAGATCTCCAGGAGGCCCCGGGGCAGCGGGATTACATGGCAGGGCGCTGCGCAGCTGTGGGCGAGACCGAGAATCCCAGGAACGAGGGCGTCGTGAGCGACCTCAGTGCCGAGCTGCAGAAGGCGCGGGCCATGTGCGAGAGGGTAGGTGTGCAGCGATGGCGATCAACGGAGTGAGAGGACGGGGGGCGGGCGCATTATCGAGCTCGGCAATGCTATGGCGGAAATCCACCCGCGTAGACGCGTCGAGGCCAGCGGGCAGGTGGCAGCGCGGCAGAGGGGATCGAGGTCCGAGGACTTCGAGGAGTCCCAGACCATCAAGACCCATCAAGAGGAGGCTAGGGCACAACTCGCCACCGGCCAGGCCCGAGCATGGAGCGCATGATCAACCTCATTGACATAGAGACTGTGAGGATCGTGCGTGCGAGGAGATTGCGAGGGGGGGCGACGACGTGACCGCCCCGGAGGAGTAATCCAGGCCCCAATCGCGCCACTACCGACGTGCCTTAGCAGCGGCCAAATTCGAGATCAGAAACCTCAGAGGGCACCGGATGGCACTGGATGGGGTGGGAAGAATGGGTCGCCGCGATTGAGGAGGACATTCAAAAGCGCGCCAGTCGAGCCAGCCGCAACCATGACGAGTACCAGGCGGCGCTAGAGGGAGAGCAGGATCTCGAGAAGGCCATTGAGGAAGCAGGGGTCATCTACGACATGAGCACCGACCCAGAGAAAGACGACCCCGCTGCCGCAGTCACTCCCGACTCCGAAGGCTAGAAAAACCGACGGTGGCTGCCCCGTGCCGAGTCAGCTACGGGCGCCCGCGAGGTGCGACCATGGCGGCGCGGCGACTCCCCATGAACGGCCGACGTGGTGGTCATCCTGGACGACGCGCCAAGGCCATCCCAATTCTCTCAACCAGTTCCGACGCTGCACCGGAGCTGCCCTGGCCGCCGTCCGAATGGCAGATCGCGGGATTTGATCAAGGCCTTCTACGAAGACGTGCCTTTCCGCCGCGACGACGCGGGGGGCCCCTCGCCTGCCTGCTAGATGCAGCGGGCCAAGTGGCACTTTAGGTTTGACGCGCCTGAGAGGGGGGGCGGAGGGCGCGCGCGCCCCCGTCGACGACGTCGCCCCCGTGGCAGCCCTATGGGGGGCAGGGCTCCTGGTTCAGTCCGCGCGGGGCGAGCCGAGGGCGCCCGTGCGCGCGGCGGGCGTTGCGTGGGCATGCCCGGAAGATCCACGTCGCAAAGCCCCGAGCCGCGAGGTGGGGGCATGAAGGCGTCAACGCCCAGTGCGAGCAGCAGCGCGGCAGGGAGGGCGACGATAAATCTGCGTTTTCAAGTCGTGACAGACGACGACCGCGTGGGCATGGCTGTCCCCGTCGGAGACGACGACGTCGATGCCGACCTCGGATGGGGCTGGGCAACTTCCCGCCGGCCGGGGGGCTCACGGGGGCTGCGCCCGCCCGCGACTTGCATGGGGCCGCCCAAGATCACCTGGCTATCAGTTCTCCAACTTGCGCCCTGGAGGGGCCCGGGGTTCATGGGCCGACCCGGTGGCTGGCGCCATTCAGAATGCGCCCGCCAAGCGGGGTTCTTTTTTCAATTGCTAGGGGCATGGCCGACGGCCGCGGCGTAGTTGACGCGCGTCGTGCGACCGACTGCGCTCCCGCGGCGTCAGGTGCCGCAGCCAATGCAGCCGCGGACGGCGCGCCGACTGCGACCCGCAGCCGCATGCCGAGCAGCGCGCCAGGTGAACGTGCGCAGGCGCATGGGCCCAGCATAGCCGCCAACTCAACGGGCGCCCGCGCGAGGGAGCGACGCCCCGTGCTGGGGGGCAACCTCCAGCTGATGCCCGCGCGAACGGCGGAAAGCGGCCGGGGGGTCGCGAGGGCCTCCGGGCGAGGACCTTCGGGGCCGAGCTACAGTGGGCGCGCCCTTCGCTCCCGGCGAACCATTCGCCGCACTTCTACGGCGCGCGCCCCCGCCCGCGCCCCTCGCCCAGTCCAGCGACGTAGATGAGAGAAGATGGCGCTGGGTTTGTGCCCGCAGAGAGGCCGAGGACATCGATCGACGGCATCTCTGCACTGATGGCGCCCGCCAACAGGATTTAACGAGCGACGCGTGGGCAGTCGTCGTAGTCGCAGTGGACAAGGGCGGCATCGCGTGCCGTGGCGCCGTGGCTTTGAAGATCAGCCACGCGAGCATCGACGTTGGCGCCGACTCCTTTGCATCGGAATTTTCAGCGCTCATGTCCGTGCTCGCGCGGACTTATGCCGCGGGCCCGCGCAGGGCCAGGTGCCGATCCAGCAGCCAGAAGAGTCTGACAGTGGTCGCGCGACTTCGACTTGACGAGAGTGCGCCAGTGGATCTCCCTGAATGCACTAAAGGGGGGGGGGGTGTCCAGAACCCCCCTCCCCTTTCCCCCCCCTCAAGGGGGGGGATCCGGAACCCCCCTCCCGCCCCCCTTTAGGAGGGGGGGGGAGGGGCCTCCGGACCCCCCCCCCCTCCCTTCCTTCGCGCTGGAAAGGGGGGGGGGGGGGGGGTCGGGCCCCCGCGCCCCCTCGTGTAGGGAGTGCGGAGTTGGGAGTAGGGAGTGGTGAGTAGTGAGTCGTGAGTTAGTGCGTAGGGAGTAGTGAGTATTGGGTAGTGAGTAGTGGGTAGTGAGTGGCGTGTAGGGAGTAGGGAGTAGGGAGTGGTGAGTAGTCAGTAGTGAATAATGAATAGTGTGTACTGATAAGTGAGTAGTGAGTGGCGAGTAGTGAGTAGTGAGTAGTGAGTAGCGAGTAGCGAGTAGTGGGTACTGGGTAGGGAGTAGGGAGTAATGAGTAGTGGGTAGTGAGTAGTGGGTAGTGAGTAGTGGGTGGCGAGTAGTGATTAGTGAGTAGTGAGTAGTGGGTAGTGTGTGGTGCGTAGTGAGTAATGACTAGTGAGTAGTGAGGAGTGAGTAGTGAGTAGTGAGTAGTGAGTGGCGAATAGTGAATAGTGAGTAGTGAGTAGTGAATAGTACTGAGTAGTACGTAGTGCGTAGTGAGTAGTGAGTAGTGAGTAGTGATGAATAGAGAGTAGTGGGCAGTGGCAGTGGGTAGTGAGTAGTGAGTAGCGAGTAGGGAGTAGCGAGTAGTGAGTAGTGAGGAGCGAGTAGGGCGTAGTGAGCAGTGAGTAGTGAGTAGAGAGTAGTCAGTAGTGAGTAGTCGGTAGTGCTTAGTGAGTAACGAGTAGGGAGTAGCGAGCAGTGAGTAGTGAGTAGTGAGTAGTGAGTAGGAAGTAGGGAGCAGGGAGTAGTGAGCAGTGAGTAGTAAGAAGTAGGTAGCGAATAGTGGGTAGTGAGTAGCGATTGGTGAGTAGTGGGTAGTGGGTAATGAGTAGTGACTAGTGACTAGTGGCTAGTGAGTTGTGACTAGTGACTATACACTATGTAGTGACTAGTGAGTATGGAGTAGTACATAAGTAGTGAGTAGTGAATAGTGAGTAGCGGGGAGTGAGTAGTGAGTGTTAAGTAGCGAGTATGGGAGTAGCGAGTAGTGAGTACTGAGTACGGTGTAGCCAGTGTTGTGTAGGGAGTAGGGAGTTGCGAGTGGCGAGTAGTGGGTAGTGAGTAGTGCTTTGTGGGCAATGAGTAGTTAGTAGTGAGTAGTGAGTAGTGGATAGTGGGTAGTGGGTAATGAGTAGTGCTTAGTGAGTATGGAGTAGGGAGTAGTGAGTAGTGCTGAGTGAGTAGTGAGTAGTGAGTAATGGGTAGTGAGGAGTGAGTAGTGAGTAGTGAGTAGGGAGGAGGGGGTAGTGAGTAGGGAGTAGTGAGTAGCGCGTAGTGGGTGGTGGGTAGTGAGTAGTGGGTAGTGAGTTGTGAGTTGTGAGTGGTGAGTAGGGGTAGTGAGAAGTGCGTAGCGATCAGCGAGTAGTCAGTAGTGGGTAGTGAGTGATGAGTAGTGAGTGAGTGCTCTTTGGGGCTGGGGTTAGTGGTTGGGGTTGGGATTAGGGGTTTGGGTTAGGGTGGGGACTAGGGGTAGGGGTGGCGGGGGTCCGGAGCTAGGGGGCGGCGTGGCGAAAGGGGGGGAGGGGGGGGGGTTGGACGCCCCCCCCCTTTTGAGAGGGGGGAGGGGGGGGGTCCCCGACGACGGATCGGGGAAAGGAGGGGAGGGGGGGGGTCCCCGACGACGGATCGGGGAAAGGGGGGAGGAGGGGGGGGTCCCCGACGACGGATCGGGGAAGGGGGGGAGGGGGGGGTCCTACCCCCCCCCCTGGGGAGATCCAGCGGCGCACCCTCCGACATGACCTTGCCAAGACGGCCGCGTACCTGCGCGCCGACCGCGCGTGCCCCCGCCAGGGGCGCCCTTGCAACCGGCTGCTGGGCTCGCTGGCCAGGAGACGAGCCGGGAGAGACGACCCGAGCCCGCAATTGCTTGCAGTGGGCGGATGCCTTTCGCGCCAGCAGGGAATGGCAACGGGGGCGGCTGCGTGGCGCAGGCCCCGGTGCCCAAGCAGCGCGCGACACCGCGGCTGAACGCGGATTGGAGGGGCCGCCCCAACCGCGCGCGCAGCGCCGCGACATTTCGACCTACCGACCCACTTCAGAGCGATGAAGGAAAGGAAGACAGCACAAAAGATAACCCACCATATCTGGAGCCGTCGGAGGACATGCGAGCAGATGAACGTGCACCTCGTCGTCGTGCCAGAGACGAGGTTGCCGAGAGGATCCAGACAATTCCGGGGGGCTCTGGGCCGTGTCGGGGGGGCGCGACGCTCGCGAACTTGTCGCCGCCCACGAGCGCGGACGCCCTCATGCTGCGGGGACTGACAAGAAGAGGTGCGTGCGTCCGAGCCATTGCGAGATGCTGAAACAGGGGCCGAGGGTGCCCATCGCGAGGATCGAGGTTCCTAGCCTCGCCAGAACAGTAGCAGTGGCGCCCGCCCGCCACAGCGACGCCCGGGGGAGGAGCAGGCAGAGGAGTTCTGAGAGCCCCTCTCGGCGGGCGCCCGAAGATGCGGGGTGGGCCCGTCGCTGATCGATGCGAGCGGCGCCGTGGGCGAGGGCCCCGCGGACTCCATCGGCGTCGAGGGCCAGCCCGTGCCCGAACGCAGTGGAGGCAGGCTCCTCGGCGCGTGCCTTCGACTGCATGATGTGACGGCAGTCGGCGCGGCAATGCGCGCGAGGGAAGCCGACTACACTCGCGCGAGGCGAGGATGAGCCGAGAGGATCGACTAAATAGCTGTGCCAATCAAACAGATGATTACAGTCGCAGACTCCAGCGTGGTCGACGCCGCTGATAGGCGCCTGGGAGACGAGGGTCATCGACTGGTCATGTTCAAGCAGAAGTACGTCAGCATGGCGAGACAAAAGGAGGTCAAACCAAGACTCGGCCCACGCGAGCTCAAGGACGAGGCGCGTCAACATGTTCAGGAAAGAGCTCAAAGACATCGAGAAGCACCCGTGGAGCACCGACCTTGACGTGCGCGCCCACGAGCTGATGCAAGAGGTCGAGAGCGCATCTCAGGAGGCGTTCGAACAGATCAGATCAGTATTTGTAAGATTGGGGGGGCGCGCCAGCGGCCGCTCCGCACCCTGAGGCGCGAGGGGGGGCGCGACCAACGCCGGGGTGCAGATTGCCGAGCTTGCCCGCCGACGACATGGGGCAAGCCTGCCGACCCCCGCGGCAGCAGCAGTTCAGCAGAGACATGAGGCTCTCCCGAGGATTGTAGGCAGCGCCTTCCATGTCGTCGACTACCAGATCGACCGCTACGCGATGGAGCGCGGCCCCGCAGCATTCTTCAACGACTCTCAGCAAACGGCCCGCGCGCCCCGTCAAGTAAGACCGCGCCGGGCGACCGTGCCCAGGACATCGCGGTCGGGGCATCGTGGTTGGCATCTCCGAGAACGACCCTACTTGGGAGTAGCCAGCACTCGGGGGGTGCAAGCATTAGGGGGTGTGCCGCCGAGCATGGAGCCGCAGCGCCAATGTGCGCATGCGAGAACTGGGGGCCCGGTCGAGAACGTGGGCCGGCAAGCCGGAGGCGAACTGGATCACTTCGCCATGGACAGGCCTTCCCCCGCCAATGCCCCGAAGGAAGTGCGCGATCGCAACCGCAAGAACGCCGAGGGCGCGATCGTCCGCGGGGCCGGCGTGGACGTCCCGATCGAGAGCCTCATCGCGAGAAACGAGTGGGAATCCATCGCGGCCGCGGCCGGGAAGGGAGGGTAAGGGGCACCGAGCGGCATAGTAAGTGACCTAGCAGCCATTTGGCCAGATGGGAGCACCAGGCTCTTCCACCACATCGCCGAGGCGCAGCTCGCAGCAGTCGAAGCATTATCTCGCGTAGGTGGAGGGCAGGGTTTTTTGTGTAAAAGCCGAGAGGTCGAAACCTGGCCGAGTCGTGCTGTAGTTCGCTTACA
>CAUYUJ010005227.1:32500-40481 GCA_963575745.1 Prorocentrum cordatum
CCCGCGGCCGCGACGCCTTGAAAACCGTGCCATCCACCCGTCCTGTGCTTACTGCAGGCGCCAGGACATGGAGGAGGAACAGCTGCCGCGCTGCTGTGGCCGCCTCGCAGCTCGCTGCAGGCGTTCGGACATGCGGCTGCCGCCCAGGTGCAGCAATAACAGACAATTCGTGTATGCGTTGCAACAGTCCTACATCTGCCAGCAGTGCCTTAACCGTGCCCTCCAATCCCAGGAAGGGGAAGGCGGGCCGCCCCGCCCCCGCGTGGCTGACTCTACTAGCTCGCAGCCACCTCCTAAGGCCATGTCCGACGTCGGCACGTGGAGAGACAACCAGTACCGCGACCACCATTGCCCAGGATGGTCGTTTCAAAGCCCGCTTCTGGCGATGGGGCATGCCGTGGCCATCGGGCAAGCCGCCCCTGCCCCCGCGACTCCAGGCAACCGTGCCATCCAGCGCCCTTCCCTTCCGTTTCTTCATGCGTTATGTCCCGTGCCGCGCACCCCCCACCCCCCTCCTATGCCCGCTGGAGTGAGGATGTGGAGGGGGTGGTGCAGTCGCCGCCGCGCCGCCAACGAGTCCGCTTCAAATGCCCGCTTCCGTCGATGGGACATGCGGCGGATTGGGCGGCGTGCAGCCTGCGACGGTACTTCCAGCGGTCGCAACCATGCCTGCCCCCCCCCCCCGACGCCTATTGCCGGCGCCAGTTCATGGAGGGGGGGCAGCCGCGACGGCGGGCGGCCGACATAAGTCTGCCCTGGCACGAGAGCAACGGAGACACGAGAGCATCGGAGGAGACTCGGACCACGGCTACAACAGCAGCTACAACAACGAGCGCCAATACATGAGCGTCTACACAATGACAAACGCGCCACGCACAGAGTTCTGGAAATCAACATCGCCCAGGTCAATGGCCAGAATGTACAACAAATTGAAGAGGGGCGACCCTCGGCGGAGACCGTGAGGACGGGGGCGCGATTGTACGTCGGAGCACAGCGACCAGTGGCAGTGGCAGCGAACCCTGCCGGCATAAGCAGCATCTGACTTTGCCATGTCCCCCCCCCACAATCCCATATCACTGTCTGTGTCTGGCCCGCGGCCCCTATGCTTCGTGCCGCGGACTCGGCTCAAGGGGCCGCTGGAACCGAGGTCATCCGACCGTGGTGGGGGCCTGCAGACCGATGGGCCCCGGCGCATTCGACCGCGACGAGGAGCTGCCAAGAGACCTCGGTCCCAAGAGGGTCTAAGGGCGGGGCGTCGTCACCGTCGATTTCTGAACAACGAGAGCTGCTTGAGCCACTGCGCCGAAAGCCGCGATGACCACGAGCATCCGCGTCGTCATCCACGCCGCCGACGTGGGCACAATCACCCTCGAAGCCAAGCGTGTCAGGGCCATCGAGGAGATCGACAACCCGCGCAGGCCAGAGAACGCTTTGGAACGCTTCCAAGCCCCATCTTGCCACCGCTGAGGTCATGTGGCGCTGGGTGCCAGAACGAGTGCGGCGAACGCCGCTGCGCCCTCGCCAACTTTCCCAACGACCAAAGGCTGCAGGCATGTGTGTGGGGGGTCTCGAGAGGGACTCAGAGTACTAAGTGGCACCGGGCCCGCTCGCCGCGGGGCGCGCCTGCATCGCGGTCGACTGTGCCCCGACTTCCTGGCATCCAAGACGGTCGACTGCTACAGCGAGACGCTGTGCAACCACCGCGCGACTATTGCGTGCTTGCCAGCAATCGACCCAGGCTTGCAAGCCGCGGTCCACGAACGCAGTGGAGGCATTGAGGCGCAACTTCCACTGCCGCTCTAGCGACTGCCTGCTCTCGGACAGGCGCTGGCTCGGGCGGCCGTCGCCCAACCTTCGCGATCAGAACGCAACCATGTGCGCCGACGCCTACGATGCGGAGAGGGGGCGGGCCAGATACAAGGGGCCGAGCCGATGACATTGCCATGGGAGGCCGCAAGGAAGCTTGCAGTGATGGGCCCACCCTCACTAGTGCTAGCCAACGCCTCCGATGGCCACAGCGAGAAGGAGTGGGCGAACCTCGTGCAAAGTCCACGGCGCTTTCATGGAACAGGCGACCAAGTGCAGAGCCTTCGAGATGGAGGAGCGAAGCATTACCCACAGCAACCGGGACATGGTGCATTTTTGCGCGGCACCCGACAACAACATGCTCGCACCATCCGAAGCTGGAATCATTTGCCCGTGCATCGGGGACGTCATTGAGTCGATGGGTGCCGAGGTCATGCGCAAAACGGCCGACGTTTGCATCGGCCCAGAGGACGTCCATTGCGCCGCAGACATTCGGGGCCCGGGCCCGCGCGCGCTTCCAGGCGACCCGACCGGAGACCAAGTTCTGTTTGTGCGATGCAGTCGGGGCGAGATCAACGCCCCGGACCAATGCAGCGCATCTTGCAGATTGTCTAGGGCCTCCAACGCGCAGGACGTATGGATCGGGAGCAGGCAACATCGCTACTTGACCAGCAAGCCTCAGATAATTGCACCGCGCAGGACCGGTCTTCGCATGCAAGGGCCTGGCTACCGATGCGGCCGACGACGTCGGCAACATCCCCGCGACCTGGGCGATCGACGACACGTGCAACGTCCACATTGAGTATCTTTCCCAGAGAAGGCACGCCCATCGCAAGGCCGACGCCGATCAATGGCATTCGCCCGCCAAGGTCGGGATCATGGGGGGCTTCGTGGAGATTGACATGGCAGCTTGTGACGCCGTCCGTCAGCGAGGAGCACAGAGACGAAGGGGACAAACGGCTGAAGGGGCCCCGCGGGTCATGCGAGCTCAACCAGGAGCAGGAATACGACGAACAGTTCAATTTAGCGGGTCTCACGCATGTGCTTGGCTGTCATAGTATGTGCCCAACCTTGAGGACCATCGACCCGAACGAGCGTGAGCCACCCACCTCCGCCCAGCCCGCGGAAGGGAGGGCGCAGGCCTTTCCGCATTGCCAGCCAAATCGGAACGCGGCCATCGTGCCAGTGGCAAAGTCGGCACCGGCGACTGCTCCAAGATGGACAGAGCACCAATGGCATCCCAGGAGAATGACGACCACGCACCGAGGTGCAATGCGCGCGGTATCGCCGCGCGGTTGATCTGCGAACCAGTCGCGCCGAAAATGGAACCAAATAGTGCGGATGCGGTTGTGCACCCGCCACCGGGGCATGCCGTGACACTACCCTACCCATGGGGGGCATGCCCTGAGAACGACTCAGCGCGGGCAAAGTACTGCCACCCACATGCGCTAGAGACGCAGCATGCATGCCCCGAGGACAGGAATCTACGAGTGCCCTGGAAGAGGCACTCGACCAACGACGACGCGGAGACCTCCCGATGTGCGAACGAGGCCACGGGCAATATGGTTTTCTACGAAGTCCCACCCTTCAGGGTCGAAGGCGACAAACCCAGACCGCCACTGCCTCCGGGGCCACCCTGCCAAAGCAGACGAGGTGACGGATCTGGCGCCACTGGAGACAACTCACAAGCAGCGATATATTTTGAAGTTCAGCCACGACACTGACTTCCGCAAGAACGTCGTTCTTGCCATCTATTAGTTCAGCCAGCGCGATCCATAGGCTTCCATCGCCATTGTGAGATGCGGACGGGAGCTGCTCCAGGCAGCACAAGTCGTCGGGAACATGCCGAGGGGCACCCTCGCGGGTCACGTCATTATGGCCACGGTGCTGAACCAGCTTTGGGACATGCAAGAGGTGGCCGACACGCTACGCACCGCAACGACGACCCAGGATCCAGCAGCGACGCACCTGCGCCGATCGCCGCGGTCTCGCTGGCGATATGCAGAGACTGCCTTTCGAGATGGTACATGCCTGGAAGACGTGGGGACGGAACGTGTGACATAGGTACTTCTTCATACATCATCCACGTGGACAGCGACGAGTGGACTGACCAACGGGCCCCAATCGAAAGCACGCAACACAAGCGCATTCGCACCAAGGGCGCCATCCATCACCACTTCGCATGAAGCGCCCCGGCAGACCGAAGAGCAGCGCAAGGAGGCCACCGACGGGGATGCTACTACCATAGACTCAGCGGCAGCCGAGGTACAAGGCGCCTTCCAACATTCCGAAGAGGACACCAACTCCCACTGCATCACCACGCAGTAAGTTGGCAAGAAGCACCACAGCATATGACACGTGCACTGCCTCGCCGACCTCCCCAGCGATGCGACTGCCACCGCCTCGGCTGACAGAGCACCGTCCGCGCGTGCTGGCGCCCAGACCGAGGCTTCGACCCAGCCCGCGGACGCTGGCCCCACGCAGGTCAGAGACGTGGCGACCGGCGGCGCTGGCGACAACGACCGCCGCCGCGCCGAGGACGATCCGCCACGGGCTAAAATCTCTCGGAGGGCCACTTCCCCGTCGCCGTGTTCTCCAGGACAGCGCTGGACCACCCCGACGGCGGCGTCAATCAGGTCCGCGCGGCATGGCAGGACGGGGCTCCGGAGGAAATGTGCAAAGACGCGTGCCTCACCTCCGGGCAGGGCGGCATCATCCGCATCGCGTGGGTCGCCCGCCGCCCAATCCGAGGGCGTGGGCCTCCGCTGGCAACTGGGCCTGGGGAGAACGCGCCTCGGGCGACGCCGCCCGCCAGCCGCGCGAGCGTTGCGAGGGGCCGTGACTGCCCCGACCGTGCGATCGAGTGCAGGGCGTGCCTTTCCAGCATCGCCGACGCGATCGCCAGCCTGCGCCTGGGCCAGGAGACCGCAGCCCTTGACGAAATGATGCCGCGTCGCACTGGACATCGCGCGCCGCGCCATTTTCCGCGAGGAGACCGCGGGCCGCCGGGCCCTCCCGCGCGTGCCCGGCCCCGCGGCAGTTATTGGATTTAGTGGTGGAACCCAGGACCACCGCCAGTGATCGTCCGACCCGACGTCGCGCGCATGCGCGCCCCCACTTCCCCGCTGCCCTCCAAGGGCGCGCGGGGGCCCGGCGCCGAGAGCGGCCGCTCGCTCACTCGGCGGCGACCTCTGCCCAGTGCCGGGCGACTTAGGACCCCCTGCCCAGTGTTTGGACCAGGGGCCGTGGCGCGGGCAACGCTCGCCGCAAGGGGAACCGGTGCCAAGTCCAGCCTCTCCCGGCGACAACCTCCGCAGTCGCAGCCGCCTTCTGCGGCGCGCGGCCCCCCCGCGCCTCCAGCGGTTCTGCTTCCGCAGGCGACTCTGACCCTTTCCAACCCGCGGGCTCACTGGCTGTGAGTCCTTCCAGGGCAGAGGCGGCGCCAGCTACTGCGCGACGCGGAGCCGGCGGCACCGACCTACGCTGCGCCAGCTCCTGATCGCCAGCGTCGCGCTTCCGGCTCCGCCGCGCGAGACGCGATCGACCCCCCCGCCGCCGCCGACGCCGACGTCCATCTCCACGCTCGCCTGCTCCCACTTTCGGTAACCTCCGCGCCTCGTATCCATGCTTCTGCGCCGCCGCACTGGCTAACTCGGTTGTCCTGCGGGTACTTCGCCGAGTTCAATTTCACGAACTCCCCGTTCGTCGGCCTCGCCCTCGCCTGCGTCCACTGAGGCGCGCCCAGGGGCCCCCTGACCTTCTCCCGCCGCGCCTTCTCTTCCCGTGGCCCCCCCCCGCTCTTTCGCCTGCAAGCCTTTCCCCCGCCTCTGCGTCGCCGTCCGCGCGCCGAAGGGCGCGGCGCTCGGCTTTGGCCGCCGCGAGGGGGCGCGGCCTTCGCGGCGGCGTTGTGGGCAAGGTTTCGGACGCAAGAGCCGCGCCGACGGAGCCCTCGCCCTCCCTTCGGAGGTGGGGGCCCCGCTAGGGCGACACCCCGTCCCTGCCTGCCCACTTTATTCCCGCTTCTTGCGCTCGCCCATCTCCGTCGCAGCCGAGCGTCCAGGGCGCCCGACCTTATTCGCCTAGCGCTCAGTGTTGGCCCCCTCCCCCCCCGACGCCGCCCACTCCTGGTGCGCGCCGCCGCGTCGCGCGCGCCCTCCCACGCCTCGCGATGACCTGTAGGTCTCGGGATGACAGGAGGATGGGCCTCTTCTCGAGGAGTCGGTCACCGAGGTGGGCCTCCCGTTCCCTTCAATGTGGGGTGGGGCATTCACGCGGAGCATCCATCCCCGCGCTCGCTTAGCGCCAGCGCCTGCTTTCTCTTTTTCTCCGTCCTCCATGGTCCCAGGTACCCTCGTCGGGTTCCCGCGGACCGAACCTGTCTCCAACCCGAACCCAGGGAGTAGGAGGTGGAGGAGGTGGGGGCGCAGCATCTCGCGGCAGTGCTAGGCATCGCGCTGCCTCGCGCCTGCGCGCTTTGGCGCCCAGCTCGAGGCCTGCGGGGTTGACCCGACGTTGTGCTCCCGCGCCACAGCGGCCCACGGGGTTGTCCCAATGGCCTGGCCCGCGGGGTTGCCCCGACGGTTTCGCAAACCTACCGTCGGATAGTGCGCGCATGCTAGCCGCTGCGGCGAGGGCGCCAGCGAACATCGGCATGCGTGCCCTGGCCACATGGAAGGAGAGGTGCATGAGGAAAACAATGCGGGATGGAGAGAGAAGGAGAAGCAGGAAGAGGAGGAGGGTTAGGAGGACGAGGAGGAGAAAGAGGAGGAGGAGGAGGAGGAGGAGGAGGAGGAGGAGGAGGAGGAGGAGGAGGAGGACGAGCACGAGGAGGAGGAGGAAGAGGAGGAAGGAGGAGGTAGGAGGAGGGAGCAGGAAGAAATCCTCAGCCAAGCTGCGCATCGTGTGCGGCCCCCCCCGTCGACATATTCTTATTGTGGGAAATGCCCCAGTGGAAGTGCCCCACTGGAAGGCACCGTTCTTGGGGCACCAATGCCGCGAATCAGAATGATTGGTGCGTCCTGACAAGTATAAGCCGTGCTATGATGATGTTCTTGGGGATTTAGCAAAGCGAATTTACATGACCGTTGCGTCCGGACAAACCTAAATCGTTCCAGAACACCGTTCTGGGCCAGCCGTGCGATTTCATCAAACGGCTGCAGCATTCCATGACCGATGATCGCGGCGCTAATGCTTTAACGAAGCTGCTGCGACCTGTTAAAACGAATGTGCGCGGCGCTAAGGCGATGACCACATTAAAAACCAACCGCCCTCCATCCATGAAGCACTTGGCACATTCCAAACATCAGGATGGTAAGTGGGGGGGGGGGTACGTCTCAGGCGAAATGCCTTGCCCTCCCTGCGGACACGTCTGGGGGTGCGGCGACAAGGAAATGTTTGTAAGGGGGGGGTCGAGGAGGAGTTCGGAGAAGGAGGAGGATGAGAATGGAGGAGGAGGATGGAGGACGAGGAGGAGGAAGATAAGGAAGACGATGATGATGATGATGATGATGATGATGATGATGATGATGATGATGATGATGATGATGCTGATGATGATGATGATGATGATGATGAGCTGATGATGATAAGGATGATGATGATGACCATGATGATGCTGATGATGATGATGATGATGAGGATGAGGATGAGGATGAGGATGACGATGACGATGACGATGATGATGATGCTGATGCTGATGATGCTGATGCTGATGATGCTGATGATGATGGTGATGCTGATGCTGATGATGATGATGGTGATGATGATGGTGATGATGATGGTGATGATGATGGTGATGATGATGATGATGATGCTGATTCTGATGCTGATGCTGATGATGATGAGGATGAGCATGATGATGATGCTGATGATGATGATGCTGATGATGATGATGCTGATGCTGATGCTGATGCTGATGATGATGATGATGCTGATGCTGATGATGCTGATGACGATGCTGATGATGATGATGATGATGATGATGATGATGATGATGATGATGATGATGATGATGATGATGATGATGATGATGATGATGATGATGATGATGATGATGATGATGATGATGATGATGATGATGATGATGATGATGATGATGAAGATGTTGATGATGATGATGATGATGGTGATGATGATGATGATGATGATGATGATGATGATGATGATGATGATGATG
>CAUYUJ010005227.1:40581-63260 GCA_963575745.1 Prorocentrum cordatum
GTGTAAACCCAAGATTCATCAACGATATTGCAAGAAACCCTCCTTCACAGTTTCCTCTTTGTAGGCCCCATACACGGATTGATGCAGTGAGGGAAGTGCCTCATTGGAAGGCAAGTGTTCGAAAATCCGGAATTGTGCCAGAACGCCATTCTTGGAAGATCAACGCCGCGATTCACCATCATGGTCGCGTTTTGAAGATTATGAATCGTGCTAGAAATCTATTCCTGGGACGTCAGCATGTCGAATCAAGGCAATCCTGAATCGTTCCAAAACACTATGCCTGGTACGCTAAACATGTAAATCCTTGAGCCTGTTGCAAACTCTGAAGACGAATGTGCGCGGCGCTAAGTCGAGAGCCGCACTTAGAAAACGGGCTGCCCTCCATCAGTGACACTTTCAACATAATATAAGATAAAAGTTGAATCGCCTTGCCTGCCCTTTCGCCCGGCCTCGGGGTGCGGCAGGGAGGAGTTCTTAATAAGGATTTTTAAAAAGAAGGGGCGCAAAAGGAAAAGGAGGAGGAGGAAGAGGAGGATGAGGAGGATTAGGAGGAGGAGGGTGAGTACGAGGACGAGGACAAGGACGAAGAGGGAGGGGCGGCGGAGGAGGACGGAGGAGGAGGAGGAAATGCAAGAGGAAGGAGGAGGATGGAGGAGGACGGAGGAGGGTGGGGGAGGATGGAGGAACATCATTGAAGAGGATGGAGGACGATGGACGAGGATGGGTGGTGGAGGGTGGAGGATGGAGGATGGACGATGGAGGTTGGAGGAGGTGGAGGAGGCGGAGGAGGAGGAGGAGGAGGAGGAGGAACCAGAGGAGCTGGAGGAGGATTGCAGCTCGGCTATTGGGCGTCGCACTGGCGCATCGCGCCGAGCAGCCAGGCCTGGCCCGCTTCGACTGCCCCGCGCCAGCCTCAGCGCGCGCGGCGCGTACCCCCTCGAGGAGTGGCGCCGAGATCGGCGCGCCAGTCTCGCCCTTCGGCGGCGAGCCCGGCGCCGGCTCTGGCGCGGCGGTGGCGGCTGAGGCCCTCCTCCCTCTTGCTACTCACGCTGCCTGCTCCTCCTGCTTTTCTTCTTCCCTGCCCCTCCACCTCCCCTCCTCCTCTTCCACCTCCACCTCCACCTCCTCCCTCATCCTCCTTCTCCTCCTCCCTCCTGCTCCTCCTCCTCCTTCCTCCTTTTCCTCCTTCTCCTCCTCCTCCTCGTCCTCCTCCCCCTCCTCCCTCCCTCTTCCATTTCTTGTCCTTACAAATAACTCCTCCTTGTCGCACCCTGAGACCAGTCGGAAGGGTGGGCCAGGCGCTTTGCCTGAGACTTTCTCACCATCCATCAGTCTGAAGTTCAACAATGGGCGACAGTTTCACGGATGGAGGGCGGGCGGTTTTCAAAATGTGTCTCTTGCCTTACGTAGCGCCGCGCTCGCTCGTGCTAAACATGTGGAAGCGTTTTCGGATGAAGGGCGGCCCGTTTTCGAAATGCTGCTCTCGCCTTAGCGCCGAGCGCATTCGTTTTCAAACATTGCCAGAGTTTCACGGACAGAGGGCGGTTCCTTTTCAAAATGTGGTTCTCGCCATAGCGCCGCGCACAGTCGTCTTAAACAGTTGCAGGATTTTCACGGATTCCCAGGGGTAACGTTCCAGAAACCATGCTTGAGAGCGATTCAGGATTGTCAGGGCGCGACAACGACGTTGATTCGTGGTGTTGACGTCCCAGGAATGGTGTTCTGGCACGATTCGGGATCGTCAAGACGCAACATTCAAGTTCACTCCTGGTGCTGAACTTCCGAAAATGATGTGCTGGCACTCTTCAGGATCTTCCGACGGTTGTCTTCCAGCGAGGCATCTCCCTGAGTGGAAATCCCGTAGGGGCCTATGAAGAGGGTGCTTCGAGGGAGGGTTTGTCTCAACATCGTTGATGAGTCTTGGGTTTGCACTGGTCCTCCTCCTCCTCCTCCTCCTCCTCCTCCTCCAGCGGCACCGCGGGTGCCTCCGCTGGGACTTCCCCGCCGCCCCTCAAGCAGGGCGGCTCACCCTGGGGGTGGCCAGCTGACTACAGAAGCAGCCGCTCCCAGCGAGGCGGTTGTCTGCCGTCCAGGGCCTCCAGGCTGGACATCCCCAGGAACGGGGCGACGCACGCGACAAAGAAGGCGTCGACCGAGAGCGCCGCCCAGCGCTCCGGGCCCCCCTCCGCGGGCACGATTTATGTCCATCTCCACTGCGTCTTGGACTCTCTGGGAAGGGGCGCCAAGAGGCCGCGGCGCAGTGGATATTGATGAAAATCGGAGCTCTCGGGGCGAAATCGTTTTTGATCCACATCGACGGCGCCTCGGGTATAGGAGGAAGGGAGCCCGAAACTCCAGGACGCAGTGGATATAGTCAAAATCTTGCCCGCAGTCTTGGCTGCCGTGGAACGTGTTGGAGAGCCCCGAGGAGGCGTCGGGCCCCCCAGAGAGCGTCGAGTCAAGTTGAGCCAAGCCAAGGCAAGCCAAGTCACCACGTACGCACGAGGGCGGGCCCATTCAAGGAAGCCTCGGGAGGGAGAGATACTCGCCAGCCAGCCCAAGAAGCCCTGAAGCACCCTCCAAGGCCGCCGCCCAGGTCCTACTCCTCCAGGGCCGCCGCCGCCAGGTGCAGCGCTGCAGAGCAGCGCCGGTGGCGCCGCCCGCTGCGCGCGCCTGTCATCGCGCGCGGTCCGCGCGCCGCCCGGTGTGCCCCGCCGCCGCCAGCGCGCGCCCGCGGGCTCCGCGCAGAGCCTCGGCGCGCCCCGCCGTGCTTCGCGCTCTCAGCTCGCCGGGGCACGGCCGCCTCGTCTCCCGCGGCCGTCGTCGTACTCGACGTCCAAGATGGCCCGTTCGAGGACTGCCGCCTGTCCGGACCGCGATGCGCGCGGCCTGTCCCAAGTGGGCGCCCTCTGCTCGTAGAGCGGGGTGCAGTGGCGCCACCTCTCGGTGAGGCTGCTGGCTGCGCGTGCCACGCCTGCGTGCCGTTAGACCACGCCTCCGCTCGGCTGGCCGATGGCAGCGTTGTACCCCGCTGGGTCCAGCGGCGCTTGGCAAGGCGTCCCGCTGGCTGCCAGGTTCTGGCACGTCGCCGCAGCTCTCGCGAGCTCGTCGGCCGGCGGAGCACTCTGGCCGCGGCAGCTGGACGCGGCTTCGGGTCGTTGCCTTCCAGTGCGGGCTTTCCAGGGTGCAGGCCAGCACGTCGGGCTACTGAAGGTATGCGCTATGCCCTGCCCCGCCCACGGCCGCCGCAGCAGCTTTCCCCAGTGGCCCCGCAGCGTCGCATCGTAGCGGAAGGTCTCCTCTCCCGTGGCCAGCGCCAGCCGCAAGTTGTGCTTGTAGCCGGCGCAGGAAGTTGAATAGCGCTGCCGCCGCCAGCCGCCTGAGGCTTCCGTGCAGCAGCCGTTCCAGGCTGGCCCGCGGGCACATACATGCTGGTGAGCTCGGCCTGGACGGCTTGGACCCCCCCGGCTGGGGACCAGACGAGCGTCTTGATTTTGGTCTGCTCCAGACCCAGGGGCGCGAGCACCTCGCGCATGCCTGCCAGTGCCAGGACTCCAAGGTCCGCCCGCGCCGCCAGGTAGGTGTCGTCGAGGTAGGAGTACTGGCGCGCGCCAGGGTCCAGCTGCTGCAAGCGGCAGCGTTTGCTGGCCGTGCGCCAGAAGTGCTCCGCACGCAGGGCTTGAGTACCAGAACCGCAAGACTGCAGAAAAAGCTTCGTCCATGGCTTCTAAAGCGGGGACGCACCGCATCCGCTGGAACGCCGCCTTGACGTCCACCTTGATGGACGTCACGTCCAGCTGGAGGGCCTGTAAGTTCTTTACCACTGTCGCGCCGACGCCTTATTGAGTGCTCCTGGCCGCGCGAGCTAGTTGGGCCTTCAGTGTACGAGCCAGCGCGCGTAGCCTCAGGCGGCGGAGTGTGGCGCCCAGCAGAAGAGGCCTCACCACCCTGGCGCCCTTCGTGAGCGCCGCGAGCTCCCCAGCGCGGAGCGTCTCCAGGACCTCCCGCGGCAGCTCCCCGAAGGCGACATCTTGTGGCAGCCTGGGTGAGCAAATGAGAAGCCTCGCCGTCGCCGTCGCTCGCCCCCAAGTGCACCAGCCGCGTCCCCAGGAAGTGGCGCCACCGTACAGTGGGGACCCATGCCAAGAAACGCCCTGCTCGCCTCCAGGGTGACCTGGGTTTCTTGGGTTTCGAGGGTTTTGCTATGGAAAGCGTGGTGACGTTCCCACACCAAACATCGATGGACGCCCTGGGGTCTGAGGGTTGGGTTTCTTGTGGAAGGTTTCTTGTGGACCAGCCTCCACTGTAGTTTGCACACCACCTCATTCCTGAGCTTGGCACTGTGCGGAGCGGCCGGGCGCGGCGGCGGCTGCGGCAGGTGCGGCGCCCCGTTGCCACCGTCGGCGGGCTCCCTGCGGGAGGCACGCCCAAAGTTTGTCCAGCGTCTCGGCCGTCCGCGGCGCCAGCTCGGCCCGCACCGCCGTCGCCAGCGCGAGGGATTCCTCCCCAGTCGCAGCCAAAATGTGCACCAGGTTTCGTCGAGAATACAAGAATCCCTAACCCTAGTAACACACTGAAGACGTGGCCTCACTTAGGTCCCCGTCTTTGCACTAGGCATAGTCAATCTGGGTGGTTTGGTCCGATGCCTCTGCAGGAAGGACCCCCTAACCCTACTGTCCTGGTCCTCCTAACTCAGGTCCCCTCCCAAAGGGCCAGGGATCCTTTCGCTGCTAATCATGGCGCGCCCTCTGCGTGTCCGTCGCCTTCCTGGTCGGCACTCTCAGGGGCGGGCCGCCCGTGGCGAAGCCCACAGCTGAGCCCGCTGCCCGCCCCACCACCCTGGGCCGGCGCACGTGGGCCCCGCCACCCGGGGCCGAGCGAACAACACCATGTCGAGCCTCCTCCTCCTCCTCCTCCGCCTCCTCTTACTTCTAACCTCTTACCTCTTTTCTTCTCCTCCTCCTCCTCCTCATTTTCCCTCCTCCTCCTCCTCCTCCCTCCTCCGAGATCCCAGGGGTGCCACGGTGGCGAGCAGAGCTGCGCCGTCGGAGGAGGGGGTTCACATCTTCCTGGACGTGGCGCGCCCATCCCGATGCCGCACGGGCCCCCCCCCTGGATTATGGTGCGTGGATTAGCGACGGGTCACATTTCCTTACAGAATCGGCGCGCCCCATCGCCAAATCAGTCGGCGTTGCCGCCATGTTTCGGGGTGTGTTTTCCCCGATCCGTGGATTCGGCGCCTGCGCGCCGGATCCGTGGATCCCTGATCCATGTCGGCGTGTACCCGAAGTGCGAGGCTAGCCGCTGCGAGTCCAGGGAGGGGCTCGGGGGGCCCAGTCAGGGCCGCCTACGATTCGATTTGATGCGATTCAATTTGCTGGGTGGGGCCGCGATTCCAATTCGATGCGATCCGGCTCTGTTCACCGGCATGGGCCAGGGCCAGCCGGAAGCGAGGCGCGGCGATTCGACACCGATCCCATTCGGGACGATTCGCTGGCGATTCGATCCGCTCTAGATCCGATCCGACTTCGCGATCCGATCCAGCGGAAACCTGCCAGTTTCGGGCGGATTTGGGCCTGGGGTGGCGCGACGGTGGGGGGGGGGAAGGGGCTCTCTGAGAACTCAGACACCTCAGGAGGGGGAAAAAACTCTCAGACACAATTAATCGTCGATCCCCAGGAAAATATGGGACAATCAGGGAAGTGGTGGGGGAAGACGAGAACCCAGAAAACATGGGAAAATAGGGGAAATCCTGGGATGTGTGTGTGTGTGTGTGTTTGTTCCCAACCATCCTGTGGTGTTGGGTCCTCGTTTTGAAGAGACAGCGCCCCGTGTCTCCTCCTCCTCTCCTCCTCCTTCTCCTCCTCCTCCTCCTCCTCCTCCTCCCTCCCTCTTCCCATCCGCCTCGTCATCATCATCGTCAGCGTCATCATCGTCATCATCATCGCCATCGTCATGATCCACATCATCATGAGCATCGCCATCGCCATCGTCAGCGCCGCGCCCCTCACACGGTTCGTGGCCCGCCACAGGGAGCTCCACCGAAGGCCCCAGTGGCAGGGTCCGCATGCGGGGACCGCCACCCGTTTTGGCGCACCCCTCACACGGTTCGTGGCCTTGTGGGGAGCTCCACCGAAGGCCCCAGTGGCAGGGTCCACATGGCGGCGCCGCCCCAAGTTGGCGCACCCCTCCAGAGGGAGCTCCACCGAAGGCCGCGGTGGCAGGGTCCACATGGCGGCGCCGCCCTATTTTGGCACACCCCTCACACGGTTCGTGGCCCCATCGGGAGCTCCACCGAAGGCCCCAGTGCACACGGTTCGTGGCCCCATAGGGAGCTCTACATAAGGCCCCAGAGGCAGGGTCCATATGGCGGCGCCGCCCTATTTTGGCACACCCCTCACACGGTTCGTGGCCCCATAGGGAGCTCCATCGAAGGCCCCAGTGGCAGGGTCCACATGGCTGTGCCGCCCCATTTCGGCACACCCCTCACACTGTTCGTGGCCCCATAAGGAGTCTACCGAAGGCCCCAGTGTCAGGGTCCATATGGCGGCGACGCCCTACTTTGGCGCACCCCTCGCACGGTTCGTTGCCCCCCACAGGGAGCTCCACCGAAGGCCCCAGTGGCAGGGTCCATATGGCGGCGCCGCCCTATTTTTGGCAAACCCCTCACACGGTTCGTGGCCCCATAGGGAGCTCCATCGAAGGCCCCAGTGGCAGAGTCCACATGGCTGTGCCGCCCCATTTTGGCACACCCCTCACACTGTTCGTGGCCCCATAAGGAGTCTACCGAAGGCCTCAGTGTCAGGGTCCATATGGCGGCGACGCCCCATTTTGGCGCACCCCTCGCACGGTTCGTTGCCCCCCCCACAGGGAGCTCCACCGAAGGCCCCAGTGGCAGGGTCCACATGGCGGCGCCGCACCCATTTCGGCACACCCCTCACACGGTTCGTGGCCCCATAAGGCGCTCCGCAGAAGGCCCCAGTGGCAGGGTCCGCATGGCGGCGCCGCCCCATTTTGCCGCACCCCTCACACAGTTCGTGGCCTCATAGGGAGCTCCACCGAAGGCCCCAGTGGCAGGGTCCGCATGGAGGCGCCGACCCATTTTTGCGCACCCCTTACGCGGTTCGTGGCCCCATAGGAAGCTCCACCGAAGGCCCCAGTGGCACAGGCCGCATGCGGGGACCGCCACCCGTTTTGGCGCACCCCTCACACGGTTCGTGGCCCCACAGGGAGCTCCATGGAAAGCAGTACCCACAATGCGGTATTCGCAGCTGCATATGGTTGGGTCTTTCGTTAGGCTGATTTGTGTGTCCCGGGGCCCTCTCATCATCCTCGCGTCGCGAAAGAACCACCTCGGATATCTTGGCTCCCCATTCTTCGGCCTCGGGCGGTCCCTGCTGGGCCCCGGGGCCGTCAACAGAACGAATCGGGAGGAGAAGCCGGCCCAGGTGAGAGTGTGCAGGCCTTTGGTGGGCCCCGTTGGGAAGACGCGACGTTGGATACGTACCTGGGAAGAAGGCTAATTTGGGGGGAGGGGCTCCCGCCCACCATCAGGCCTTTGCCCTCATATCGGATGGCCGCCTCCCCTCCCCCCTCCCTTCGTTCTGTCGCAAAGCATGGAAGCCTGGTACATCCTCGTAAGTCCGTCTTCAGCATCGACTAGCGTCGATTAGCGTCTGGGAATCGATGAGATAGCGCCGACTGAGCGTCGGTTAGCGTCGGTTAGCGTCGATTCAGCGTCGAGTAACGTCGATTTAGCGTCGGCTAGCGTCGATTCGCAAGAGCGGACAAAATGGTACGGGAGGCCTCCAGCCCTCCATCAGGCCTTCCTAGAAGCCCGCGACCCCTTCGATGGAGCCCCATGCCCTCATACAGTGGAGACCCATGCCAAGAAACACCCTGCGCGTCTCCTGGGTGCCCTGGGTTTCTTGGGTTTCGAGGGCTTTTCTGTGGAAAGCGTGACGTTCCCATACCAAACATCGATGGACGCCCTGGGGTTTCAGGGTTGGGTTTCTTCTGGAAGGTTTCTTGTGGTCGAGCCCCTACTGTATCGGGCCGCCCGCCCCCTCCCCTCGCGCTGTCTCTTCTTTCGCGCGTCGCCGTGGACGCCTCCCCTCGCGCTTTTGGGTGTCGTGCAGGAGGCGCGGTCACCAGGCTCTTCTTTGGGGAGGAGGAGAAGGAGGAGGAGGAGGAGGAGGAGGAGGAGGAGGAGGAGGAGCAGGAGGAGGAGGAGGAGGCGGGGGACCAGTGGAAACTCAAGAGTCATCAACGATGTTGGAATTTACCCTCCCTCCAAGCTCCCTCTTCGAAGGCCCCTACAGCGGTTCATTTCCATTGGGGGAACTGCCTCGTTGGAAGACAAGAGTTTGAAGATCCTGAAGCGTGCCAGAACATTGTTCTCGGGATTTCAACGCCACGTATCAACCTGACTGCTGCGTCTTGACGATCCAGAAGCGTGCCAGAACGCCATGTATGGGACTTCAACACAGCGAATCAACATAACTGTTGCGCCCGCATAATCCTGAATCCTTCCAGAACACCATTACGTTGATCATGGGAATTCGTGGTACTCTTGCACATTTTGAAGACGGATGTGCGCGGCGCTAAGGCGAGCGCCACATTTTGAAAACGACCCGCCCTCAATCCGTGAAGCTCTTGCAAATTCTTAAAAAGAATGTGCGCGGCGCCATGCCGAGAGCCACATTTTGAAAACGACCCGCCCTCAATCCCGTGAAACTCTTGCAAATTTTGAAGACGGCTGTGCGCGGCGCTCAGGCGAGAGCCACATTTTGAAAACCACCAATCCGTGAAGCTCTTGCACATTTTTGAAACGAGTGTGCGCAGCGCTAATGCGAGAGCCACAGTTTGAAAACCACCCGCCCTCAATCCGTGAAATTCTGTGCATATAAAAAAAACGAAGGTGCGCGGCGCTAAGGCGGAAGCCACATTTTGAAAACCACCCGCCCCCAATCCGCGAAACTTCCAACACATGTTTAAAACGAATGTGCGCGGCGCTGGGGCGACAGCCACAGTTTGAAATCGGCCCGCCCTCAATCCGCAAAATTCTTGCAATTTGTTTAAACCAATGTGCGCGGCGATCAGGCGACAGTCACACGTTGAAAACGACCCGCCCTCAATCCGTGAAGTTCTTGTAAATTTTTAAAGCGAAGGTGCGCGGCGCTGAGGCGAGAGCCACATTTTGAAAACCACCCGCCCTCAATCCGCGAAGTTCTTGCAACTTTTGTATCAAGAATGTGCGCGGCGCTAAGGCGAGAGCCACATTTTGAAAGCGACCGCCCTCTATCTGTGAAGCTGTTGTACTTTTTCAGAGTCAAAGATGGCGAGAGAGTCTCAGGCGAAACGCCCGGCCCGCCCTAAAAACTGGACTCGGGGTGCGACAGGGACGAGTTGTCTATAAGGAGAAGGAATGAAGGAGTAACCTCCCTTCGCGCTGTCCCTTCTTTCGCGCGCCGCCGTGCCAGCTCCCCTCGCGCTTTTGGGCGTCGTGCAGGAGGCGCGGTCACTGGGCTCCCCTTTGGGTGGGGAGGAGGAGGGGGAGGAGGAGGAGGAGGAGGAGGAGGAGGAGGAGGAGGAGGAGGAAGGGGAGGAGGAGGAGGAGGAGGAGGAGGAGGAGAAGGAGGAGGAAGGAGGAGAGGAGAGAGGAGGAGGAGGAGAGAGGGAGGAGGAGAGAGGGGGAGGAGGAGGAGGAGGAGGAGCAGGTGGAGGAGGAAGAGGAGGGGGAGAAGGAGGAGCCTCCCTTCGCATTGTCCCTTCTTTTGCGCGCCGGCCGCCGTGCCACCTCCCCTCGCGCTTTTGGGCGTCGTGCAGGAGGCGCGGTCATGGGCCCCCCCTTTCGGGGAGAGAGCTTCCAGGACCGGCCTGTCCTGGGGGCTTCTTGGGCCGGCGGGCGAGTTTCTCTCCCCCCCTCGAGGCTTCCTCTGTGTTGTGTAAGACGATTCATGGAGAGGAGGCATGTGGTCAGTTGAGTTCCAGATGGCTAAAACATGTCTGAACCATGTTTTCAGCACGTGAACACATATTTGAAACGTGTTTTATACAGTTTCCAAACACTGAAAGCTCATTTTAAATCTTATGGTGGGACTGTTCGGGTGTCCACTGTTGCCACGGCATCCACAACCTCTGCGGGCCCGCCCTCGTGCGCGCGGGGCGGCCTGACTTGGCCTGGCTTGGCCTGACTTGACTCGATGCTCCCTGGGTGGCCCGACGCCTCCTCGTCCGCGGCGGGACTTTCTACACGACCACCGCCTGGAGAATCAAGTGTCGGGGACCTCGGCAGGTAGCGGACAGTTATGGACATACTCGGGCCTCCAGGGGCCAACGTATATCCATATCGCACCAGGACGTCGGTTCCCAGGCGGTGGACACGTATGTATAAGTCCCCGCCTCGCCTCTTCGGTGCTCGCCGAAACGTTCCACGGCCGCCAAGGCTGCCCAAGAGAACCACCAAGACTGCCAAGCTGGCCCAACACTAGATCAAAACATTGCCACGCGAGTATCTTAGACGCCTCTGAGGCTCTCCGGGCCGTCGAGGGCCTTCGGGGGCCCTCCAGAGGTCAGAGGCAGCATGGTTGAGGCCAAGGGCTAGCCGACTCTTGATTGCGCCTCGGTGACGCTGCAGCTGCACACCAGGCACCGATCCGTGGCTGGGCCAGTTCTCGGCCTGGGACTGGCGTGCACGCCTTCTCCTGAGATCCGACGTCGCGAAACAGACTGCAACATCTCACCTCTCTGCGGCACGTCTCGAGCTGGGTCGACCTGGGAGGCCCCCGGGGCCTCGAGGCAGGGCGACACTGCCCCGCGTGCAGAAATGGCGACGCTACAGGACCTCCGGGTCGTGGCCAGAGCGAGGAGGGCGCACGTCGGCGACCTCTGGGGGCCAGGGCTCGGCCCCGGCCCGACTCGGTGCCAACGTGCCGTCGGCGTCCCCCCGCTGCGTCTCCACCGGGGCCCCTGGGGGCCTCGGCGACCTCGCGGCTCGACCCGCCTCGGGACGCCCAGCACGGGGCTGGGGTCGACATGCGTGCCGCTCGCCGACAGCATCGGGGGCGTGCAGGAGGGCGGTGAGGACCAGGGGCGGTGGATACCACACAGAGCCTCCCAGATTTCTTGGCCCCCTCGTCTTCTTTCGAGGCGTCCCCTGGACCCCCCACCCTCGCCACCGCGCCTTCCCCAGGCCACGAGTGCGCTACCGCCCCCTCGCCCTTGGGCTCCCCCTCCAGCGCACCCGCCCCCCCCGCCTCCGGACCCGCGGGGGCGGCAACGGTGCACCACGGCCGCCCATGGCCACGGCCGACCTCGGCCCTGGCTCCAGGATGGTGGCGGTGTCCTCCGAAGACATAAAAACGGAAGACAGAAAAAAACCCGAGGAAGAAAAACCGTCGACGGTTTTTGCTGTCTTCGTTTTTCCTGTCTTACGCTTTCTGCCTTTGAGAAAAACGCCATAGATCTGCGCTGGGACCCCCCTGGCGGCGCCTCCGGCGCCGCCACTGCGCGCCAGGGAGGGGGTCCGGCGCGGATCCAAGAAAGCCCTGCGGAGCGCCAACAGTTTATGTTTATGCTGTTCTTTCTCCCTCTAGTCCTGCCGCCGCCCTCCGAGTCTCGGCACGCGCGACAGGGGAACGGAAAGGCTGGGTACGATGGGCTTGTTTTCCACCACCACCACCATAAGTTGGAGGGGGAGGGGGTCCTCCTCCTCCTCCTCCTCCTCCTCCTCCTCCTTCCCCCCTGGGTGCGGAGACCAGCAGCAGTTCCCGCTCATTGATGGCAGGGCTTGCGGCAGTGGTCGACGTGGACCTTCTTGTCCCTTCGAGGCAGGAGGCCGCCTGGTCAGCAGCGGCCGCCGCCGCCGGTTTTGGGCACGATTTGTTATTTTGCATCGTACGATTTTTTCAGGAGGGACAGAAACACACAGGCTTAATTAATCGTCGATTCGCCAGCAAAAGATGGGAAAATATGGGCAGTGGGGGGAAGACAGAAGCCCAGAAAATATAGCAAAATATGGGAATCCTGTTCTTTGTGTCTATTCATTTGTGTGTCCCAGGACCCCTTAAAATTTGGCATCGTACAATTTTTTCCGCACCCATGTCTCACCGAGCGCGTTTCATTATTCGCAAGGTGCTTTTTGCAAGCGTCCGAAAACACACGTCTTCCTCTGAAGTAGTAGGTCGTAAATGCCTCGCGGCGGACCCAGGCCTTTGCGAGTAGTGGAACGCGCATGCCTACTCTGAATGGGGCAACAATCGCCCCCCCTCTTGGATCTGCTGGGGGGGTTGGGCACGTGCTGTCGGCACGGGTGGAAGGGGGATTGGAGGAGGAGAAGGAGGAGGCGGAGGAGGAGGAGGTGGACGAGGGGGGGGAACTGGCAAGCTCCGTCGGAAGGTCAGTCGCCAACCCCTCGATTCATATCCCACTCAGAATAGTGTCGGGCGTCCAGAGTGTCGGGGTGGCACGGCCCCCTCCCCGCCTGGGCGGAGGCGGAGCGCGCCACTCTGCGGGGGGAGCCGGACCTGCGCGTGCTGGGGGAGACCCCGCTCCTGCAGGACCTGGTGGGCTCCATGCTGGAGATCTGGGCTCTGAAAGATCGACCCGCGTCGTCGTCGTCGTCGTCGTCGTCCTCGTCCGTCGTCGTCGTCCTCGTCGTCGTCGTCGTCGCCGTCGTCGTCGTCCGTCGTCGTCGTCGTCGTCGTCGTCGTCGTCGTCGTCGTCGTCGTCGTCGTCGTCGTCGTCGTCCGTCGTCGTCGTCGTCGTCGTCGTCGTCGTCGTCGTCGTCGTCGTCGTGGCTGTGGTGGTGGTGGTGGCCGTCGTCGTCTCGAGCGTCCGTGGCCGGGCCGTCTGTGGAGCTCCTCGGTCCTCGTGCCGCCACGGCTCGACTCGGCTCGCGGGACTGGCGAGGGTGGGCCCGGGGCTCCAGGCGCGGTCTTGGGCCCTCCTCCTCCTCCTCTTCCTTCTCCTCAGTCCCGGGCGGATCTTCTGAGGATCGCTTACTCCAAGCTTCTTGACGAGAACACCCCCCCATGCCGCCCCGCCTAGTGGTCTCGTACTGGCCTCTTCCGCGCGCGGTGAGCCCACCACCTTGACGCTCTAGGCCTCCCAAGATGGGGTCGAGGATGAGGAGGAGGAGGAGGAGGAGGGATTAGGAGGAGGACCAGTGAACCCAAGAGTCATCAACGATGTTGGAACTAACCCTCCCTCCAAGCTCCCTCTTCATGGGCCCCTACAACGGTTCATTTCCATTGAGGGAACCGCTTCGTTGGAAGACAACTGGTTGAAGACCCTGAAGCATGACAAAACATTGCTCTAGAGTTTTCAACGCCACGGATCAACCTGATTGCTGCGTCTTGACGATCTGGAATCGTGCCAGAAAGCCATTTCTGGGAATTCAGCACCGCAAATCCACATAGCGGTTGCACCCGCATAATCCAGAATCCTTCCAAATCATCATTTCTGGTACGTTGACCATGGGAACCCGTGAAACCCTTTCCAATTTTTGAAAACGACTTTGGCGCTAAGGCGACAGCCACATTTTGAAAAGGAACCGCCCTCAATCCGTGAAGCTCCTTTGCAAATTTTTAAAACGAATGTACGCGGCGCTAGGGCGAGAGCCACATTTTGAAAACCATCCGTCCTCAATCCGTGAAGCTCTTGCATTCTTACAGCGAATGTGCGCGGCGTTAAGGCGAGAGCCACATTTTGAAAACCACCCGCCCTCAATCCGCGAAACTTCCTGCACATGTTGAAAACGAATGTGCGCGGCGCTAAGGCGAGAGCCACAGTTTGAAAACCACCCGCCCTCAATCCGTGAAACTCTTGCAAATGTTTAAGACGAGTATGCGTGGCGCTAAGGCGAGGCCCAGATTTTGAGAACCACCCGCCCTCAATCCGTGAAACTCTTTTGCAAATGCAAATTTCTAAAACGAATGTGCGCGGCGCTGAGGCGAGAGCCACATTTTGAAAACCACCCGCCCCCAATCCGCGAAACTTCCAACACATGTTTAACACGAATGTGCGCGGCGCTGGGGCGACAGCCACAGTTTGAAATCGGCCCGCCCTCTATCCGCAAAATTCTTTCAATTCGTTTAAACCAATGTGCGCGGCGATCAGGCGACAGTCACACGTTGAAACCGACCCGCCCTCAATCCGTGAAGTTGTGAAGTTCTTGTAAACTTTTAAAGCGAAGGTGCGCGGCGCTGAGGCGAGGGCCACATTTTGAAAACCAACCGCCCTCAATCCGCGAAGTTCTTGCAACTTTTGTATCAAGAATGTGCGCGGCGCTGAGGCGACAGCCACATTTTGAAAACCACCCGCCCTCCATCTATGAAGCTGTTGCCAATTTTTAAGCTTCAGAGCCATAAGTAGTGAGGGAGTCTCAGGCTAAACGTCGGGCCCGCCCTAAAAACTGTCTTCGGGGTGCGACAGGGGGAAGTTATTTAGGAGGAAGAGGAGGAGGAGGAGGAGGAGGAGGAGGAGGAGGAGGAGAGGAGGAGGAGGAGGAGGGAGGAGGAGGAGAGGAGGAGGAGGAGGAGGAGGAGGAGGGGAGAGAGGAGGAGGAGGAGGAGGAGAGGAGGAGGAGGAGGAGGAGGAGGAGGAGGAGGAGGAGGAGGAGGAGGGGAGGAGGAGGAGGAGGAGAGGAGGAGGAGGAGGAGGGAGGAGGAGGAGGACCCGTGTAAACCCAAGAGCCGCCGACGATGTTGGAATGAACCCTCCCCGCAAGCTCCTTCTTCATAGACCCCTACAACGTTGCACTTCCACAGGGGGACCTGCCTCGTTGGAAGACAGCCGTTTGAAGACCCTGAAGCATGCCAACACATTCTTCTCGGCATTCCAACGCCACGGATGAACCTGACTGTTGCGTCCTGACGATCGTGAATCGTGCCAGAACGTCATTCCTGGGACCTCAACTCCGCGAGTCATCGTAATTGTGGCGCCCTCACAATCGTGAATACTTCAAAAACAATTCGTGGTACGTCGATCATGGGAACGTGTGCAACTGTTGCAGTTGTGTGTCAATAGTGCGCGCGGCGCTAAGGCGAGAGCCACATTTTGAAAAGGAGCCGCCCTCAATCCGTGAAGCTCCTGCAAATTTTTAAATCGAATGTGCGCGGTGCTAAGGCGAGAGCCACATTTTGAAAAGTAGCCGCCCTCAATCCGTGAAGTTCCTGTAACGTTTAAAACGAAGGTGCGCGGCGCTAAGGCGAGAGCCACATTTTGAAAACCACCCGCCCTCGATCCGCGAAGTCCTTGCAAATGTTTAAAACGAATGTAGGCGTCGCTAAGGCGAGAACCACATTTTGAAAATCAATGTGCGCGGCGCTAAGGCGAGAACCACACGTTGAAAACGACCCGCCCTCAATATGTGAAACTCTTGTTGCACATTTTGTATCAATAATTCGCGCGGCGCTAAGACGAGAGCCACATTTTGAAAACGACCCGCCCTCAATCCGTGAAGCTCTTGCAAAGTTTGTATCGAGAATGTGCGCGGCGCTGAGGCGGCAGCCACATTTTGAAAACCACCCGCCCTCCATCTGTGAAACTGTTGCCAATGTTTAGCTTCAGGG
Organism: Prorocentrum cordatum; assembly: GCA_963575745.1. Lineage (NCBI taxonomy): Eukaryota > Dinophyceae > Prorocentrales > Prorocentraceae > Prorocentrum > Prorocentrum cordatum. The sequence goes on from CAUYUJ010005227.1 coordinate 56,157, forward strand.
TCATAAATGGCGAGGAAGTCTGAGGCGAAACGCCCTGCCAGCCCAAAACATCGGCCTCGGGGTGCGACAGGGAGAAGTTACTTACGAGGAGAAGGAATGGAGGAGGAGGAGGAGGAGTAGGAGGAGGAGGAGGAGGAGGAGGAGGATGAGGAGGGAGGGAGGGAGGGAGTGAGATAGGGAGAGAGGAAGCAGAAGAGGAAGAGAACGAATAATAGGAGGAGGAGGAGGTTACAGCTTAGACCTCCACAATCCTAGGATTCAGGATTGGCCAATTGTAGAAGGAGGAGGAGAAGGAGGAGGAGGGTGATGAGGGTGATGATGATGATGATGATGCTGCTGCTGCTGCTGATGATGATCCTGATGCTGATGCTGATGGTGATGCTGACGAAGATGATGACTCTGATGATGATGATGATGATGATGATGATTATGATGATGATGGTGATGATGATGGTGATGCTGCTGCTGATGATGATTCTGGTGATGCTGAGACTGCTGATACTGATGCTGATAATGATGATGCTGATGATGATGACGATGATGATTATGGTGATGCTGCTGATGATGATGCTGATGTTGATGATGAGGCTGATGTTGATGTTGATGCTGATGATGATGATGAGGATGAGGAGGATGACGATGATGATGAAGTTGTTGTTGTTGATGATGGTGCTGCTGGTGATGATGCTGATGCTGGTGATGAGGCTGATGATGCTGATGACGATGATGATGGTGGTGATGATGCTGATGATGATGATGATGATGATGATGATGATACTGCTGATGATGCTGATGCTGATGATGATGATGATGATGATGATGATGATGATGATGCTGACGATGATGACGATGCTGATGCTGATGATGAGGATGCTGATGCTGATGATGATTATGTTGTTGATGCTGATGACGATGCTGCTGATGCTGATGATGCTGATGCTGATGATGATTAGTATGATGATGCTGCTGCTGCTGATGATGATGACGATGATTCTGATGATGATGATGATGGTGATGATGATGATGATGATGATGATGATGACGATGCTGTTGATGATGTGGATCATCATGATGCTTCTGACGATGCTGCTGATGCTGATGATGATGATGCTGGTGCTGATGTTGCTGATGATGATTCTGGTGATGATGATGCTGATGATGATGATGATGATGATGATGAGGCTGCTGCTGATGATGAGGCTGCTGCTGCTGCTGATGATGATGATGATGATGATGCTGATGATGATGATGATGATGATGATGATGATGATGATGATGATGATGATGCTGCTGCTGCTGATGATGATGATGATGATTATGATGGAGGTATGATGATGATGATGATGATGATCATGATGATGACGATGATGATGATGATGATGATGACGATGCTGCTGATGATGATGATGATGATGATGAGATGATGTGATGATGATGATGATGATGATGATGATGATGATGATGATGATGATGATGATTGATGATGATGATGATGATGATGATGATGATGATGATGATGATGATTGCTGCTGCTGATGATGATGATGATGATGATGTGATGATGATGATGATGATGAATGATGATGCTGCTGCTGCTGATGATGACGATGACGACGACGACGACGAGATGATGATGATGCTGATGATGCTGCTGCTGATGATGATATGTGATGATGATGATGATGATTATGCTGATGATGATGATGATGATGATGATGATGATGATGATGATGATGATGATGATGATGATGATGATGATTGATGATGATGATGCTGATGATGATGATATGATGATGTGATGATGATGATGATGATGATGATGATATGATGATGATGATGATGATGATGATGATGATGAATGATGATGATGATGATGATTGATGATGAGCGGATTCGGAGGATTCGGAGGATACGGAGGAGGAGGATTCGGAGGAGGAGGAGGAGGAGGCGAGGGGAGGAGGAGTAGCGAGGAGGAGGAGAGAGGAGGCGGAGGTAGGAGTAGAGCAGGAGGAGGAGGAGAGAGGAGAGGCGGAGGCAGAGGCGGAGGCGGAGGCGGAAGAGGAGGAGGAGGAGGATGAGGAGGAGGAGGCGGAGGAGGCGGAGGAGGATGCGGAGGAGGAGGAGGAGGAGGAGGAGGGGGAGGAGGATGAGGAGGAGGAGAAGGAGGAGGAGAAGGCAGAGGCGTGAGAGAAGAGGAGGGAGGGAGGAAGGGCAGGAGATAGGGAGGAACGGAGGGAGGGAGAGAGGAAGAGGGAGAGGAAAAGGAAGTGGAAGAGTAAGATGAGGAGGAGGAGGAGGAGGAGGAGGAGGAGGAGGAGGAGGAGGAGGATTCAGAGGAGGAGGAGGAGGAGGATGAGGAGGAGGAGGAGGAGGGAGGGAGAGGCCTTCCACATCCCTGCCTTTTTTTCCCCTTTTTTCCTCCTCCGGGGGCCCTTGCTCGTTGCCGATCGTCCCCCCCTCCTCCAGGCGAAGGATCTGCCCGAGAGGCCCAGCCTCCAGACGGCCTCGCGGCATGCGTGGTGGTCGGTGGCGCAGGAGCACCCGCGGCTGGAGCAGACGCTGCTGCCCGAACCAGTAAGAAGCTGGAGCAGAGCGCTTGGAGCAGAGCGGCTGTCAGGAGGTTCCCCGAAAAGCCCGAAGATTCTTCTTCACCCTCTGGTTCCCCCGCCTCCCAGCTCTCCTTGTCCCCCTCCTCTTCCTTCCCTTCCCTCCCCTCCCCTCCCCTCAACCTCCTCCCCTCCCCCTCCCCTTCCTTCCTTCCCCCTCCCCCTCCCCTCCCCTTCCCTCCCCTTCCTTCCCTCCCTTCCCCCTCCTCCCCTGCCCCCCCTGTCTTCCCCCCTCCTTCGGGCTCGCGTCTCCAGCCTCCGAGTCGGGGCTCCTCGGGATCGGGCGGTCCTCGGCGGCCCGCGGGCGCGGGCGTTTGGGCGGGCGCGCTGGGCGACGGGCGAGACCGAGGGCGAAGGTGGAGCCTGATCTTATCCGCCCTCGTCCTTGCCCTCATCCTCGTCCTCGTCCTTGTCCTCGTCCTCCTCGTCCTCCTCCTCCTCCTCCTCCTTTTCCTTCTCCTTCCCGCCTTGCTCAACTTAGGGTCGGGGCCTCCCGCGCGGGGGGGGGGCGCCGCGCCCCGTTGGACGGGGGCAACGCCTCCTCCTCCTCCCCCTCCCCCTCCTCCTCCTCCTCCTCCTCCTCCTCCTCCTCCTCCTCCTCCTCTCGTCCTCGTCCTCCTCCTCCTCCTCTCCTCCTCCTCCTCCTCCTCCTCCTCCTCCTCCCCCTCCTCCTCCTCCTCCCCCTCCTCCTCCCCCTCCTCCCCGTGCCAGCCAGGCGCCAGCTCGCGCCCGGGACGGCCCCGCTGGCCGCGGGGCGGGCCCCGCCCCCTCCCCGCGCGGGAGCGCCGCGCGCGCGGGCCGTGCCTGCGGGCGGCGCGCTCGCGCGGGGCGGCCGCTGGGCGGCCACGCCGCGGCCCGAAAGATCGTGGGGGGAGGGGAGCTCCAGACCGCTGCGAAGTGGGTGCGAGTCTCGTCGCCGGTTCTCCCCCTTTTGGGCCTCTCGGAGGCCCCCGTTGCCACCGCTGGGTTCGCCTCGCAATCCTGGTCAGAACGCACCCCAGGAGAGGTCCGTGGAGTAGCGATATCGGTATTTTTTGTCTCTCCAGAGATGTTCGGGTGTTTTCGGTGGTCATCGGGATGATCTCCAGCAGCTGCGCCTCGCCGAAGGCGTTCCGTGGGTGCCCGAATCGTGCAGATCGGACGCTGGAGGCCCGAGTCATGTCCCGAACACCGACCGACATGGGTTCCGAAAGAGTAGGGGCGAAGACTGGCAGCGTCTCCTGCCCGTCCTGAGCAGGGCTCGCTGTCGGCGTCGCCGCGGCCACGTCCATTCTAGACAGCAGGTCGCCTGGCGGACAGCGGCCGCTGCCGGGTTTGGATCACAAAACTGTCGGTCGGCCACGCGCAGAAGGGGACCAGGGGGGAGGGGGGAAGGCTTCCTAAAAGCACCCCTGCTTCTAAGAGGCCTTCCACCCTCCCCCTGCCCCCTGCGCGCCTCGACAGGAGGAGTATTCCAAACTAGTAAAATGGTCAGGAGACGACTTTTGAGTATGTCTTGACTATTTGTGGAACGTTTTTTTGGTTTCAATTTTCCGCCCAAAATCCGCCTATCGGGGGACATGTCTGACCTAACCGTGCCCCTTTCGGGCGTGCTGGTGCCAGAGCATCCGGCGACGGGACGCCTACAGTCGATGATCCCGAGAACGTGTGTTAGCCTCAACATGTGTTTGTCCATCGAAGCCCTTCGATACAACGCAGGCGATGTAGTGATCTACTGGTTGGGCTGACGGGGGTAAACACACATTGGGCTAACACGCGTCCTGAGGATCATCGACACGGAACGGATCCCTCTGGCCCTGACTTGGCCCACCTTGGAGCCCAGGAGAGGCGCACGTGTCGCCCTCGGACGAGGCATGGGGGCGCCTCTCGCCATTCCTGAGCCCAGGAGGGGCATGGCCGGGGGCAGCGGGCATGTAGCGGGCAGCGTCGCCCCAAGAGGTGCCCTCGACCTGGTCCGCCAGGCTGCACTGCAGTCGGCCGCCTTCGGGCGGTCCTGCTCGGGTCGGCTGCTGCGTCGCGAGTGCCCCTCTGGGCTGCCTTCGACCCTGTGGGTTTCGGTCGGTCTCGGTTTCGCTGGCGGTTCGCTCCGATTTCGGCTTTGCTGTCGCCTTGGACGTCCATGATGCAGGTGCCGCGCGACGCTGCCGCCGTGCTGGCGCAGCCGCCTGGGGGGGGAAGGCCTCCTTTTGGGACTCCGCGCCGCGGGTGGGGGAGGAGGGGGGTGGGGAGGTAGGGTCAAGTCGGTCGTGTCCCCCTACAGGAGGAGTATTCAAAAATGGTTAACGAATAGCTTGGGGACGATTTGTCGACTATTTGCGGACTATTTGAAGCATGTTTGACGAAACTTTTTTTTCGTGCAAAGGCCGCCTGTAGGAGGACATGCCCGACCAACGTTAGGAGGGGGGGGAGGGGACGAGCTCAGGGGGACGCGTCGACCTGCAATCGCGCATTCATTGCCGATGGGGACTCGATGGCCCACCCTTGGGGGCCACACGCGAACCCTACCCCTACCCCCCACGATTTCTGAGGGGGAGGGTGGGGTTCACTTCGCTCGGGAGTTCGGTTTCGATCTCGAGAGCCCGTCGCTGATCTGTCGGCGATGTATCGACGATTCCAGGTCGGCGTTTCCCCCCTGGCCAGTCCCCCCCTTTCGTTGCCCCTCAGGACTGAGAAGAGAGGGGAAGTAGAGGAGTCGAGGGAGAAGTGAACTCGCCCGATCACTCGTTCGTCATCATTCCTAATTTCGTGCCCCCATGCACGCACCTCAAGCGCACGTGTATTCAACACATTTTGGCGCCAGGTGAGCACACCAAACTATCGGCGTTAGCCTATCATAAACACTCACGAGCTTGTCAGAAGCCTCTCATAAGCCTTTGAAAAGCTTCTCATACGCCTACTGTGGCCATTTTGGCTCAAGGGCCACTCTGTTTCTCATGTGCCATTTTATTCAGCAGCCTGTTTACTGTTCCAGTGCGCTTGGGAAATAAAGCGATGCAGGGCGTTCGAGAGAGTGCGAGACGGAGCGCGCGCCAACTTGCGATCACTTTGTCACCTTATCCATGCAGGGGAGTGGCTCACGTGAGGCCGAGGAAGTTTGTGTGATGATCCTCAATCCTGTCAGAACACCATTTCTAGGATTACAAGGCTGTGAATTAATGTGAATGTTGTGTCCTGGCAATGTAAAATCGTACCACATCACCATGTCTAGGACGTCGACACTTCGAATCAACGTGACTGTCGCGTCCAGAATTTCCATTCGTGCCAGAATACCATTCCTGAGCCTTCGATGTCGCGAATAAGGGTGACCGTTGTGCCCCGATAGTCCCATGTCGTGCCAGAACGCACCTCGTTTGATGTCAACCCTACGAATCCTGGGCATGGTTGCAAACTTCTATGACGAATGTGCGAGGTGCTAAGGCGAAAATTGCATCATGAGAAGGAACCGCCTTCCATGTGTGAAGCTGTTGCAAAACTTCAAAGATGAGTGTACGCGGCGCTAAGGCGACAATCTCATTTTGGAAATCACTCGTCCTTCATCTTTGAAGCCGTTACAAGCTGTTGACACGAGCATGCGCGGCGTTCAGGCGATATCTACATATGTGAAAACTACCCGCCCTCCATTTGTGAAGCTTTTGCAAGTTGCAAGCTTCAGGACCAAATTGATGAGGGAGTCTCAGGCGAAACGCCCGGCTCGCCCTGCCGACACGTTTAGCGATGCGACAAGGAGGAGTTGTTCATGACGAAGAGGGGTTGAAGATGAGGAGCAGGAGGACGAGGAGGAGGGGGAGGTGCAGGAAGACGGGGGTGGGGAGGAGGAGGAGGAGGAGGAGGAAGAGGAGGAGGAGGAGGAGGACCACTGTCAACCCAACGCGCATCGACGATGTTGCATTAAACCCACCCTCCAAGTTCTTTCCTTGTAGGTCCCTGCACGAAAGTTTTTTCTTCAGTGCGGGAAGTGGTCCAATGGAAGACAACAGTTTGAGAATCCCTACTCGTGGCAGAACACCATTCTTGGGACTTCAACGCCGCGAATCAACGTGACTGATGAGTCCTGACAGTGCTAAACCGTTCCAGAAAACCATTTCTGGGACATCACCACCGCGAATCAACGTGGCTGTTGCGTCCTGGCAACTTTTCATTGCGCCAGAACACAATTCCTGGGATTTCAACCGTACGAATCTTTTAAACGGTTGCAAACTTTGAAAACGAAATTGCGTGACGTTGAGGCGAGAGCTGCCTTTTGAACAGGAGCCGCCTTCCATGTGTGAAAGTGTTGCAACCTTCTATAACGAATGTACGCGGCGATGAGGCGACAACTGCATTTTGTAAACGCACCGCCCTCCATCCTTGAAGCTGTTGCAATATTGCGAAGGCCTTACGGCCGGTGCCGCCGACCCTCAAAGACGACGACGACGACGACGACGACGACGACGACGACGACGACGACGACGACGACGACGACGACGACGACGACGACGACGACGACGACGACGACGAC
>CAUYUJ010005228.1:0-12500 GCA_963575745.1 Prorocentrum cordatum
GCAGCGCTCTGTTGGCCGCCCTCTCGTCTCAGTGCGTTTGTCCGCCTGGGGCTCAGGCCTGGGCCTCCCTTCGCTCGGGAGGGTGGCGGTCGAAACAGGCTCCCGGGGTGAGAGCCCTCAGCCTTACCACGCGCAGATTGCTGCAATGTCAATTCCGACGACGCCTCCTCCTCTCCTGCTTTCCCACTCTCCCAATCTCCTCTTCTCGCACTCTCCCGTTCTCCTACTCTCCTCCTCTCCCACTCTCCTCCGCGTGTTCCTTCTCCTCCTCCTCCTCCTCCTCCACCATTCCTTTTCCTTATGCATGACTCTATCCTGTCGCACCCCGAGGCCAGTCGAAAGGGCGGGCCAGGTGTTTCGCCTGAGACTTCTTCACTATTTATGACCCTGATGCTCAACAACTGACAACAGTTTCACAGAGGGCGGGTCGTTTTCAAAAAGTAGCTCTCGCCTTAGCGCCGCGCGCGTTCGTTTCGAAACATTTGCAAGAGTTTCACGGATTGAGGGCGGGCCGTTTTCAAAATGTGGGTCTCGCCCTAGCGTCGCACACATTCGTTTTCGAAGTTTGCAGGAGTTTCACGGACTGAGGGTAGGTCGTTTTCACTTGAGGCTCTCGCCTTAGCGCCGCGAGCATTCGCTTGAAATATTTGGAACAATTTTCACGGATTGAGGGCGGTTCGTTTGCAAAATGCGGTTCTCGCCTCAGCGTAGCGCGCATTCGTTTAACAATTTGCAGGATTTTCACGGATGGAGGGCGGGCCGTTTTCAAAATGTGGTTCTCGCCTCAGCGCCGCACATATTCGTTTTCAAAGTTTGCAAGAGTTTCACGGATTGAGGGCGGGTCGTGTTCACTTGTGGTTCTCGCCTTGGCGCTGCGCACATTCGTTTGAAACATTTGGAAACATTTCCATGTATTGAGGGTGGTTCGTTTACAAAATGTGGATTTCGAATTAGAACCGCGCGCATTCATTCTAACAATGTGCAAGGGCTTCACGGAACGAGGGCGGCCCGTTTTCAAAATGTGGTTCTCGCCTTAGCGCCGCGCACGTTTTGAGATAACAATTTTCCAGAACTTGTGTCTTCGAGCGGTTCGGGATTGTCAGGGCGCAGCAGTTATGTCGGTTCGCGGTGTTGACGTCCCAGGAATGGCGTTGTGGCAATATGCAGGATCGTCAAGACGCAGCAGTCAGGTTGATTTTTTTTTTTTTGGATGGCGTTTGAAGTCTTTAAGAATCGATTGACCGTGCTTCAAGATTTTCGTTACGGTTGTCTCCCAACGGGAAAATTCCCCCTTATTAGTAGTGGACGTGAATGTTTGTATGGAGCCTGTTGAGAGGGAGTTTGGAGGGAGGGTGTATCCCAGCATCGTTGATGAGTCTTGGGTTTGCACTGGTCCTCCTCCTCCTCCTCCTCCGCCTCCTCCTTCTCCTCCTCCTCCTCCTCCTCCTCCTCCCCTCCTGTCGAGGCCCGAACGGTCTGCCTGTTGGCTGCTAGATTGCGCGGGGCCCAGGGTCTCCCGTGCGCCGTGGCCTGATTGGCTAGCGGCGGGGACTTACCCTTCACGCTCCGCGTCGGCACGCGGCAAAGAATCATGAGTGGGGGAGGATCCGAACGTTCCTATTTTTCCCGCCCCTTTCCATCCCTAGCGTCAGCACTGTGGGTAGCCGCTGGCCTGCCCGCTGATATCCCCCGAGCCTGACGCCCTTGCTGGAGGCTGGCCAGGCCTGCTGGCGGCGAGGGAGCGGTTCCCTCTCTCCTCCCTCCTTCTTCTCTCTTTCCTGCTCATCCCCCTTATGCTCCTCTTCTTCCTCCTCCTCCTCCTCCTCCTCCTCCTCCTCCTCCTCCGCCTCATCCTCCTGTCGAGGCCAGAACAGGCTGCCTACTGACTGCTAGATTGCGCGGGGCCCAGGGTCTCCCGTGCGCCGCAGAGGGTATTCGTTCGCGGCGGGGACTCACCCTGCACGCTCCGCGTCGGCATGCGGCAGAGAATCATGAGTGGCGGAGGATCAGAACGTCCTTGTTGTTTCCCGCCCCTCTCCATCCCTAGCGTCAGCACTGTGCGTAGCCGCTGGCCTGCCCGCTGCTATCCCCCGAGCCTGACGCCCTTGCTGGAGGCTGGCCAGGCCTGCTGGCGGCGAGGGAGCGGATCCCTCTCTCCTGCCTCCCTCCTCTCTCCTTCCTGCTCATCCTCCTTTTGCTGCTGCTGCTGCTGCACCTCCTCCTCCTCCCTCTCCTCCTCCATTCCGTTTCCTTAGAACTAGCTTCTCCTTGTCGCACCCCGAGGCCTGTTTTTAGGGCTGGCCGGGCGTTTCGCCTGAGACCTCCTCACCATTTATGACCCTGAAGCTTACAATGTTGCAGCATTTTTACGGCTTGACGGCGGGTGGTTTTCAAATTGTGGTTCTTGCCGTATCGCCGCGCTCATTCGTTTTTTAAATTTTGCAGGCGTTTCACGGATTGGGGGCGGGCCGTTTTCAAATTGTGGCGTTCGTCTTAGCGCCGTGCACGCTCGTTGTAAGCATTTGCTAGAGTTTCACGGATCGAGAGCGGTTCTTTTTCAAAACGTGGTTCTCGCCCGAGCGTCGCGCGCATGTGATTTAAACATGTGTGTGGGAGTTTCACGCATTCCCATGATCAACATACTAGGGATGGTGCTTGGGAAAGATCCAGGATCATGAGGGTGTCATAGTTACGTTGGTTCGCGGTGTTGAAGTCCCAGGAATGGCGTTCTGGCAATATTCAGGATCGTCAAGACGCAGCACCCAGGTTGACTGATGGCGTTGAAGTCTTAAGAATGATGTTTGACGTGCTTCAAGATTTTCATACGGTTGTCTCCCAACGGGGCATGTCCCTTAGTAGTGGAAGTGAATTTTTGTATGGGGCCTATTGAGAGGGACCTTGGAGGGAGGGTGTATCCCAGCATCGTTGATGAGTCTTGGGTTTGCACTGATCCTCCTCCTCCTCCTCCTCCTCCTCCTCCTCCGCCTCCTCCTCCTCCTCCTCCTCCTCCTCCCCTCCTGTCGAGGCCCGAACGGTCTGCCTGCGGGCTGCTAGATTGCGCGGGGCCCAGGGTCTCCCGTGCGCCGTGGCCTGATTGGCTAGCGGCGGGGACTTACCCTTCACGCTCCGCGTCGGCACGCGGCAGAGAATCATGAGTGGGGGGGATCAGAACGTGCTTGTTGTTTCCCGCCCCTCTCCATCCCTAGCGTCAGCACTGTGGGTAGCCGCTGGCCTGCCCGCTGCTATCCCCCGAGCCTGACGCCCTTGCGCGCGCATTTGTTTTAAACATGTGTGTGGGAGTTTCACGCATTCCCATGATCAACATACCAGGGATGGTGCTTGGGAGAGATTCAGGATCATGAGGGTGTCATAGTTACGTTGGTTCGCGGTGTTGAAGTCCCAGGAAGGCGTTCTGGCACGATTCAGGATCGTCAAGATGCAACAGTCAGCTCGATCCGTGGCGTTGGAGTCGCGAGAATAATGTGTTGGCATGCTCCAGGGTTTTCAAATGATGTCTTCCAACGAGGCCGTTCCTTCAGTGGAAATGAACCGTTGTAGGGGCCTATGAACAGGGAGCTTGGAGGGAGGGTTAATTCCAACATCGTTGATGACTCTTGGGCTTACACCAGTCCTCCTCCTCCTCCTCCTCCTCCTCCTCCTCCTCCTCCTCCTCCTCCTCCTGCTCCTCCTCCTCCTCTTCAAACCGTTCATTTTCGGGGCCACGGTATCCTTAAACCGTTCATGCTCGAGGCCACGGCATCTAGGCCATGGGCACGATTCTGGCGCCTCGCCTCGCCCTCCAACCTCGGGCCGCGCGCGCCTGGCCAGTGCTCTTCGAAGGCCGCTCGCGTCCCCCTTCTGGGATCGGCGACGCGCGTGGAAGCCTGGGGTGGGCAGGCGGGGCGATCGGCTGGGCGGAGGGAGGGGGCAGCTTACAAGGTTGCAAATCCGAGGAGAGCGGGTGCTGCCGAGAGGCCGAGAGGTCATTATCGGTGCTGGCTTCGCTCTGCCGTGCTTTTGATTCGTCTGGGCAGAGCTTGAGACTCGTCACTTGATGTGGGAACGACGGGTTGCGGGTTAGCGCGCCCGGCCGAACTGCGCAAGAAAGCACTTCGCAGGCAGATCAACGTTTCTGTTCCATGGATGCCCAGCGCGGTGGAGCCTGGAACCCTTCGCAGCGGTTCTGCCACGGCGGTCGGGTTCATGGTTCTCGGAGGTGAAGTGGTCGTGTACCTTATTTTTGTTCGACACGTTGCATTTTGATTATAATGTGCATGTAGACCTTTCCTCCAATTGGAGAGCCCACGATGGCCCCGAGATGCACCCCACACGGCCTAATACGGAGTCCAGATAGCTCCAGATAGCTCCGAGGCGGCCAAGACGCCTCCAAGACGTCCCTTGGGAAAGCCCGAAGAAGCTAACATAATCGATAAACAATATGAACAAGCTTGTGGACGAGATAAGAGCTGGGTGCAGCGGCGCTGGTTCCCTCCCCCAACCCATGGTATCCAAGACCTCCCCTCAAGGTAGCGGCTGCAGCGCGCGCGGGGCGCCACGTTGAGCGTGGACTTACCCCGACAGGCGTTCCGAGCGGCCAGTAGTGAGCTGCGCACGTAAGACCGCGAGGTGAGGGAGCGGGGTTGGGGGGTGAGGGGTCCTTCGCTCGAAGACCTCCCAGGAGTTGCCTTTTAACCGGTGGAAGTTGAATAGATTGAAGTAAGGTTCTCAAGAGGGCATTGGACGGCCCCGTCGCCGTTGGCAGGTCGGAGCCATGTCGCCTACAATTTACTGCGTGTCTGGCGGTAGGCCTGCCCTTTGAAGCATTGGCAATCGCCCATGAGGATTTCAAGTCGAGGTGTGACTGGCGTCGACGTGTTCTGCAAAAAAAAAATAATCGTGCCATTCCCATGGGAAAACGTATATGTTTCGCATGTTCGCATCTTGGGCTTTCACCGCGTCCAGACGACCCAAGAGGCCTCCAAGACGGCCTAGGAGGCCTCCGGGAGCGCTCCAAGGCTGCGCACGAGTGGCTCAGGACGGCCCCAAGACGGCCCAAGAGAACCCCAAGACGACTTCGAGAGGGGTCCCAGAAGGAGAAAGCCACTCTCGAATTCCGAGCTTCCGGCCCAACACATCCCAGGAGGCGCCAAAACGCCGCCCAGAGGCGCCAAAAGGCTTCCAAAATCAGCCCAAGACGTTCCGAGAGGCACCCCAAGAGAGGTCCAAGAAGCAAAAATGGTCCCATTCCTAAATATAAACACACACACACACATATATATATATATATATATATATATATATATATACACACACACATATAACGGCGCACCGGGTCCGGGGGCCCGGGGCCGCGACCACGACCACAAATGTGTGTGCCCAGGCTCTCGGGGCGCCCCTGAGGCCTTCAAAACGCCCCGGGAACGCGCCAAGAGAACCCGAAGACGCCCCAAGACGGACCCAAGACACCCAAAGGCCGCTCCAAGATGCCCAAGATGGCCCCCAAGACACCTCCAAAGGCCTCGCAGACGCTTTAGGAAGCTCCCGAAAGGCCCCCAGGACGTCCCCAAGAGGCAAAATGGCCCCATTCCCTTCGCAAAACGTACAGTTTTAGCATATGTATTGTTTTCGCTGTCGTACCGTTCTTGACGACATCAGAGGCCCCCAAGACCGCCCCAAGACGGCCCAAGAGGCGTCCCCGAGGGCCCCAAGACGGCCCAAAAGAGCTCCAGGACGGCCCGAGAGGCGCCCCAGACTGCCCAAACGGGGCCCCAAAAGCGCCCAAGAGAAGCCCAAGATTGGGAAATCCAACCGAAATTCGAGTTTTCCGCCAAAAGAGGCGCCCGGGAGGCCCCAAGAGGCCCCGAAGAAGCCCCAACTCGATGCCTTTTTTTCTATTTTTTGTGTTTGTGTCCCTTTTAATTTTTCTTTTGTTTTTTTTTTTGTTGTTCTTTTTTTTTTTAATTTATTATCTTTTTCTTTTGTTGTTTTCTGTTTTTGGTTTTTTTTTTTTGTTTTTTTGTTTTTTTCCAAGAGGCCACCCAGACGCCGCAAGAAGGCCCCACGAGGACCCCCGAGAGAGCCCTGAGAGCCAAAAGTTATGTCCCGTAGATGTTCGAAGGATTTTGGTCATCTCGCCTTCTCGGGTTCCTGACGCTCAAAAACAGCCCAAGAGGCCCCCAAGATCGACCCAAGGAAGCCCGTCCGTAGCCATTTTGGCTCAAGCCGCTCTGGCGCAAGCCGATTTTGTTTGGGGGCAACCGCTCTGCAAGTCCGCCGGGTCCTCCCAGCATCTCTCGGCGCGACACCATGGCTCGGCGGGTGGTGCTCGCGGTTGCTGTCCTTCTCGGCTGCGGCATGCTGATGTCCGCTTTTGTACCCTTCTCGCCGATGGCCATCCGCCCCGCGGATCAGCAGCCTGCAGCGCTGGGAACGGCGATGACGCCTGACGACAGGATTGTCCTGCCGAGTGGGTGTTGCATTCTCCACTGTGATTCCAATGTCGCAATAGCTGAAGGGCAGAACTGCAGCAGCAGCAACAATCAGTCACTGAAAATGTTGTCTTTCACGTTGCACGGTTCGAATGCTCACCGCGTTGCTGGATGGAGCATCAAAGAGTGCTGAAGTTTATAGGCTCTCTCGGGGTGGGTGCCAAGTTTGTGTTCCAGGTGGGCTCTTTTGGTGCATTTTTGGACGAGGTGCTCTCGTTATTGAAAGGCATGGACCCGTATCAGGCGCAACAGTGGCAAGGAGTCATTGCAGAGGCCAACCGGTACAACGTTGACAAATTGAAGGAAGCATATGTTGAGCAGCTATCAGCAGGCACACTTCGCATAATAAATACTGCTGTTACAGATGTTTGTCATGTTTCCACATTAAAATTTGTCGTACTCAGCCCAGCTTCCTGGGAGGGCAACGAAAAGTTCAAATGGAAATTCGGAACCGGAACGATCAAAGATAGTGAGAACGGGCAGAAAATGCAGACGTGGGGCGAAGGCCAGTTGGAAGAGCTCGAGGTTCCATGTGGCACAACAGACTATGTTATGCGCCTCGGGAACGTCCCAGAATCACCAGAGTTTGTGCAGGTTGATGCCGAATCGCACGATGCGCATATTCTGACTGGGATAGATTTCACCAAGTTCAGTCCCAAACTGATTCGATGGGAAAGTCTTCCAAACATGGAGAAGAAAGACACCTTGCTGGACAAGCTATATAGCCATGGCTACGTCACCATAAAAACTGATGTCGGCGCAGATCCGTTCGCGGTTCGGCCAGATGTTTTGTTCGCAGCGGTTGGAATGATTGTTTAGAGCGTCGACCCTCTGGGTCTCTGAGTTCCCATTGCTCAGCAGTGGAATTGTTCGGCGCCTCAGTTTGTGAGCCTTGGCATGTCAGGCCGGCGCAGCGAATTAGACGCAGTTCTTTTTCCCAACCATCCTGTGGTGTTGGGTCCTCGTTTTGAAGAGACAGCGCCCCGCGTTCCTCTCCTCTCCTCCTCCTCCTCCTCCTCCTCCTCCTCCTCCTCCTCCTCCTCCTCCTCCTTATCCTCCTCCTCCTCCTTGTTTCTCCCTCCTTCCTCCTCGACCCCCGATCGCCCCGCCGTGGCACGCCGTGGCGCGGTGAGCGCCCCCGCTGGCCTCGGGAAGTAATATGTGTGCCGTTCGCGCCACGGCGCGTCAGGCTGCGCTGCTGGCTCGCAGGTGACGTCCGCCTGCGGTCAGCCCAGTGAATCTGATGCATCTCCTTTCCTCCCAGAGCTGGTCGCTCCACCTTGCGCGCACGTCCTCGGGCGATCGACCAGAGAGGTGCGCGCGAGGCGGTTGTGTCTCTGGCGCGAAACCCCGCCAGCGCAGCCTCTTTCTCTTCACCGCGGAGGCGATCGTTTATTTCATTCCGCCTTGCGTGCGCGCCCGTGGACAATCGATCAGACAAGTGCGCGCCAGGCTGATGCGTCTCCGTCGGTAAAGAATCGACCCAAGGAAACCCGCGAAGCTCCCAAGGGGACGCCAGGACTACCCAACAGGGCCCCATAACTGCCCAGGAGGCGCCCAGCACGCCCAGGAGGACCCCGAAACGGCCCCACGAGGGACTCAAGAACGGAAGCCCGAACCGACCATTCGAGCTTTCTGCCCCAAGAAGCCCCGAAGGAACCCGGAAGAGGCCCACAAGACGCCGCAAGAAGGCTCCAAAAGGACTCCCAACAGATCCCCGAGAACCCAAATTCGTTGATTTTCTATGCGTCTTTTGAAGGACTTCGCCCTTCTCGCCTTGTCGGCTTTCCCAATCTCCATGCCGGCTCAAGGGGTCACCAAGACCGCGCCGAAACAGCCCGAGAAGCCCCCAAGAGAACCCCAATACGGCCAGGAGGGCCCCAAGACGGCTTACGAGCCGCCCAACACGGCCCAGGAGGGCCCCAACACGGCCACAAGAGATGCCCAATATGGGGGAGCCCGAACCGACATTTGGAGCCTTCCACTTCAAGAGGCCACCCAGGAGGGCCCAATAGATTCCCAAGAGGCCCCAAGAGGCCCCCGAGAGGCCCCGAGAGGCCCCAGGACGGCCGATGACGTTCGACGTACGCCGTACGACGAGATCCTCGCGGTTTGGTTGAAACCCCTCAAGGAGCACCAGAAGAGGCAGTCGTCAGGTGGGCCCTGGAGAGTCCTTCCGTAGTCGATGTCGGTTGAACTGTTCCTCCTCCCCTCCTGCTCCCCCTTCTCCTCCTCCTCTTCCCCCTCCTCCTCCTCCGCCTCCCCTCTCGCTCCCAGCGCCTTCTGCTCCTGCTGCTGCGCTTACTCGTTTGGGCCCGGGGGGGGGTCTAGGGATCCGCTACAGGAGACGAAGACGACGACGACGACGACGACGACGATGACGACATTACGACGACGACGACGACGACGACGACGACGACGACGACGACGACGACGACGACGGCACGCCCCAACTGGCTCACCAAGACGCCCCCAAACCCATGCTCCCAGAAGGCCTTCTGGGAACCAGATTCATACGGCTTCCGCCCCCCTACACAACCATTTCCTCGAAGGCCTTTCGGAATGCAGATTGGCACGCGTGGACTGTGGTCCACTACTTCAGTGGAGCAGAGAATTCGTCAAGGCCTGGGGCCTGCTAGAACCTGAGCGCGCGCGAAGCGCGCGCGATGGTTCTAGTATTCATATTGTGTAATTGTGCAGTCGGAGGAAGAGGAGAATGGGAGTCGGAGGAGCAGGAGAGGAAGGAGGACGCGGAAGAGGGGGACGAGGAGGGGCAGGAAGAGGAGGATGGGAATGACGAGGTCGAGGTAAGGTTGCGGAGCACCGGGGGAAGAGCACGCGGGGGAGGGGGGGAGCATGATGAATACGATGATCAGGAGGCTGAGGATGAGGATGAGGAGGAGGAGGATGCGAAGGAGGGGGATGAGGAGCAGGAGGGAGAGGGTGAGGAGGAGGAGGAGGAGGAGGAGGAGGAGGAGGACGCCGTGGAGCAGGAGGGGGAGGATGAGAAAGCGCATGCGGAGGAGGACGAGGAGACGGACTCGGGGGAGAAGGAGGTTGACAAGGGCAATGAGCAGGTGGAGGACGATGAAGACGAGACGGGGGAACAGGGGGAGGAGGGTGCGGAGCAGGGGGCGGAGGGGATGCTTGTCGGAGTCTCTTCGGGGCGCTTCCGGGGGCCTCCGGTGGGCAGTTCGAGGGCGTTTTGGGAGACGCCTGGGGGGCGGCATTCCTTTGTTTCGTTTTTATTTCTTTATGTTTTTTTTTTCTTTTCTATTTTTTTTTTTTCTTATTCGTGGGCAAAAGCCTCGTTTCGTCTTTTTTTGTTATTTTATTTCTTTTTTTTTTCTTTTTTTTCTTTCTTTTTTCTTTCTTTTTATTTTTGTTTTTTTTTCTTTTTTTCTTTTTCTTCTTTTTTTATCTCTTTCTTTCTTTTCGTTTTTTTTTCTTGTTTTTGCATTCACTTTCTTTGACTTTTAATTTTTACTTTCATTCTTCTTTTTTTTTTTTTTTTTTCTTCTTTTTGTTTCTTTAATCCTTTTTTTTTTTTTTTTTTTTTTTGTCTCGGGGGGCCTCCAGGGGCTTCCGGGTGGCTTCCTCGGTGCGTCTTGGAGGCCTTTTAAGGCTTCCTGAGAGCTCCTCGGGGGCGAGGGCTCGAGATGTCCGCTTGGGTACCCTGTCGGGGCACCCTCTGGGAGCCGTCTTGGGTGCCTCTTGGCCTGTTTTGGAGGCGTCTCGGGTCGTCTTGGGACCCTCTTGGGCCATGTTGGGAACCTCTTGGGGGACTCTGGGCCGTCTTGATGCGATCTGGGGGCCTCTTGGGTCGTCTTGGAGCGTCGGGAAGTGGAAGAGGCGAGAACCGCCGGATCTCAGTCCTCGTTATCCTCGTCCTGGCTTCGGTTTCAGTAGCCACGCGAGTTGCGGGCCGCATCGCATCCTCCCCGGACCGACTGCGTATTTCCATTGCTTTGCGCACGGTCGTTTCTAGCGCAGCGCTCTGTTGGCCGCCCTCTCGTCTCAGTGCGTTTGTCCGCCTGGGGCTCAGGCCTGGGCCTCCCTTCGCTCGGGAGGGTGGCGGTCGAAACAGGCTCCCGGGGTGAGAGCCCTCAGCCTTACCACGCGCAGACTGCTGCAATGTCAATTCCGACGACGCCTCCTCCTCTCCTGCTTTCCCACTCTCCCAATCTCCTCTTCTCGCACTCTCCCGTTCTCCTACTCTCCTCCTCTCCCACTCTCCTCCGCGTGTTCCTTCTCCTCCTCCTCCTCCACCAATCCTTTTCCTTATGCATGACTCCTTCCTGTCGCACCCCGAGGCCAGTCGAAAGGGCGGGCCAGGTGTTTCGCCTGAGACTTCTTCACTATTTATGACCCTGATGCTCAACAACTGACAACAGTTTCACAGAGGGCGGGTCGTTTTCAAAGTAGCGCTTTCGCTTTCTTTAAAGGGGGGGGGCCGCCGCGCGCGTTCGTTCGAAAACATGGCAAGAGTTTCACGGATGAGGGCGCGGCCGTTTTCAAAAGGGTGGGTCCGCCTTAGCGTCACGCACACATTAGGTTTTTCGAATTTGCATTTGAGTTTCACGGACTGAGGGTTAGGTCGTCACAACTTGAGGGCTCTCGCCTCTTTAGCGACCATCGCGAGCATTCGTTTTGAAATTTTTGGTTTTTAGAAACAATTTTCACGGATTGAGGGCGGTTCGTTTGCAAAATGTGGTTCTCGCCTCAGCGTAGCGCGCATTCGTTTAACAAGTTGCAGGATTTTCACGGATGGAGGGCGGGCCGTTTTCAAAATGTGGTTCTCGCCTCAGCGCCGCACATATTCGTTTTCAAAGTTTGCAAGAGTTTCACGGGTTGAGGGCGGGTCGTGTTCACTTGTGGTTCTCGCCTTGGCGCTGCGCACATTCGTTTGAAACAATTGGAAACATTTCCATGTATTGAGGGTGGTTCGTTTACAAAATGTGGATTTCGAATTAGAACCGCGCGCATTCATTCTAACAATGTGCAAGGGCTTCACGGAACGAGGGCGGCCCGTTTTCAAAATGTGGTTCTCGCCTTAGCGCCGCGCACGTTTTGAGATAACAATTTTCCAGAACCTGTGTTTTCGAGCGATTCGGGATTGTCAGGGCGCAGCAGTTATGTCGGTTCGCGGTGTTGACGTCCCAGGAATGGCGTTGTGGCAATATGCAGGATCGTCAAGACGCAGCAGTCAGGTTGATTGATGGCGTTGAAGTCTTAAGAATGATTGACGTGCTTCAAGATTTTCGTACGGTTGTCTCCCAACGGGAAATGTCCCTTAGTAGTGGACGTGAATTTTTGTATGGAGCCTATTGAGAGGGAGTTTGGAGGGAGGGTGTATCCCAGCATCGTTGATGAGTCTTGGGTTTGCACTGGTCCTCCTCCTCCTCCTCCTCCGCCTCCTCCTTCTCCTCCTCCTCCTCCTCCTCCTCCTCCCCTCCTGTCGAGGCCCGAACGGTCTGCCTGTTGGCTGCTAGATTGCGCGGGGCCCAGGGTCTCCCGTGCGCCGTGGCCTGATTGGCTAGCGGCGGGGACTTACCCTTCACGCTCCGCGTCGGCACGCGGCAAAGAATCATGAGTGGGGGAGGATCCGAACGTTCCTATTTTTCCCGCCCCTTTCCATCCCTAGCGTCAGCACTGTGGGTAGCCGCTGGCCTGCCCGCTGATATCCCCCGAGCCTGACGCCCTTGCTGGAGGCTGGCCAGGCCTGCTGGCGGCGAGGGAGCGGCTCCCTGCCTCCTCCCTCCTTCTTCTCTGTTTCCTGCTCATCCTCCTTATGCTCCTCTTCTTCCTCCTCCTCCTCCTCCTCCCCCTCATCCTCCTGTCGAGGCCAGAACAGGCTGCCTACTGACTGCTAGATTGCGCGGGGCCCAGGGTCTCCCGTGCGCCGCAGAGGGTATTCGTTCGCGGCGGGGACTCACCCTGCACGCTCCGCGTCGGCATACGGCAGAGAATCATGAGTGGCGGAGGATCAGAACGTCCTTGTTGTTTCCCGCC